>VZTQ01000699.1:0-41185 GCA_013400755.1 Pelecanoides urinatrix | reverse complement strand
CGGGGGGGAGGGGATGGTAGAGCGGTCTGTTGCTAAACCAGTCCTGTCTCCTGTCTTCCTCGAATTTGGAAAAACTAATTTGAAATGGAAGGTCTGAAATACCTATTCAGACAAGTCAAGTCATATATAGACTGTATAGACATGCCACACTCCCCTAATTTCCATACAAGCTCCAATCTGCATGTATGTTTACAACAATCCTAAAAGAACTTAAGGCAAACATGGCTATACCCACATTGTTTTTCATGTTTTTGAAGGCAGGTTTTGAAAACGAAGTATTTTATATGTCATATTTTCAAGATAAGCATCTCTGAGTATGCAAATGCAACCTTGGAACTGCATATGTAAATGATTTACATATTCTTCTGTTTTTAACTGCCCCTTTGAATATGTCTCAAGATTTTGTAAAAATAAACCACAGGGAAAAAGCTATCATATAGCTCTATAGAAATAGAAGCGAGATTTTCAAAACTCACTCAATATTGGCTTAACTGTTCTTCCACTTAAGTAAACTGGTAATGTCTTAGAATTACACTTCTGGCACACCTGCTTCCCATTTCCACAGCTCCATTTTAGAGTAAGGTTTAACCTATGGTTCAAAGGACAGCACCTTGACATTGACACTAACACTATGTTCAGAAATGCTACACTTGCTTTTTCATTTGCATATCATTAAAACATGTTAAACTTTAAATGAGCTAACATTTAATCAAATCCCTGGGAAATTATTCATACTTAGTTTCCACAGCATTTGCAAGAAAATTGAAAAACGACATCCTGTGGATGAAAAAGTCCTTTTGTGGCTCAGGACCACTTTTCTGGCACTCCAAAGAATCCTATTAAAAGATACGTTAAATACACATGTACACATCATCCGCTTAGCATTCTAAGACAGTATAATCCTGGAATTGTTTCAGATTAACAAAAGCAAACACATTTTCAAGAGTGTCAAGTATTGTACAAATAGAATTAATGATTAGACAGGTGCTGCTCTCCAATTCCTTCTGACAGGAAGAAAACTAATTTTCTCTTTCTACTTTATGAAGAGCTAAAAGAGTTGGTTTTCCCTCAAGTCTTTTTCCAATGAAAGATAAATCTTAGGCTCCGGATGTTTTTCATTTCATTAAAATGCTTGCTTTTAGTATGTTTCTATGTACAAAAAATACATGAAATTATGTTTATTGCAGACCACTGATTTTAGGATTAGAAAAAAATGTAAAAAGACAGGCATTACATATACAGATACTCTTTTGAAAAAATTGAAGTATTTTTTTATTAAAACACACAACATTTAAACACAAGGTAAAAAAACCCCAGAAAAATGCCACTGAAATTACTATCAAAGTTGATAATTTTAAGAGTTAAGATTGCCTAGGAGGCAATACTACTACTGAAAATAACCAAACAAAAATCCAATGTCTCAAAAGCAACTAGAAGAAATAACATAAAGACCTTAAAGGATGATCGCCATCACTTCTATGCTTAGGAAGCAGTTAAAAATAGTTTTCTTTGAGCACTGGGAAAAAACCCACACAACACACTAGAAACCAACCCAGTTAGAGGCATTTTGTATATTTTGGCAGATACCCCTTCCAGCTTCAGAATATTGAAAACTGAAGTAATTCTAGGAGATGCAATTAAGCAGAATTTAACTGCATTATTTGATAACCAAACACCGCAAGTAATCACTACAGAGAGTTTATCAGTACTTTTTTTTTTTAAAAAGTCTTTAAAAATTACATACATTTTTAATTCATAACATACACTCCCCCTGAACATACATACATGACATTGAAGTCAACTGCTTGAAAATGCTACCCAAGGAAGGCACTAAACTGATGCCAGCACCAAGCACAGTTAAGGAGCACTGAGCGCTTCTACAGCTGACCACTACAGATCAAACTATATGCAATTACATGCTATTTGAAAATGGGTGTTATAAAAGTGAAAAGTTATTTAGTGAGAAAAGTGTTTGTTCACACGGGATTCTCAGGCTTTCCAAATACAGTACAAAACGCAGTGCCCTCCCCATTCATCGCACAATTCAATACCATCACTGCGGCATCAGCTGCTGCCAGCCGAAGCTGCTCGGCGGCAGGCGCGTACCCGAGCCGGCCTGACAGACGTTCCGTAGTGCTTGGGAACTGTGACTGAAGTTGCACAGAATCGTGACAGCTGGCCAGAAAACACCTCCTCCTTCCACTTACCAGAACTGTGTGCGGTTTTAGTTAATAGGCTTGTGTGCGTCCGGTAAAACAGCTTTTTTCTGCTACTGGGAAAAGAGGTCCTTCAGCCTGTCCGTAGGTTAACGGACCCCTAAACATGGTCACTATGTTACCTTGTATTACAACTGGGATTTGGTAAATAAACCCATGAACCACAGACAGACGCAATGTAACCAACACGCCGAATGACAGATAGATGGGCTGAACTTAACTGCTCCCATACCTTTTATTTCACAGACTGAAAATACTTGGAATACACTTTTTTCCATGTATTGCCATAGAACACGGGCATTTATCCAGCAGAAAGAACCTTGATTCAAGTCAGGTAACTAAAACAAATTACAGAATACTAAAGTTCCATCCGAAATCGGGGGTGGGGGGGAAGTTTTAAATGGATTAGATTAGAATTAGGTTAGAATGTGGAAAATTGAAAACTTTTTTTTTTATTAGAACCAAATACAGGCTATCATGCAAGTACAAGATCCATCCTTTTGGAATGAATAGACAACCTTCTCCTCTGGTATTAATTTCTCATTACAAGGTATTTCCATAAGGATGCACTGCCAATGAAACAACATTTTAAAACTGTAACATTATCAGCGAATTAGATGCCGGTGCTGGAAAGTCTAGTTTATAACATACTTTAAATTCTGTTCCAGTCAATAAGAGATTGACACAGTGTTTTCTGAAACTCATTCTACTTTATCAAAGGAGCAGGAAAAATGGACAGATTAAATAAAGGGGTATCAGGAAGACAAGTCTAAAGAAATGGATGCATCTCATCCTAGTGGGAAATAATAGTTAAAGAATGGAGTGATCAGCAGTTCTCGGGTATGGCCACCAAGGACTTCATGGGAAGTGACTCGGCAAGACAGTATTACACCATTTTACTTCAGCTGTCAGACACGACTACCTTCCTTACCTTTTCCTTTTGCAGCTGTATTAAAAACCCAATTCTAACAGACTGCTACCTTGTGCACAGCGATTCTTCTCCAGAGTCGTATTCTTCTTACTCTGCTGCAGTACTCAACAGGAAGATAGGGAAGAGGGGCTACAGAAGTTAGAAGCAAACAGAAGTTAGGATTGGACTTGAACCAACAAAAAACAGTTGCTGGTACGTGTTCTTCCCTTTAAAAGGGTATCAGATTATTGTAAGAGAATGATGTCACGTAGTCCAATCTAAGTCAATATAATGTTTAATTAAGGATTAATCGTGGTCTGAAAATCAAAGGTGAAAAGAAGGACATCACTTTCCCTACAAAGATGGGTCTATCTGAATTTTTCCATCTGTGGTAATTATTTTGCATACACATACGTGCAAGTATTCTGAACGCTACTTAATACTTATTAGTTCTCCTCCCTGCTGGTCACATGATTTTAATCATTTTGAAATTCTGAGCAGAAGCACAAACACTTATTTCTCAGATTTTGGTATGAAAAAATTTGTTAGCCTCTATAATCTGAAATAACACAGTCAAAAGGACAAAGGATCAAGACAGCATTACAAAAAGCAGTTGAAAATTAATTCTTCTACCCTGCATTTTAGCAATGTACTAGGGATAGTACAGCCTAAAGAACTAGTTCTCACTAGAACTATTTAGCACAGACACAAGCACTAGAGCTTCCTTGTAATTAGCCAGTGTAAGCAATTCTGCATTAGCACGCCAAAACTTAAAAGGCCAACTTAAAAACCGCATTTGTCAGAGAAACCTTCAGCAATGAAAAATGTATTTCACAGCACATTTGCTAGGAACCAGGTGCAGACTTTTTACCATCATCGCAAACATTTTTTCTTTCCTGATACCAAAGATGACTAAAAGCAACTAAAGAAACTCCTACCCATTCAAAATAAACCTGCATGGCCCTACCAAAGGGAAACGAGTATTTTTAAAATGTTGAACTGCTTGGGTGATAAGATACCAAATCAGGAGAAAACTGTATTTGATGGCTTTGATGTAGTTGTACAGTGCATAAACAATATGACTCTACTCTTACTTCAGGACTGCTGTCACCCTGCTTTAAGATACGTGAACTGTAACCACAAACATTTTCAGAAGTGGTAGGAATTCAGCTCTTTTTCAAACTTCATATTTAAAGCTTTAGTTTTCAGAGAAGTTGCCCTCACAAGTCTGTGATCCTTATGATTGGAGATTATGACAGTGGTCATAAATCATTAAATGCTCTTTAAGACCAAAACCATCAGCTTCCAGCACACTGGAGAGCTTCTCTTTACAACAGGATACACTTAGAAGAGATGAACAGCATCTAAACCGAGTACTGCTGTAAAAAAAAATGAGAGCATGAAAAAGTGTGCAAAATGGGCAAGGGTTACAATATGAAGATAGTAGCTGATCTCATATGATCTTACCACCTTTGCAAATTTTTGGTTGCAAAGAATGTTGGACTTTTACTTAAGAAAAAAAGCGCTCACCATGTAACACCCCACCTGACACCTGCTGGCTGCCGCTTTTGCATTTACATTTATCAGGCACGGACACATGGTGAAGTCCTTCTGCTAGCACCTGCAAGGGCTGTGCAGCTAACCTGTACCAACACAGGAGAAAGCTCCACATTCACCTTGGTTCAGCTGAGAAATAAATAATGAAAGCAAACAATGCAAAAGAATAAAAAGTAAACAATACAGGGCATTTTACTACAGATAATTCTTTAAGAATGAAGGAATTTAAATATATTATCTCTTACAGTATTAGACATGGCTGCAGTTGACCCCCAATCAACTACTAGGATCTGATTATCTTACCTTTTCTCCACAGAGTGAAAGAAGACTTCCCCTACTACAATTTTTTTTTTTCAAACTCCCTAGCCCTAATATAATACAATGCTAGCCATTGACCAATTTAATTGTTTCCACTCCTTGCTACTACATACAAACCCACAATACTGCTAAACCACAAGAAAGCTAATAATCTGGCAACATTTACTGCAGGTTCATCTTCAGAGGGAGCTTCTGGGAAACACAAAGTTACAGATTTCTTCTCTAACTAGTGTATAAAAACTAAGAAACAAAACTTGTAATCATTCTTCCCTTTTCTGTTAACATCAAGGATGGAAATAAATTACTTCAAGTAACCTTTGAACCAAGCATACTAAGTAATGGGATGAAGTTCATGGAAAAAAATAGCATTGGGAAGAAGTACCAAAAGCGCAATCTGAACTGTAAAACAACTGCCCTAAGAAATTCAAAATCCTGAAGCTGACAGAGGCTGCAGAGCTTCTGTCACACATGTTCATGTGGAACTTGTTACCTAAACTCCAAGTACTACCATGTACTTTGTGGACATTATATAGGTATTGTAAACCTTTGAAGCCTATACCTCCTCCAGCAAGCAAATAGACAAACAAAGGTCTACTTTTCTCTCTCCAGCTGGCACGATTTGCATAGAAATCGCTTCGCACATACCAAAGCACATACTGCGACTCCTGCTCAGTGTTCACAAGCATGAATTCAAAGCTTTCAGGATGTTTTGTATATGCAATAATGAAGCAACCACAAAAGCTTTTAATAATTCTATTATGTCTTATGAAGCTGGTACGTTTGTTCTCATTTCTTGCCCATGCTTGGTGTAGTTTTCAGCAGACTACAGAAAATCTAGGATCACTGAAAAATGCCCTTATAGGAGGATTTACGGGGCTATGACTGACAGATGCTGGTTTGATCTTTCATTAAAGGTGCGTAATGAAGGAATCCTTCTAACTTCCTTGGGCAATACATTGTAGCCCTACACCAGCCCACTCTATTACAGCATCCTCCCTATTTTGTACTACTCACAAATTTGTACATTCACAGTATTTTCCACCAGCTGCAACATAAACACAACCACTGAACAGAACAGACTCAGGACACACTCCTGCAGAACAAACCTTTTCCCAGCCTGACAGTGAGCCACTGCTTCTGTCTGCCTAAGTTTTTCAATTAGTTCTTCACCTACTCTATTACTGATTTTTCCTTTTTTTAACTATTTTTTTTTTTACCTTCCCTCTGCAGTTTGCTGGTGAGAATATAAAGTCACCAATAAAAGCCCTTCCAAAATTTATATATGTATTTTACTGTTTCTTTCCTATCCACTTGGCTTATTACTTTGAGAAATAAAACCAGTTTATTTTGACAGAATTATTGATAAATTCATACTCACTGCAACTCATTCCTTTATAGTCCAGTGTCACAGCTATTACTGCTAGGCACTGTAGTACTACAAAGAACAGAATACTCTTCCTATTTGCACAGGTAACAACTTTTATGCATCTTTAAAGTGCTGAAATGTAGAATTAACTATCCTGTTCTAAGTAAATCATCACCTTGTATTTGGAAACAAGTTCCAAACACACTCAAGTGTGAATGTGTTGGAATTTTGCATAATCAAGCAAATAAGCTTGGTTAGTAAACAGGTGTTGAAGAAAACTGTACCTTAAGAACCCAGAACTTAATGAGATTTTTTTTTATCATGTTACTTTGCCTTGTTTGATAGATACTATACTAAATACAGATATTATACTAAATAAATAATTTGGCTATTTTATTCTACTACAAAAACTCTACCCAATTTATCTTTTTTCTGTTACCTATCTGACATTAGCAACTTATTATTTTTCCTCAACCGCTGCTGACAAAGCATACTGATTCTGATACACCGCACCTTCCTTCCATTCACAGTATCTTCCAGTCTTTAAATTGAACCAATAAAGTAGTTTCAGCTTCCTTTCACAAAACAACATAAAAACATGGAGCGTTCTTCAATTCCTATCAAGAAACAGAGAAAACAATTCAGAACTTGTGGAACTGTAGTCACATTAAAGTTTCATTGCCGAATTTACAGAGCATATTCTGTCCATAATAACTGAACATAATCTTCCCTAGAAAAAACATTTGGATTAAATAACGTGATTATAAAATCAAAAAGCAAACACTGCCACCACCTTTCCAAAACCGAAACAAACCACTGGAGAGTCTGGAGTAAACCTCAATAGTTCCAATGCATTTTCCAACTACTGTTAAAATATATTGCCATTACTTACTCTGATGTCAGAGCAGAGTATCTCATACCCTGTGCTTCAGTTGTTGTGTAAATACCAGGGAGATTCTGGCATTCAACAGACACATTAAGATAAGAATGCCCTAATGTCCTGTGAACTGAGGGTCATTCATTTTCTAATTTCTAGACTGAGAAAATCTCCCCCCGCCCATTTGCAAGCTATCTTTCTAGCCAGAACATTGCTCTTCAACTCAGAAGAGAGCCTCCTAAGATTTTTCACCATGAAAAATTCATGCCATATACTGGCACATTGCATCAGGAGTTCTAAGAGCTTTTCCTCTGGGACTACAAATCCTTGTCTGGCCAGGCACAGCTCTTCCATTTAGGAGAGCTCTGAGCACTCACCCTACTCTGCAAACCTAATGTAAATAAAAATAGTAAAAATTCTACAGTGTCAGTCAGCTTGAATCTAGAAGAGCAGGTGCACTTTGAAAGCTTCTTGACCTTTAAAGCCTGGTTTCTCAGTGAGTGAGATCTCCAGATTTTTTTAGCTCTGAATTTCCTGTACTAAATTTCAACATAGCTATATAAACATGCATTCAGACATGAAACATCTAAAGATATCATATTGTAGTACTTAAAAGTTGTTTTACATATCAGATGTTCAGTTTTGGTAAATTTAAACTGAGACTTCAAAAGTAGGTATCGCAGAACATCATAATCCCTACAGAGTGCTTCAGTATTCACTGTTTTCTTCCTCAGCTAGAAATGGGCACGCTAAAGATGCAATCTTCCAAAGCCAATGTTATCTGGTAATCCTTCCTTGTTGAAACACCAGTGGAATGCAACCTGAATTTTAGACTCAAAAAGGAGATCAAAGTGAGGCGCCCATTCCTCACACAGAAAAAAGAGGAACACAGAAAAAAGAGGAGCTGGCTGTGTATTAGGAAAATCACTAATTCTGATCAGGCTCTGAAACACTTAAAAACTTAGGCTTCTGAAAGCTCTGAAAAAAAAAAAAATCCATACAGTCAAACTAATTTTCTTCAGAGGCCATCAAAATTACTTTAGAATATCCTTGAGACTCCTTGATTTTTGCCATCTTTTGGATAGAATGACATACCCAGCCTTTACAAGTTTATGAAGAGTCTCTGAACAGCCGTGTCTTACTAAAAAGCGTGCATTATTCAGGCCCATGTAGCGCAAAACCTTTACCAAAAGTGAAGATCTTTTCAACAGCCTTATTTGGCACAGGGCCAGACACAACTACAGTAAAGCAAACAGACCAGTCCTCCGATTAAAATTAAGTAACCTGTTAAGTAGCAAGGTTAGAATGGAAAGTACCCATTCTGAGATACTGCTAAGCTACAATTAAAATCTGTAACTTAGAATGATCCTTTTTTGCTTAAGTATTGGTCAAAGAAGAACATGTGCCTTACTGCAAGCAATAAATACCAACCCTAGCAAACATTAACCTTTATTATTAGTGACTAATGATAATAAAATGTATATTTATACACTGGGCCCTTGCTATTTCCCGAATTAAAGTTGAAAATTACTTTTTACGATTTAATTGGTAAATAGCATTTGAAAAGGTTCAAACTACACTGTTTAGACAGGACCAGCCCACAGAATGTTTGCTTCTCTAGCCCCTTGGAATTTGAACTCCTTGATCTCTTCATCTATGTATATATTTGAGAGGGAAGGAGTTTTTTCCCATGGCTGTAAAATGCCATTTCTCTTGTCCATCAACAAAATAACAGTAGAATCCTTGAACTCAATGTTTAATTTTACCTTAAATGGCTGAGGAAAAGAAGGATTGCTGGTAAAATTGCAAATCCGTAAGAAGTTTATAGCATCCCAAGAACATTAACCCCTAAAACAAAACTAGACAATAAATGAAGATACTTCTTAATTTTTATATGGAAACATAAGCTAGTTAAGGTCAAGTCACTGGCAGAGATTTAAGACACCTATTGAACAGATGGGAACTCTCCAAATACCCATTCCAGGTTGACTAAAGAAACTGGTTGCTTAGGCAAAAACTCAAACAACATATTTTCAGTGTTGTCTTTATTGTATGTGCAGAAACAGAGTAGAGTATAGGTCTGATGCAAAAAGAAAAGACATCCGAAAACATCACGAGATCTGTAGAACATATATCTGCACAAAAAAATTCAAAGATTACCTACGCTAAATCTAAAAAAATTCCTCAGCAAAACTTTACTTAATATGGAGTTAAAGATGACATACTCCATTATCTTTTCATCAAAACTATATAAGTTTTCCACCCCCTTTTTCTTGGTTAGTCTGGAAATTCCAGGCTAGAGATGATGTGAAAGGTGTGTCTACTTCATTTTGATGGACAAAGTTAGGCCCGTAATATGATCCCGACCGATGTTTGGAGGGTGGGTAATTTTTGAACAAGAAGTTAGTTAAGATGGAAGAGCTCCTCTTGAAGCTTAACCTTATTTCTGTGAGAATTAAACAAGAAAAACAAATAAAGGCAAGAGTAAGACAGTGAGGAAAAAAAAAAATACAACCTTGGTTTTGTTTTCAGTACTGACATTACTTTGCAATCTCAATTTTGGAGAAAGACATTCACAGCAAAGAGTCTGGCTCAACCATCACAAACCATGGCAAATATAAACCAATGTAAGTCTGTTTCACCTTTTCTTGGAGACCATTTTTAGTCACAGATTTACATCAACATTACAGAAGACAGGAATTCCTGTTGATCAAGCCTGCATGCTTAAAAGGAAGGTTTAAAAAAAAAGAATATCAAATCATGCCAGGATAAGTTTGGTTTATACTTAGATCCAACAATTTGGTTTTCTTTCCAATCCTGTACTACTGTTGTTCATGAGGCATTATCTTAACAAAATAACAAATCTTAACATCACTAATACCAGTACGTCTTTTAGCTTTTAACAGTAGATGTATATTGAAAAAAGTCAGCTGAAGTTAGATCAGGTTGATCAAGACTTACTGGTTTGGATGTCATACAGGAAAGGAGCTGTACAACTGCATTGCCAAAAACAATGAAGTGAAACGCCATTAAGGGTTTTTTTTTGGCAAGCATTTTCGGGATGACTAGCAGGAACAAAAGAAGCTACCTTTTTTCAGCATTCAGGATAACAATACCTTTTCCCTGGATATACAACTGTACAGAAATAGAAAATGGCCTTTTTCACCAGAGCAAAATTTTTAAACATTTACAAAAATGAAAAATTAATTAGAACTGCAAGTGAAGGGAACACAAACTGCCCACTCGGCTGCCTTCAGGTTAATGAAAAACAAAGAAAAGATTTCTGCTCACACTTTTCTACCTTCTCAAGATAAAACCCATCAACTATTTTTATAGGATGCAGCTAACATCTGGACAGATGTTTTTAATGCACCCATAACAACACAATTACTTGAAGGTTATCTTTCCAAAGTATTTCTAAATTAGAAAGTACTTGATATAAAATCATCAAAATAGACTCTTCAAATTATGGTTCACTCTCACTATGTAATATACTACTTAGGTACTGGACAAACATTCCCACGAATGGAACAAAGACTTTTTTTTGTTTTTAAAGATAAACTAATTGGACTATTGGTTTACCTGTGGTTCCTATCTCAAAGCTTCTTGGCTGAGAATGGGTTTAATGATTACCTTTTATAACCTCTGTACTTAAGCTGCTGCTGCTTCTGCGTATTCTGGTTTCAGACATGGACATGTCTTGCTGTCTAACTGGCTGGTAAATCTAACAGGAGAAATAAATACACTATACAAAGATTCCTGGAGCCTGATTAACACCAAACAAATATAAATAAATAAGGTAAGTGAAAGTATGAATTGCGAAAAGATGATGATTAAAACATTCTGAATACAAGATTTTAAAAAGAGAAGTTGGGCACAAAGCTGTAATAAAATTCAGTGACCCAAGCCCTACATTCCTTACGTGGGCAATTTTCTATTGTAGATTTAATCTTAAAAGTTGGATTCATGATGATTTCTTAAAAAAAAAAATATTTAATTCAAAACATAAGCCTGATGTCTTTATAGCCCAAATATTTCTGAAGACCAGCAGTACCAAGATAGCTGTTCTGTCAATTTAAAATGCTACAATTTTTGTAGCCAAGAATTACTGGATGCTACCCAAGTTGCTTAAACATGACGCATTCCTGAATTACTGTCTGTAAAACTGCAAAGTGATCTTCAACATTCAGATTCTAGTAATTATAGCTGTACGGTCTGAGGAGAGAAAAGACTTTTGACTGAATCAACTTTTAAGAATCAGCACCCAACCTGATCAATTCCCTTCACTATGTCAGGTTGTATTTTATTCCAATACTATGGGAAACAAGGAAAATCCTCACAAAAATAACTGCAAGTCTGCATTTAAATTAGAAAACAAACGGCTCGCATTCTAATTCTAAACAGAACAAAACGTTCAGTGGAAGACGTTCACCCTGAGGCAACACGGAGAAGACTGGTGACTCTCTGAGGCAACGAGCCGCTAATTAGGCAATTACAGGAGACAACACTTGGTTTAGCAGATACTTGCATCTCCAAGGAATTGAACAAGGCCTAATTTAACGAAGATCAGAAAGAAGGTCTCCTAGATAAGAATACAGACTAGCTTTTGCGAGAAAGATTAAATCTGTCTGGACCTCTGGAGAAACTCGAAGGAGGGACTAGCTATAAAGCCTAGATTGTTCCAGTAAGGAGATCCCCTCAGCTGACCGTAACCTGAGACAGGAGATAGAAAGACATTCACTGCCAGGTGGGTATGAGGAAAATCCACAGCAAGTCAGATGGATGAGGTGAAGCAGACGTAACACCTCTTCGATTTCATCTCCAAGCAGGTAATTAGATGGAAGTCCTTTGCCTGTGAGCAAGAGTGTGTGTGTGTTTATGTTTTCTGGCAATATTTAACTACACTATTTTGGACCCATATATATATCAGCAAAACTCGAGCAAACATTAATATGCTAGACTGATATTTTGGGTCTTTGTCCTTAGAGATTTCAACAAGTAAACCGAATGGGTGAAGAAAGCTTGAGGAAAAGAAAAGGAGAGGACAGTGGAAAAGAGGATGGACAATCCATTCAGAGCCATGAACCCCAAGCGACGAACCTACAAAAGCAGGCAAAACTTCTTCTTTTCCCCCTTAGTCCGTGTGCGGGAGGGGCGGGCAGGAGGCAGCGGGGGGGGATCTGTGCACATGCGTCATCCTACAAAACCGGCAACTGCGTCCCAGTTCAGCAGTGATGTACATTTCCATTGGTTACAGGAAACTGCTAATTATAGTTAAATAGCTCTGATATAGACACAATTAAAAGGTAAGAATACGTATTTTTTAAGTCTTTGAATTATTTTTTTATCTGATAACTTCAAAGTTGATCAAGTGAGACGATTCATAAACCGTACTGTTTCTTTCCACATGTACTTCTCAGAGGCTGAAGCGGGCTGTTCAGGTCACTGCTTCTGAAAGTTTGTTAGTGTTTATGGCCGTACAATAGCCACTGGTACAGAAAAACAAGTGAAAATTTGTCTCCTCCAGAAAATTACAGATGCTTTAGAAAACAAACGTGCTACTTCCTCTCGGGAGGGAGTAGAATTCCTCTTAAGTTTAAGTAACCTGGAAGAAGATTCTCTATATGATTTCTCTTTGGTGCCAAGAGTGGCAAAATACTGGTATTATTAGACTAGCCATAACTAGGAAAATTTAAGTAGCCCATGCCACTGTTTTTAGCAAACTCCAAGTTTTAGTAGTTTCGTGTAACATGCAGGTCACTACAGTCAGGAGAGCATGATCTTTCACCACCTAGCAGTATCAAGATAATTCCTGTGCACAAATACCTGAAAGCAAGGAGAGGAAAACAACTGGTTAAAGAAAAGAGGAAAAAAAAAAAAAGGCTCCATCCGAGAACGTAAATTTTTGAAGCTTAGAAAATTCAGAATTCTTCAAGTGCTCATAAAACAATTTCAGAGTTTAATCAAAGAGCGGAAAGGGGATGTTCACCCGTACAAGGTCAGAGTTGAGACCCACATGATTCAAAGGATGGTTTAATAAAGCAAATACAAAGTTCAAATAACTGTACTTCTGGAAACAGGAGGAGTATGCCACAGGGTGTGTATACATCTTGAAAAGAAAAGAGAAACTTCACATAATTTAATATATTACTTAGTAAAAGCTGTATGTTGAAAGCTGGGAAAAAAAAGTAACGGCAATTACTATAGTTGTATTAAACAAAAAAATAATTATTGAATTATTAGAAATCACCAAAACGTCTCCTTTTATTTCAAGGTGGGCCTCATCAGTGGAATCTGTATGATTGTTGGTACAATTATTGGCTCAGGTATCTTTGTTTCTCCAAAATCAGTACTTGCCAACGTTGGAGCTGTGGGTCCTTGTTTAACCATCTGGGCAGCCTGTGGAATTCTTGCAACATTAGGTAAATGAGTCAACAAAGAATTTCAATCTTTCTATAAATCTTTGTATCTACTGTTTCTGCATACGTATTTCTGAATTTTACAAATTGGCTAATAGCACCTAGACCAAAATCCATCAGACCCTGATGAGTGTAGCAGCATTCAGGCAAAATTTAAAATATGTGCTGTTTATAAAAGATAAATTAAGTTTTTAAAATTGTAAAGGTACATTTTTAGGTAATTTTGGAAGCAAGTTTTAGTTTTGCTTACTTCATCCACTAACTGTAATAAACAATACTTTTCTACTTAAATCACAGGCAAAATGTGAAATTTACTGGCAGTAAGCTAGGTACTCCTGCTACTTTTTAACTTCTGTAATTGTGTAAATCTAATATTCTACCATCTGAAAATTTAGCATTAAGTACCTCAAAATATTTCAAGAAGTAAAACAAAAAGGAATTCTTTGGGCATTGTGTCAGGTACACAGCATATGCAAAAAATCTTTAAGCAAAATGTCAGATACAGCAATAAATCTACAAGTACCACTGTTCTTTAAAGTTGAGCTTAATAGACATTTTACTTCAAAATTGTGCAGCATGTCTATTCTTTTTTTCAAGTGTGTTATCATTTAGAGGCTTAAGAGTGTTGGTTTCTTAAAAAGAAATCTAAAATGAAACCAGAATGCTTGTACTTTATATGCTGAAGTCTTAAACACAAATAGTAGTAAGTTCTGGACTGTAACTTAATAGTTTCAGTATATTTTTTTCAATTGCTCACAAGTAATTACAATTTTATTTTGCATATACAGTAAAATGCACTGAAACATGAAAAAAGTAATGATGCATTGTATATATCTATTTCCATAACTTTGCTACCTATAAAAATAAGTGATAATCTGCTCTAGCCAGTCATACTTTAAGAAGTGCATGAACTAAATAACCAATAGTAAGTGCTTTTCTTGTTATTCAGGGGCACTTTGTTTTGCTGAGCTTGGTACAATGATCACAAAATCCGGGGGAGAATATCCTTACCTTATGGAAGCGTTTGGCCCAATTCCAGCATTTTTGTTTTCTTGGACAAGCTTACTTGTCACAAAACCCAGTTCATTTGCAATCATTTGTCTCAGCTTTGCGGAATATGCATCAGCTCCTTTTTATCCGGGTTGCGATCCACCCCAAGTTGTCATCAAGTGTCTTGCAGCAGCTGCCATTGGTAAGATTCATACTTTTTTTAAGACAGAGACAAGATCTGTAATTGCATAGTGATTTCCAGTCAGCCCCATCAATGAACGCATTTCAGCACAGTAAGACTTCAGTAGGTTAATCTTGATGAAGACATCAGGAAGCGACACTACACTGAAAACAACAGAAAACTTTGGAACACAGTACAGCGAGTCCTTCCCACAATAACTAATTCAACAATACATAAAAAGAATAGGTTGAAAAATGGTTTGTTCCTAGTCTTAAGTTTCTTTTATTCTTTACTAAGATACAGCTGTGGAATGGTTCTGCTGCTTACTTCTAGCAGAAATGGAAGAAAAATCAAGTGTGGAGATACTATTTTTTGTATTTACCACAATCCTGTGCAACTTCAATATATGTTTTTCTTGTTAAAGATACTATCAAAACTAATTTGTAAAACGGTTTCTCCTCACTTTGAAAAGTTATCCAAACATAGTATGTTCAAAAACTATACCAATAATACAGAAAAACAGTGGGAGGAAAAAGCAGTACAGGGAGGGGGGAAGGTTTTAAGAGGCAACTTGTCTTTCAATTCTGACAGATTTAATGCAGAAATTAATAAATTTATTTCTTTTAGTGATAATTACAACAGTGAATTCACTGAGTGTGAAGCTGGGAAGCTACCTCCAGAACTTTCTCACGGCTGCTAAAATGATCATTGTCACAATCATTATTGTAAGTGGAATTGTTCTCCTTGCACAAGGTAATTAAATATACTTTACTTGCAAAAATTATTTTAGCTTCTGCTATGGCCATTAAAAAATTTCCCACTGACAGAAATGGCACAACAATAAAGCTCTTTTTATTCAGTGTTTTAGTTCAGATCTCTTGGGAACTATGCTATTTTCTTTTAGAGAAGGGGGGTGGGTGGGAAATGCAACACCACAGATCAAGTAATAAAAATTGGTATTAATTGATTTTAACAGTGAGATGTTTCAAAACATGAAACAGATGTTGGAATGTTTCTTCATCTGGTGGGGATTAAAGGAATTAATTTCAACACTGACCAGTAATCTACATCTTATTTGCAGGAAAAACTGAAAACTTTAAAGATTCTTTCAAGGACAGTAAAATTTCTGTTAGTTCTATCAGTCTGGCATTTTATAACGGACTCTGGGCATACGATGGATGGTAAGGTATCTTTACTAGCATTAACAGTTAGTTTAACAACCTTTAACTGGTTTACTCTCTTTCTGTAGAATTCAAAAGATGTGACCCGAAGAACTTAACATCTGACTTGTTATTAAGAATCTCTTAATGAATTCTGGAAAAAGAATGCCAGTTTGATTAAAAAAAAAACCACACCCCAAAACCCCCAATCCTCAAGTTGCTGTTTATTAGTGAAATAAACTATACTAGATCCTGAAAGGGCTACTGCTTTGCTGCTGTAGGTGCTTAGACATTGTGGTAATGAGGAGAATATAATTCAGTTTAATTCCATTGTGTTAGGCAAAATAGCCTTCCCACAGCCCCTACAGGTTACCCCATCAAATTCTTGTGAAATATGTAGTGGTGTTTGATTAGTACAGGAGGACATTAAAAAAACCCATTAAGTATTACAATCAATAAGATTCAACTTTAAAGTTTTTCCTTATTCAGTTTCATTTAGAATTAATGTAAAAACATTGAAGTCGTCTTCCCTGAGCAGCTTTCAATCTTAAATCTCCACATCTCTTTACCATTATCTACCATGTTAGATTTAAGAAAACACTTACATTTGAAAATAATCAGAGATACAGATGGATTTAGGTTTACATTTATGTTGTACATACAGCATTTAATTTAGTACTCAGAGGAGTGCTTTCCAAAATTATTTTCGTAAGAATAAACTTATGTACTGGCAGGAACATTTAATTTGATCTCTGCCACAGTCCAGAAAATAGTTTACACGTTTCACTTCCTGAAAGTAAAGGGAACGTCAGTTCCACAAATCTAATTATCAAGGTCTGATCCATTAATGCTATTCTTAAATGTTCAAACTATAAGAGTTCACATATAGATCTGTATTTTGGAATGAGTTAAGAATGTATATCTTAAGACAACGCAAGTCCCATTTAGATGCTTAAAACTGAATTTATTTTTAAACAGATTACTCTTTCAGGTTCTATTTCCAAGCTTGAGTATCTCAACTCAGGCGTGTAGATCTGCTAATTCAGACATTCACCTAGACTTTTTAGGGGGGCCAGGACGCTGGTGCCTAAATAATTATTTCAGTGTGTAACTGCCAGGCACCAATGTTTGAAAATCAGCCTGTTGAACTCCATGTACCAACTCCTCACATTTTCAGAAGTGGATGAGTAAAAATCTTGTTTCAATTTTCTTTACACACTCTAGCAAAAAGGAGTATTTGGAAATTATAATTCTGACAGGTGTGATCCTTAAAAAGATTTTCCTGCCAGTCTTCTAGACAGTATGACTTACAGAACAGTTGTGAAACCTTAGCAGACTTGCTTCAGTCCTTGCAATGGGTATGCTTATGCGTTTATTTGAGAAGACTCAGATATTGCAAAGCTTGAAGTTCAAAGGCAATCTTGTAAATCTGAGATAAATGCCTGCCCAATTTTTGTTCTGTTACTCTGGGATGATTTATCCAAGAACTAAGACAAACAAAGACAATCTCCTTTCAAAGTCTCAGAGGCACTTCTAAAACTGTGAGGAAGAAAAGATAACGGAGGAAAAGATGGTGAATCAACAGGCTGACATTTGGATAAGCTTAGAGGGTTTTTTTGTCCTGCAGTTCTACCACTTAAAGATTGGTTGTACCACAATTTTTTGTTAGTTTTTCTTTTTGCTTGTTTAACTGAAACAGTAAAAAACAATAACACAAGAAATAACACTTGACTATAATATATTAGTATTCCAGCACCTGACTGCTAATAACATTGTATGAATGTTTTTCCTTCCAGGAATCAACTCAATTACATCACAGAAGAACTTAAAAATCCTTACAGGTAAAACTATGTAGGAAAACAGTGTTTCTAACAACAGAAATCAAACAATATTTTTGTAGAAGCAGGCATGTATTTTGGTTTGGTTTTAAAAGCAATGGTTATTCAAGGTTTGAGCACTAAACAGACTAATTAGCATTTATTACAGGCTTCATAAATTTGCATAAAGTTGTATTTTTCCTTTTTTAAAATCCTGATTTCGGTGGCTCTACAATAAAGAAATGTAAATACACCTAAAATGCATATGGGGAAAAGTAAGAGTCCACACTTTACTATGACAACTTTACCGGTGATATAGCAATGCTGATGGAGTCTTACTTTTGCATTCTTTAGAAATCTACCGCTATCTATAATTATTGGAATTCCCTTGGTTACAGTTTGTTACGTTCTGATAAACATTTCATATTTCACCGTAATGACTTCAACAGAACTCCTGCAGTCCCAGGCAGTTGCTGTGGTAAGCCACTTTATTTCATAATAGAGCATCTGAAGAAGGCTGTGTGCATTAGAGAATGAGCAAAAAGGAACCTGTAATTTTTCTGAAGATTAATTAATTTCTGTCTCCGGTTTTTCCCCATTATCTACTGTAATTTCTTAAATCAAAATTTATTTCAGTAATGCTTAACAGTAGTTCTGTCATATCCCAAGGAAAAAAAAAAAAAAGCAAGTGAAAGTAATGTAGTCTTCAGCTAAATTTTGTAAACTCTACAGCTCAGAGGTTGACTGTTTTCCAAAAGCACCGAGACAACAGAAGGAAAAATAACATCTGACTGCTGCTTTGCCCTTTTCAGTGTTTCCAGTATTTCTGAGAAACAAGCACAGGCAAAATGACAGTAGATCAGAGTTTTTTATTCTAGAGATAACATCAAGCAGTCCATAATTCACTTCCTCCTTACTCTTGCCTTTTACCTTAACAAAGCTAAGAAATATCCTTTTTACGTTATTGCAAGACATTCTATTACAGACAAAATTAAAGATTATACAAATTTATAAAATCTTAACAAACACATCTGTCCCTTCAGTTCCACTCAGTAAGTTTTCCGTGGGACATTTGTCTCTGAAATAACTGTTGAGAGGTCATGCAGCTATTTTTCCTGAAAACAAACAGCATGTGACATGTATGAAAAGTGCAGTGTAGCACAATGAAGAAGTACACTAATATAGAAGTACTTTAAAATGTTAAAAAAGGTAACATTTTAAAATGTAGAACTTCGGTGCATTTCAGCATCTTGTTTGCACCAAGAGGTACAGCAAGGTATATCAAGTTGTATCTTAGAATCATAGAATAGTTTGGCTTGGAAGGGACCTTTAAAGGTCATCTAGTCCAGCCCCCCTGCTGTGGGCAGGGACATCTTCAACTAGATCAGGTTGCTCAGAGCCCCATCCAGCCTGACCTTGAATGTTTCCAGGGATGGGGCATCTACCACCTCTCTGGGCAACCTGTGCCACTGTTTCACCACCCTCATAGTAAAAAATTTCTTCCTTTTGTCTTGTTTAAGAACTAGTCCTTTTCAGCACACCACTTAACTTGTCATATGTGAACACCACACATCAGCTAGCACTAAACTCAGACTAAATTAACAACAAAATCTTAGAACTGCCACTGAGCACTACAAAGGCAGCTCAGCAAACAGCAAAAGGAATGCACTGTATAAGATGTCTATACATCCATAAGTAGGCTTCTTACTTAGCACTAATGAGTGTCCTACTACTGGACAAAGAAAGAACATGGATGTTACACCTGTGCAAAACCAGAACTCTTTTAAGCTTGACTTACTAAAAAGAGTTAACCACCCTCCAACTAAAAAGCCCAATCCTACCTGACAAAAAAGTTTTAATTCAAATTAATTTACAGTAGATCAATGTACCTACATTACACCTAAGCCATCCTGCAGTAACAATTAACATACCATGGCACAGGTGAAAACTGAAGTGTAGCGGAAGACCTTAGGCAAGCTTGTCCTTTACTAGTTCACCCATAAGGCCTAGGTTGTCGTACAGTTGCTACTGGTGTTACTCCTTCTATATNTCCATAATTCACTTCCTCCTTACTCTTGCCTTTTACCTTAACAAAGCTAAGAAATATCCTTTTTACGTTATTGCAAGACATTCTATTACAGACAAAATTAAAGATTATACAAATTTATAAAATCTTAACAAACACATCTGTCCCTTCAGTTCCACTCAGTAAGTTTTCCGTGGGACATTTGTCTCTGAAATAACTGTTGCGAGGTCATGCAGCTATTTTTCCTGAAAACAAACAGCATGTGACATGCATGAAAAGTGCAGTGTAGCACAATGAAGAAGTACACTAATATAGAAATACTTTAAAATGTTAAAAAAGGTAACATTTTAAAATGTAGAACTTCGGTGCATTTCAGCATCTTGTTTGCACCAAGAGGTACAGCAAGGTATATCAAGTTGTATCTTAGAATCATAGAATAGTTTGGCTTGGAAGGGACCTTTAAAGGTCATCTAGTCCAGCCCCCCTGCTGTGGGCAGGGACATCTTCAACTAGATCAGGTTGCTCAGAGCCCCGTCCAGCCTGACCTTGAATGTTCCCAGGGATGGGGCATCTACCACCTCTCTGGGCAACCTGTGCCACTGTTTCACCACCCTCATAGTAAAAAATTTCTTCCTTTTGTCTTGTTTAAGAACTAGTCCTTTTCAGCACACCACTTAACTTGTCATATGTGAACACCACACATCAGCTAGCACTAAACTCAGACTAAATTAACAACAAAATCTTAGAACTGCCACTGAGCACTACAAAGGCAGCTCAGCAAACAGCAAAAGGAATGCACTGTATAAGATGTCTATACATCCATAAGTAGGCTTCTTACTTAGCACTAATGAGTGTCCTACTACTGGACAAAGAAAGAACATGGATGTTACACCTGTGCAAAACCAGAACTCTTTTAAGCTTGACTTACTAAAAAGAGTTAACCACCCTCCAACTAAAAAGCCCAATCCTACCTGACAAAAAAGTTTTAATTCAAATTAATTTACAGTAGATCAATGTACCTACATTACACCTAAGCCATCCTGCAGTAACAATTAACATACCATGGCACAGGTGAAAACTGAAGTGTAGCGGAAGACCTTAGGCAAGCTTGTCCTTTACCAGTTCACCCATAAGGCCTAGGTTGTCGTACTGTTGCTACTGGTGTTACTCCTTCTATATAGGTTGAAACCAGCTTGTATATGCGTGGCTCTCTGCTGCAATGCTATCTTTCTTTTTGTTTTGCAGACACATCCCCAAACCAGGTGTCTTTAACAGACAGAATTTATACAGAATTTAATTTCTGTATATTCTTTACATCTACCTCCCAATGTTTCCTACAGATGCTGCATCTCAAACACCACAATATTGTTCCACTCTTTATAGAGTGGTTCATTAATTAATCCAGGTCTTCATTTGGCAAAGCACTCCAATAACTACACAAAATATACAACATACGTTTTTATTGGTAGCATACCTTAGATACCCATTTACTATATTTTTAAAGAGGCTCCAACATTACTGAATATACCAAACGGTAGTTAAAATGACAAGAGTAATTAATTTTAAATCCCATATCCCAGACATTCGGAGATAGAGTCCTTTATCCAGCCTCTTGGATAGTTCCTCTCTTTGTGGCCTTTTCTACAATTGGATCTGCCAATGGGACCTGTTTTACTGCAGGCAGGTAAGCTCCCATTCTAAATATCTTAAAATGGAAATTTTTAAAGGATGGAAAAATTTATATATACATATTTATCTATGTACACACAAAGATATAGAGATTCTTCTGATCCAAATATACAAAATGTAATTAAAAAGTACCTGCAAATCTAGCTATATCGTTTAATTTTCAAAAAGTAGTAGTAGCTATGCAAGTTTGAAAAATTAGAAAATAAGGTCTCTTATTCTTAATTCAAAGTAAGTATAGCACAAAAGGTTTTTTTCACCTTTCATCAAGTTTAAAACTAAGAATTAAACAGTTAAAAAAATTACCAGTAAGAACATGACTACACCAGTAATGATAAAATTGGAAAGAGAACCTATTCCTTTATCAGTTGTTCAATGCTTCCATTTACTATTTTTAAAATATTTTAATTTCAAATCCATCTAAATATGATGGATGTAAAGACCAATTTTTTTGACAGAAGGTTGTTAATGTAGCTTTTTAATATGAAGCAAATTAAAAATGAAATATTTTATCAAAAGGGACACAGTAGCTAACTTTTTTCCCCCAAA
The DNA here is from genome assembly GCA_013400755.1 of Pelecanoides urinatrix. Taxonomy (NCBI): domain Eukaryota; kingdom Metazoa; phylum Chordata; class Aves; order Procellariiformes; family Procellariidae; genus Pelecanoides; species Pelecanoides urinatrix. Next base: position 19,113 of record VZTQ01000699.1, on the reverse strand, counting down.
ATAATTTTAAATTTGGTTTGCAAATTAATGATTCTGAAATTGGTTTCAAGTTCACTACTTAAATACTTTTAATTCTTTAAATCCTATTGCATATCAAAGGAAATACTGATGAAATTATAGTCAGATGTAGCCACACAATAAAACAAACCTGAAAATGAATGGTACTTTTTTTTAAAAAATAATAGTGCCACTTAAAATCTAGGTGCCACACTAACTAGATTGCCTTGTTTTTGTTTTGTCAGACTTGTTTACGTTGCAGGTCGTGAAGGGCACATGCTAAAGGTGCTATCTTACATTAGTGTTAAGCGTTTAACACCAGCACCTGCTATCATATTTTATGTAAGTATATATTCTAAGTACAGAAAAATTATCCACAAAAATTTTCCGGTAATACGTGCTTTCACAATTTCTTACCAGCAGTCTCGACACATAAGACTATCTAGACAAGAAAATTGCTAAATACACATTAGGAAAAAAGACTATATAAACCCTCCAATTTCTCAATTTGAACAGTTTCATTCCAGAACTTGATTTTAAAATCTAAATGTTTTTAGGAATCCACAGCATGAAAACAAAATTAAAAAATTAAATGAATGATTAATATTAGGCAAATCCTTTATTTCACAGGATGCCTGAAAGAAAGCTATCACTACCCTACTTTGTCCCTGTAAGAATGCATTTACATCTCACTAAAAACAGTTCTATTCAGTAATACATTTTAAAACAAGTCTAGAATATCTTGTTATTTTTATATATTTTACCCATTTATCTTAATTTCAAGGTAAAACAAGATAAATTCAAAATTCCATTGCTCTGTTGACTCCCAGTAACTTTAATAACCTAAAAATATATTTAGTATCTTCACTTCCTCCAAGATACGAAGTCAACAACACAGCCGATTAATGCATACAATTTGTAAGTCTTTTGGCTTAAAATGGAATTAAGATTGCACACAAAAATAAACATATATTGGGAGGATGTGGACACTGTCTTTAAAGGTGCTGCAATACACTTAAACTCTTGTGTGTAAGCAAAATCATTCACAGATCATACTCTGGAACACCGTAAACACATGCCCATATTGATACATAAGTAAAAATCAGCCTCCTTTTATAATAGACTATACTAATTTTTTTTTTTTTCATTTTTAGGGGGCCATTGCTATTATTTATATTATCCCTGGTGACATTGACACACTCATAAATTATTTTAGTTTCGCAGTCTGGATATTTTATGGTTTAACCATACTTGCACTCATTGTTATGAGGTTTACAAGAAAGGAACTCGGGAGACCAATCAGGGTAAGTTCAGCATTCAGTATGGCTTTTACTCCACTCCCATAAATAATGAAACATGAACTCGTCCTAAATATTTGGATACTTAACATCCTCAGGCAGACTGCTCCTTGTTTGTTTGGGTTCCCCTCCCACCCTCCTTACCTGAAACCTAGCCATTTATTTGTAGTTCTTCTCTTTGTTCCAGTTTTGCACTAGGACAAAGCTCCTAAGGGCTAGGAAAAGATTATACAATGTTTATTTTCACTTGCATAGACTAGAGGCACAAGCCAGATTTTCAGGGCTGGGAAACCACAGTCAGCGACTTCCACTGAAGAGTACCCGAAATAAGACCCCAGGTCATTGCACTGGAGTCAGGTCCCAGATTCATTAAAATGCAAATTTTAACACTGCAATTTGCAATATAGACAAGGAGATCTTGGTCAATGATTTAGCGGAAGAGTTTTCCATATTCTTGCTGTCTTTCAATTGCCCCATCTAATTCCAGACTGTATAAGACAATGAAAATATTCTTCTTTCATATATGCAACTTCGGTAAGAATAAACAAGTAATTTTGTGCTTTCTATCTTGCAGATACCCATCATCATTCCAGTCATAGTGACGTTAGTCTCTATTTTACTGGTATTGGCACCAATCATCAGTGCACCTGAACTGGCCTATTTGTACTGTGTTTTATTTATGCTTAGCGGACTTGTGTTTTATGTCCTTTTTGTTCATTTTAAATTCAACTGGCCCCAAAAAATATCAAGTAAGTATACCTCAGACAGACAGCTCCAAAGTCAACAGAACATTGCTAAGCTTTAGATTAAAATAATTACCGTAATGAAGCTCATTACATGGTCCATCCCATCTAAATCACATGAACAGGATGTGAAGGGAGACAATTTTCCAGACATATAGTGAGGGGCATATAGTGGGCTTTACTAAAGATTGTATTGTATTTTACTCCTTCCTGTGAAAAAAGTGATGTTTGACTTCAGGAAAAACAAAACTTAATTCACAAAAAAACCAATACATCACTGTAGTAGTACAAAGAAACTAACTTTTAAAATGAACAGAAATATTTTATCTGGAAAGTTAGTTTTTCGATTTTTCATATTTCAAAACATTGTTTTAGCCATTAACTAAAGATTAGCAGATATACATTCTTACACCACAAAATACTCTGCTTTTAGCTCAGGTTATCAATTTTGCTATACTTACTAAAGAAAACGTCAACAACGTTAAGACCAAAATTAATCACAGTGCTGCTGGGTAAAGTGAAAGCTGCAAGAACCCAGTGTGACCATTTATAAAATGATTTTACATCACCTCAAGAGAAACTCTTCGCAACTATCTCAGGGAAAACAGGATACACAGGTATTTCTAAAAGGGAAAATGGAATGAGCTGAAGAAGACAGAATGGACAGAATTAGTAATTCTACAGACATTAAAAAAAAAATCCATCACCTGTCTCTCCTGCCCCTGGGCTTATTAAATATTATGTAATTACACAATTAGAAGCATTGTACTCTACTAAGAGCAAGTTTAGAAATCCTGGAATGTTTTAGCTTGTATCTTAAGATTGTTCTTATTCCCCACCTCCTATTTTTTAAGTTTGAGATATGAACACAGAAAAGACAGACAACTACTCACAAGGATAATTTTCTCATTTAGAAAAATAGTGTAAGTCTGAACAGAAATACTGTTCTCTAATAAAGTCTCTAACAATAACTTTTTTCCCTCAGAGCCCATCACTATGCACCTTCAGATGCTTTTGGAAGTTGTTCCAGCAGAGGAAGTTACTGAGTAAAATATTTTGTATGTAACAGGTTGTTTTTTAAGTGCTATACTGGTTGAGGGACATTTATTTTAGTTTGGCACACATTTATACTTTCTGAATTGTTATGTTCATACTGGTGTATTATTTTTGCAACACTTTAGTACTTGAAAAATGCTAAATATGTAAGAATAAAAGATTTCTGAGCCAGATTACTGTGTCCCACAGAGCTGTTTTCATTGTTTGCTAATATGTTACAATATCTTGTTTTCTACATTAAAAAATTACTCAAAATAAACAAGAGGTACTTTTCAATCATGAAGACGGCAAAACTTACCAACAGCACTGTCAGGATGCTTTTGATCACACCACTGAAAGTACGAAGCAGCTATCATTTACAGCATCGCATTCAACAGGCCACACAAAAAGTACAGAATAACATAAAACCAGACTAACTCCATTCTCAGTTTCTCAGACCAAACACTAGCTATCAAAAAATTAAAGACAAGAAGTGGGAATCAAGTAAAAATGGAAAGCACAGTTGACAGGAAGAGAAGAGGTTGATTTTCTTTTTTTTTTTTTTTAAATTAAAATAAGATAAAGCTTAATTTCTCAGGTATCTGTGTTTTCTCCAACACCATCCAAGTTCTAGAACAGCAAGTAAATGCCACAGAAATTATCCTCAGCATGAATGTGACTTGACAGAGGTAACTTCATCAACACTCCATTTGGTAGCTGCTTAAAATAAAATTAAAAAAATAGATACACTACATTAACATAAGATGTAAGCAGCTTTTACTTACCCTGCCCAAGAAACTTAAGGATTCTTGGTAACATTCTTTACTACTATATTCCCTTAGTGCAAATGGATAAAGTAAGGAATTTTATCAAGTCACTTGTCAATATTTTAAGGTGATTAATTTGAGAAAGACTTTATACTAAAAGCACTAGTCCTCTCAACAACTCTTAAGCACATTCATCCTAAATATTTAACACAAGAATATTAAGCAACTGGCTTAAGATCGTAAGTTTATGCTAACTAGCCTAGCAAATCCAACTTAAGAAGCTATTTCTATCATTCTGCAGCTACAAAGAAATAAATAAAATTTAAGTGCCTATATAGTTCATTTAGCATCTACCTACATAGAAAAGCAATTCCAAAGGTACATATAAAAGTGATGGGTTCTAACTCATTTGAAGGCGATTTTGTGATTATAGTCAGATCCATGAAAATACCAGCTCCACGTGCAATCAGGGTAAAACAAGTAAAAAGAAGGTTAAGAATGACTAAGGAAGGCAATGGAGAGCAAAACAAAATTTTAATTATGTCATTACATATGAAGTGCCTACTTGCCGCAGTGTTTTTTTTTGTCCCAGTTACACTAATACAACTGCTGTTCCCCTATCCCAGTTGATATAAACATCACTTCAAACAGAAGAACTATAAGGTTCAGGGAAAGACCAAAGGAACAGAATATTTTTGTATAAGGAATTACTATCTACTACAATTTTGAAGGCTGAAATAGAGACACACGATTGGGGGATGGGGGAAAAAAGGTGACAGAGGACCATAGTGACAAGAAAATGGAAAAAGCAAGCTATCTGTTCCTATTACATCTCGAGAGTACAGGACGTCAAGCAGACAGAGCAGGGATGGCTTAAAAAACACAGGAAAAAAAGAAAAATCTTTCTTCACAAAATATGTTGTTTGACTACTGACTTCCTTAGTGCAGGAGAAATATTAGAAGTTGATGTAGGTTCCAAAATGCAACTGAACTGATTTTCAAGTAAGAACACAGAAAACCTCTTCCTCATGAAGACCCTGATCAAAAGTTGCTTGAGGCCAAGAGAATATTCTTGGAATGTACTGCTACATTTTTTACACTGTTCTTTATAAACTGGCTCTTGGCAGCTGCTAAGAATGTATGGCTAAAACCAGCTTTTGCTTCTACCTTATATAACGTGTCCTGCTTTTCAAACAAAAGTTACAGATAATTTGTGTCTATTAAATAACCCACTAGATTTATCTACCAGCAGAAAAATTGCCTTATGTTATATTTAGATATCAGACAAGTCAAGGAAGAACAAAACACGAAGGAAAACATCCTGCCTGCCCCATCGCTCTTTTTTTTTTTTTTCAATTGAGTCTTCTGTTTGCATCACAAATGCAGAGCAAGACCAAAATACAGTTACATTAGTTATTTCCTTAAGAACTTTTACAACAGTTACAGCTTTGCAAGTACCTGTACTCAGGTGAAGGTTATAATTAACATCAGTTTATAGTCAGGTTCCCAACAACACTGATTTTTTAACCATACATTGACAATTCCAATTGTTTCTGTCATATGGTGGTTTTCCACTGGCATCATCAATATTCTTAAATATTCTTCAGAAAGAAGGAGCTTTATTATATGCTAATACTAGAAAAATATTAACATATTAATACAGTCCTCCTCCCACTCTTGAAGTAAAGGCATCCCAAGGTTTCTTGAAAGAATAATCCTCAACAAGCAAGTATATTCTTCCCAGTCAAGAACATAACAAAATTTTAGGCTTCTTAAAATAAATCTGTACAGTTAAATCTCCATTCTAAATCACCATACAGCTATGTTGGGGAAACTAGTGTGCTTTAAAATCTACAGATGCAAAGACATCTACACCAAATTCATTTATTATAAGTATCTTTTACATTATTACTTCACTGCAAGGTGTTCTGGATGTGCAAAAAATTTAACAGTAAAAAATTAATTAGTGAAAGATAGTATATTAGAAGGCAAAGCCTTAGGGCTAAACAGACAAGATTTTATTGTTCATTTGCAAAGGAGAAAAGAGTTTTAGATAGATGAGGGGGAATGAAATAAGCATTCATGAAAAGTGAAAATGTCAAACTGAAAACAAATACTGAATCTACTATCATAGTGCTTGTTCCACAAAAGCTGTATAGCAGTTACTTACTACAGGGAGCTGCACTGTACAGTATTTCATAACAAGCCAATATATTTCCAATCCAGTAACAAAAATTGCGATTGGACTTCAGGCATCATTTCTTGATGCAGAACTGACAATGTGATGATTGCCAACAAACGGATACTGTATGAATGTGAGGGATAAGGCAGAAACAATTGACGGATCATCAGCATTTGTGAAACTTAATTACTATTGCTAACACAGCAAATTCACTCAGGTAAGTAAACTAGAAGCTCTGTAATTACTAATAAATTCAACTGCTTCACAACCCAAGTTTAATCTTTAGATTTTGCTGTTTGGATAGCACATGTACATATGTGTACATCATCATTAAAGCCAACAATTTTAAAGTGAAGGCACTGGAAGACATATATATTGTTCTTCTATGGAGTATTTCTTCAAATTTTCAGCATCCAGAAATTAAGGACTTTGTTCACTATTTTCCTCCTAAAAATTAAGGACAGTTCTGCAACTTATATGTTTAGTTTTCTCAATTTTAGTGGAAATACTCATGCAAGAGACACTATTTTGAAGCATAATTCTTATCAGAGGAAAAAGATCTGTCTCCAAATTACTCATCACTTTCTGTTCCACTGTCTTCTGAAGAGTCAACCAATTCTTCAGTTACTGCAGCAGTGCAATACAATTTTTTAGTACCTAGAAGTAATTAACAAAGTGTAACATTTATAAAGCAAGAAAACCCAAGAGCTTCAGAACAAATATGTAGTATTAACACAAACCAAAACCCAAACCAACAAAAACTCCACACTTTAGACTACAAACTAGACCAAAACACTAAAAACTACTTCAAACTGTTTTTTGTCTGTGCTATTCCGATAGCAAACTATAGGCAGCAGGGTATTTTTCTATTAGAGGTCCTTTCATCTGTTTTCAGAGAATTTGAGCAAGCCAGAGTATTTCAGATAAAGCCTATTGAAAAATTAGGAAGCTAGTAATTTTATGCATGATAAACACCGACTCATTCATTACTTACCAACTGGAAAAGGGCTTTTATCTTCAAAATCTTCCCAGTGTTCAAAATCAAAAGACACATGAGGATTCTGTTGACAAAAACATTGTTTGAAATATCTGCACTGATGCACAGTGAATATGTTCAGAACATTCACTAATTCCCAAATTAATTTCCACTTCACCTTGTTCTTCAATAATTTGCACCATGCTCCTTTTTTCTCTTTTGCGAGAACAATAATAGCCTCTTTATCTTTAATCACACACGTAGACTTTTCTGCAAGTATATATTGATGCAGCTCCATGTCAGCCAAATAAAGTTTGTCTCCTGAACAAGCACTACATCATAAAAAAGTTTAAAAAAATTAAATGCAAGCTGACAGTCAAATATTGTGTTTATTATACTTATATTTCTTAAACCTACCTGAAAATGACCTTCTCTTTAGAGAACTCACATTTACAGTCAGCTACACTTGCTATTTTTACCTTCACCGTAACAGTCTCTTCATTTTGAAACCATTTTATTTCTGGATAAAAGCTAAAATAAAAAAAGTTTAATTGGATTTTTACCAAAACAGAAGAAAAAAAAAAAAGAGTTTTAGACAAGCTGTCTCACATACAGCCAGAATTTTTCCATTTAGTTACAAACCAGCTGAGTTTCAGCATCTGTAGTTGTACTCAACCATAATAAATGACACTGAATAGCAGTGTCAGGAAAGCATATGATGGGATATCAGCCAAGCTTTCCACAGAAGCTCTGCAATCTTAGTCTTTGAAGGAGAGACACTCCATGAAATCTGATATCCAAAGGAGTCAAAGTTACTGCCTCATTTAAGGATGCTATCATAGCCTAATCTTGAAATGACACAGGAAAAGGTAACAGTAGCCAACCTCTGAAAGACAAACTTTTCAACTGACCATAGACACAAATAACACATTTCTCATCAAGGTTTTCAACTGCTTATTCTATAGTTGTTATTCCTCAAACTTCCCTCAAATGTTGAAAGGTTTTAACCAGTGAAAGATAAATCCTATTAGCAGACTGAAGTATCTGTTAATTCAGGTTACTTCCTTCATCATACCCTTAGTTATATCCAAACCCCCACTAATTTAACTGCTAAGCTATACCTCAACATGTATTACATAAGATCTTAAACTGTGCTAGCCAAGCTGCAAAAGGAGATACATGTGGATTCTGTCACTCTACCAAGAACTTTTCCAACAGGCTAAAATACAAAATACTTCTGGTAGTTCACAAAAATTGTTATCTATCCATAACTAGCATTAATAGGTAGAAGAAAAAAAGCCAAAGGAAAGCATTGCCTAGCCTGGAAGTGCGTAAGAAATTTAAAAACTCCTAAGCATCCACTATCTGCTGACTTTACGCACAAACGACACCTGACATGTCCTTCAGCATACTCATAATCACAAACAAACCTAGCATTCATTTCTACGGCATGCTTCTCAAATTATTTATCAACAGAAATTGTCCTATCCACAAACGAATAAGGATAACGGATCCACTTTCAAACAAACAAAAGAAAAAAAAAAGAAAAGGCACTGGGCCATAATTCTGTGTCGCAGAAACATTCTCAAAATAAAATCAGATTTTCTCCCCCCTCGCCCCAAACAGAATCTCATTAAGGGGAGAGACACAAAACTGATTCATCTCATGAAACACCAATACGCAGAGACAGAAGAGTAGGAGTTACAATTTAGACCTCAAATAGTCTTTGGCTAAAACATAATCCAGAAAAGTGCGAGTCAGAGCTGGTATTTTATACCCATGGAGTGAGCTGAAAAAGTGTTTGTTTTAATTCACTTCTTAGTACTATGGTGTCTAATCAAAGATTACATAATTTCAACAGATTGTGTTAGCTTCTGGCAGTAAGCAAAAGAGCAGTTTAAATTACTTAAGGGATTCACAAGATGATGTGTGTATATGAATATATATCTAACTGCAACAGTAACCTCTCAAGCTCAACAGTGATATTTTACCTGTATTATACCTAGTTACTCACAAAACAGATAACCTCAGTAAGGATGATTATCCTGTTTGGCAGTTCACATAAAAAAGCAGGCATGGGAACAAATTACTCTGAATTTTTGTACCATTTATGCTGATGCAGGGTAGAGTCTTCCGCTTCCTTAGCTTGACCTACACCATCTAAAAAGAATAAATCCAAAAAGATATTTTACACTTATCTACATTATAGAAACCAGATACTTCCAGAATATCCCAGTACCATCATAAAAATAACTTGCTAGCAATCAAATTACTACTGCAAGACTATATTTGGCATTTATATTGGGTGTTTCCTATTTGGAAAGATTTCACGAAGTTAATAATTCAACTGAAAATTTTAACTGAAAAGAGTATTATAGTGGTATAAAAAAAATTTAAAAAACCACCAGAAATGCAGTTTTCCAGGTCAGGTAAAGGTTTTTCCAGTTTCAAGACATTATTTGAAACCTGAAACATGTCATTTTAGGTAACTGACTATTTAGGTAACTAAGAGTTTCAGGGATGAAAACAACTAATATTGACGCTACCATCACAACTTGAAACATGGCATTACAGTCACTCTACTATACCAGGAAAAAAAGCCTTCTATGATAAGCACTCCAGGATCTTATCTGACTTCTGTCTGCTGCAACTTTTTCATCACTCAGCTTTCATTACTCCAAACTCAAGTGCCAACTGCTGCCAGATCATCCTCTGTCCCCCTTCTATGAGTGACAAAGCCACATGTTTTTAAGCCTCTATTGACTGAATACCACATCCTTGAGCATTAGATTAAAAAGGAAACAAAAAAAAGCAGCCATTTTCTAACCATCCTGAATCTCAGGGGAAAAAAAAGCCTCCCAGAGAACAATGCTGTTATTTACCTCATATTTCAACAGATTTCAACTTCCTTAAATCCTATGGCCTTTGACAGCAAAATGCTTGTCCTCTCTACAGGAGAGATTTCCTGCTCACACATTGCATTCAGAGCTAAACAATTCTGAGTGTCTCAAGGACAGAATACTTCCCAAACAGTAATATAGACACAATAATTTCTCTTACTCTCACAGCATCTCCAGGCTGCTAACTATAAAGTATTTGTGGCTTATTGTAAATATTAGCTATATGGTGCTATTCTGTATACTCAGAGAAGTCTGCATTTGGTAAAATGACTTTTAGGTTGACATTTAAGCATCTAACTTTAATTGAAGTTTTAAAATTTTTGGAAATTATGAAAAAAGTTTACCACATGGATGATTCCCAAAAGCAATTTTAGAGGAGTTACAGTTTTCAGTAGAATTTTCTTGTATTGACATATTCTGTGGATTGGACGCATCCTCTGGACCAGCTGTATCTTCCTTTTTGCTTCTGAACAGAGAAAAAGGCATTTTAAAAAGAAATGGTTTAAATATGTTTAATATTTAAAGGATTCCTAATCATAGTTGGAAATCCTTTTGAAGTTAAGTTTTTCATTCTAATGTATTAAAAAAAATACACTAAAATGCACTTCTAGCAAACCATAAATCTCACTACAGGGTCGCTGAACTTCAGTAACTCATTAAGAAGCATTTATACAGAAATCCAAGTTAGGAGAACATTTAAAATTCTGATGGTACCAGCATTTCCTCTTATAAAAAGCGGATTATAAAAAGTTATTGCCTTACTGTGTGTGACAGACCTAGATAAGAAAATCATTCCCTTTCATAAAGAATTCCAGTAAGTTTGTGGGCTTTTTGGTCATATTTCATTCCGACTTGGAAAAAGTAAAAATTTCAGAATACTCAAAGTTCTTCACTTATTAGTAAGAGAGCCCTGGCTTTCCAGCTGTACAGCTAGGGGCTTCACTAGCTGGACTCAAGATTCAGGAAACATTGCAACAAAGTCAATCTACTTGAGAGCTTAGAGATAGGCACCACGACCCTCTGTTCTGCAACAGCCTAGGAAGTCTCCGTCAAAACATTACTGAGAAGAACACAGTGCTGCATGATTTTTGAAACACTGAGTCATCTGTCCAAAGTAAAAACACTTTCTTCCATTACCTCCAAACATCTAGTTGCATAAAAGGACTGAATCCAGTCTAGTAAGCCATCACATAATGCTTCTGACTGCATAAATAAACACTAACTTTTAAATTAATCCATATTGAAGATTCAGTATTAAATACCTATGCAGCCATCTTTATTCAGAACTGACACAGTTTACCTTAATTACTTTGGAAGTAAACTAGTAAGGTTAAACCTTTAAAAACGCTTATCATCTCTTCCAAATAATTCCAACTAAACAATTCTTTGAGGCTAGGTAAAATACAGCACAGCAAGTTCAATTTAATAGTATTTTTTAGAAACGATTTCTGAGTTATGGACTTAAAGGAATCAAACACTTAAAAAAAGTCAAGTCTTCTATGATTTTCTGAATAGCTTTGGGAAGCCGAAGTCCAAGAGCATCTGATCTTACCTTAAAGCAACCAAGGTTCTACAAAATGTTTACTTATTCATGCGCCATACAGAAACCTTAAAAACAGCCACCAAGCAAGAAAGTGCCTCACAAGCTGAAAAAGGACTTTAAAGGTAGTGGGCTGAAAACTGGGCAAATAGATTATGAAGTTAGACAAAAGCTTTGTATACGAAGTCTGCAATGAAGCACCCGAAATCAACACAACTAACACATAACTGCATATTCTGCAACAAGGAACAACTCCTGCAAAGAACCCCACTTTTCAGCCTAGGCATAGTACCTCTCCAACTGTGGAAACACTTGCAATGAAGGACAGCCTGTGTTTCTCGAACACCATTAATCCAGAATGACTGGAGTATTTGCCAAGTCTTCATGGGACAATATCCAAAGATCATGTAAAGAGACTGAATGATCTAATGCTTTGATTGTGCATTTATGGAACAGTCAACAAGGTAGTAAAAAAGAAAGATGCCTGTGCATTAGAGGTGGGCTACAACCTCCTCCATTATCATCAAAAAGGTCTAGAGAGAAGGTCCAGAGACAGAGTGGCTTTATTCATAACTGATGGATTATCTGAAAGCAAGGATACTGCTTATATGGTATAGATCAAGTCATCTTGGAGATGAAGATTTGAGCCTTTTTCTTTCCAGGACAAAAATGTTTCTTAAGGCAATTAAGATTGAACTTGATCTTGCTGACAAGTGCTGTTTACAACACACAAAATTCTAGCTATGCCAAGCTTGCCTGAAAGGCTGTACAGCCTATATGTGCTAAGGTCCAGTGGTTTAGAAGACTTAATATCTGTGGGAGGAGTAGAACACCACTTGCATTCTGGTCACAGAGGTAGTAAGAATCTTGCACTGCACTTGACAAACCACTAGCATTTAATTAACTGAAGAATCTTGTTGGCTTTTGAACTTGAAGGAGATTGATGAACAATCACAGAAAGACTAGCACTCTATAGCAAGGACATAATTGAAGTGAACGGCTGAGGCAAAAGAACAGAAAACTTAACCGCTATACTAAGTGCTGCTTGATGCACTAATGGGAGGTGGTTTGGGCTGCTGCTGTCAGGCAAGAGTTCTGCAATGTAGGCAATTCGCCAAGTACTTCAGAGAAAAATAACCATTTTAAAAATAGCATGGAAAGTAGCCTTTATCTTTGTGTTATTTTCTAAAAATCTTTCACTTTCAATGCAGAAGCATTCTTTGATGTAATTATCATGACCAGAGAAAATGAGGATGATGTAAGTATTATGGGTACCTGTTAAGTAATGAGCCATACTCATAGCCATGAAGGACAATAGGTAAGAGACTACTACATTGCACACACAAATCCTAAAGAAAAAACAGATTAATATAGAATGCTTGACGAACTAGCACAGATCAAGGGGAGGCAAAGTGATTTGCCACATACTAAGAAGTATAAATTTCTTTTATAAAATTTAAATCTGCAATGAAGCATCTGAAATCTGCATAACCAGCATGTAACTATGCATATTCCACAACAGGGAGAAGATATTCCGGCAAAAAAACACAAATGAAGTTACTCAGTCAACTTCACCTTACAGGAGTTCTTTGAGTCTCCTTTATTTAACTAGTACCTTACTAAAAAAAGACTGCAGTCAGTTCTGAATGTTTCATAGTAGTATCAGGCTTAGTGAATATGCAAAAAGTAATCCAAGCAGTTGCATTACAGATATTTGAGATGGAACTGTTGCACACAGCACCACGATAAAGTTGTCTGGTTTCTGGCATTACATGCTTTGGTGACCATTAGGAGGTTACCAACCTTCCTGTTCAGTAACAGCATGAAACAAGAAATAAATTAAAAAAGGCTATGCTCGAGGTAGCAGAAACTTCAGAGCCCGAGAGTCTTCTGTGAGGAATAAAAACAGAAGAAAAGCCTTCCAGGCATCAACAGTGCAAACCCTGTTCTCAAATACTGATTTTTAAGGTTATACAAAACATGGGAAAAAACAAATCCTTTGGTTAAGATTAAACTCTGGTACAGATATAGGTAGAAATGCAGGAACCTCGATCTAAGATGGAAATGGACTTTGGAGGGGGTTAGGCTTCCTCATCTTGTTGACTGGCTAAGTCAGAGAAACAACAGCCTTAATTAACTTGCCTAATCCTGAGAACACATGCAGTGCCCACATTGGTATTTCAGGGACTTTTTTGTTTATGAAGCAATATTTGCTCTCTGAAAGAAAATATTTGAGATTTCTCTCTTCCTTGTAAATATTAAAAAAAAGTTGGTTGGTCAGATAAAAGCATTTAAATTATCTTTTCAATGATGGCTCTCCAAACTGAAGAATAAGTGGCTAAACAAAAAAAAGGTGCCACACAGAGGCCAGAACAAAAAAGCTACAGGTGTCTTGCTCATAAGCATTTTAAATCAAGGGTCCTAGGATTCAGCACAGACTGCAGCAAGATGTGCCCTTTCACCATATACAGACGTAGGAGTTTACCACCAGTTTGCCACCAAAGTTCACCACCACTCAGTTGTAAAAGTTTACAAGGCAAGGAAAAAAACCACACCATACAGTGCTGTTACTGCAAAAACCATCATGTAGCCATACTCGTTAAGTGTATGGCCCTAATCCTTCTAAAGTAAACTGTTTAAATTTTCCAGCTTGAACTCTGCAGCCGTACAAACACCAACAATATGCTCTACTGTACTGACTGGTACTATTTACTAACTGTAAGCATTCAAAAAAGCCACTAACCATAATAAAAGAAATTTTATTCAATTCAAATTCAAACAGAATTTGAATTCAGACTCCATATTTTTAAGATAAACTTGACTATCTGCATCAAATACTGGTTTAACATTTTCTAGAGTTGATATTTTTCTTTCCATGTGGCTAAAGAATAGCTAAAGGAAAGCAGACGTATCACAAACACTACTGTCTCTGAGTTTAAATGAAAATCATATTCAGTAATATTAATCATGAAAACATCTAGTTAAAATCAGATAATATAATTTTTTCCAAGTATATGCTGAAAAAAATTTGTAAACACTTACAAAGGCTCCAAGTTCTTCGCATGATTTAATACCTTCATGTGTCTGCACAACTTCTGAAGTTGTGTTATATGTTCTGGATTGTCAGTTCCCAGACCCGTAGACAGAATCTCAGATCGAACATTGTATTCATTGACAGACATCTTCAAATCTGAAAGCCTGGTAACCCGGACCTTGAATTACAAAACATACAAAATGGAAACCATAGTTCATAAATGGTCTCTCCCCAACTTCAAGGTGTTCTTTAGGTAAAACTGCAAACATATCCTTGTTTATTTACACCTGTAAGCAATTTGTTTTCTCTGATTTTCAAAGAAGAACCTACCCATGTTTAATTGTTTTCAGAGCATCACCATCTTTATCATTGTGATTATGGCTCAAGTAACTAGTAGCTAGTCCCATCCAACAGAACCAAGATGGTAATAAAGTAAATAATCCTAGCCTTCATTACACAAATCACAGTCAAAATACACACCACGTAGTTACAATAACTTCTAGACCCAAATAACAATGAAACTGCTAGGGGGGGGTAAGAAAAACCCTAAACGAAAACAGAAGCATAGAAATCGTATAAAGGTTGGGATATGCCATATGGGAAAGGAAGCTACTAAGGAGAATTACTTCCAGATCATTTTCTCTTTCCACTTTGTTTTTCAGCTGATTGAATGGTTGGATGGAAGACATAGCATGATACATTACAAAGCACAGGAGTAACTTACTGTTCTCGTTGGCAGGACCAAGCAGCCTCAAGAGGCACATCATGATCCTGAGATATAGGGAAGCCCTTCTGATAAACCTGTCCAGACCATAAAAAAAAAAAAATTCCCTCAACTTGAGAGCTACCTTTGATAACCATTCTTCACGGAACTCCTTGCTCATAAAATGAGGTTATTTCTTAATAGACATCAAAAATGCAAGTAGCTTGTTCATGCCATTAGTAAAGGCTTAAAAGCCACCTGATTCTTTTGCCCTTGGATGTAACTGTCAGAATAGACTCCCACCTTTCAAAAAAAAAAAAAAAAAGCCTTTCAAATAAAACACAGCCCCAAGGCAATCTCCTATCTGCAAAGTTTTGGGAGAATACGAGAATACTCAGAGGAAACATCATCACATGGATGACATACCTTCTAACCTTTGCCTAGCTATCACCTTCTAGTCAGCACTACCAACGGGAATACTTGGTCCAGGCCAGTACTGCCTTTCTTATGGGCCAGGGAACTGACAGAAGAACAATACAAACATGGCACTGACCATAACATTTTAATTTCAGAAAAACCTAAGTAAACTCTGAGAGAACCAGTAAATTAAAGCACTTTCATCACATGTCTGAGATTACAGCAATGAGAAGATATTAAAAACCAAAAACTAAAAAACAACAACTTAATATCTGAAAGGTCAGACAGCCTTTATATCCAACTGATGGTCACATGTCCTCTTTAGAATGCTGACAGAAAGAAACTCAGTTTATGAAGAAAAGCTCACAACACTATGCATTAACATTCTGCAAGACCAAGAAGTCTTCTAGATGTCTAGTGTAAGTAAACTTGTAAAAAAAATCCAAGAACAAGAGCACCCATTCTTCCTGCTCTGATCAAGAAAACCAAGGAAAAGCACATAAGTGTTTTTTAATTTGCAGAAAAATTTAGAATAACATTAACTCTAAACTAGTGCAAGATCCATAAAAGACAGCAAAGACTTAGAAATATAAACAGAATAAATTAAGTCTAGTATAAGAGGTCTTAGATACCAGTAAACAGTCTTGGAGGATCAAAGTTTCATTCTTTCAGAGGAATGTGTGATGAACTACAGAACTGATTTTACAAGACAAAACCCTATAAACTAGTACTTCCAAAATATACTTTTGTGATGAACTTTGTGGAATACTCTGGATGACATTTATAATAAATTTGGTGCTTTGTTACTGGTGCATATTCAGCTCTCCAGATTTAAAGTTAAAGTTTTACTCAGTGATGTATTCGATCTATATACAAGCATACATATTTATTACAAAATGGTTGAGGTTGGAAGGGACCTCTGGAGGTTATCTCGTCCAACCCCCTTGCTCAAGCAGGGTAACCTAGAGTCAGCTGCCCAGGACCATGTCCTGATTGCTTCTGAGTATCATCAAGGATGGAGAATCTACAACCTCTGAGCAACCACAGTAAACCAACAGTATTATGTGAATACCACTTAGAATAAAATTAAAATAGGAACGGACAGAAGGAAAGAAAAGAATGGGTGCTCTTATTATAAAGGAGTTTAGATAAAAATATTTTGTAATGCTGCAATTCTATACCTACCATTGGGTCAACCCAAGCTGTATTTCCCAAGGTATATACTATTTTTGCTTCATGTAGTTTTCCTTTAATTTTGTGATGAATATAATGAGTTACCTAGGAAAAACAAATTTTCACTGCACTTGAGATGTAAACCAACATAACTTCATAGTTATTTTAATTATAATGAAACAATATTCTGAGCTTAACAATGAAAAGGGTATTCAATAAATAAAACCAGTTTTGAGTAAACTAGTGAAATATTCCAACTTTACTGTAGGTTAAAACGGTATTAGCCTTTAAAGGAGCTTCCTTAATGGAAAAATAATCAAACACAGGTCAATTTACAGAGGCTGCCCGTCCCCTGTTACTCCCCACAGATTCAAAAGCAGAAATAACTTGTTCTGGAAGAAGCCATTTAAATTACAGACAAGAAAATCCCATAAATTTCACTTTATTATTTTGTAGGAAAACAAACAAGAAAACTGACTTCTTAAGACTCTTGCCCAATAGCAGATTTTTATTGGTAATACTAATAAGCAATGAAATTTAGTAACTGAATTCGCAGTTCATAACTATTTTCTTGTAGAAAATAACACACAGAGAGAAATTAAAGAACTTCAAGGAAATCCATGAAAAACCTGATAAATATTACCTTTGGGTTCCATTCAATTTCATTATCAATGGGTTTCACTCTACAGACTACAAATTCCACAGCCTGAGGTGGCAGACACTGAAACCTTGCAGGTAAGTGAAGCAGCTGATAGCTCTTAACTTGACTTGTTCTGCCTTCATCTATATATTTGATTTTGACCTTAAGGAACAAATTTTCCTCCTCTTTCGGGGAAATCTCTACCACCTGAACCCTTCATACAGTAGGAGAGGAAACACAGAATTATTATTCATATAAGCAGTTGTAGAAAGTTTTTTTAATCTACTCTTGTTTAAAAAAAAAAAAGGTATTTTCATAGCAAAATATCTAACTGAATGTATGTGTATGGATAGTCATTCTGTTTTCCTTTCGGTAACTTAGAGTATGTGATAGCTTTTTAAAGAATTATTTGAATAGCAGTGATTTTTTGCTGGTTTTGGGGGTGGCTTGACTTTTTTTAACTAAACAGTAAAAGTTTTGAATTACTTTGTATAAAAGAAGTGCACATGAATAATTTAAAAACACAACATTTTTACCTGTGAAAAAGTGTTTTCTCACATAATCCATAAAATGCTAGCTTCTCCACATTTTTAACAGAAATTTTATTACTAGGTTCCTTAAAATACTCATTAATTTCTTCAGCAAGAATTGTATATTGGTCCTTTTGTTTATCTACTATTCGTCCGAAGTAGTTTGTTGCATTTACAATGTGGAGAGGCAGTATCTGAAAGCATAAAATACATTAGAAAAAAGGAGGACTGGATGATTTCTTAAATTAATGCAATGTAAGTTTTCATATTCAAGATCACCTACCTCCTTCCAGCCCAAAGAGGTGGCAGAGATGCTGCTACACACACACATTTCAGAAAATTATGAGTTATTATATTATTCATAATCTTATGAATAATAATTACCCATAGTCCAGTCAACAGTGTACAGAAATTTACAGAGCAAGAACTGTTAGGTCTCAGTTGGTGGTATTTCACTTAAATGAACAGCAGTGAACTATACCATTATCTGCCAAGCTACTAACCACTAAGGCATTCCACACCATTGAAACTTCAATTCTAAGTGTTCTCCAACCTTAAAGTGGGCTTTAGAAGAACTGACTGGGGAAAGCATGAGGCCTTCACTTTTTTTGCACTAAAATTACTTAAATGAAAAGCTATGAATATACTATCAACACCAGTGCGTAAAATGCTGGGTGCATTCTGTCCAAAGGGTCATGCCAGGCAGAAGTACTGAGATACCGCTGGGTGTAAGAGGCCAGATGGGATAGTAAGAGGACCAGAAAGGTAATTTCCACTTAATAAAAATCCTAGAAATGCACAATGAGACTTGAGGTTCTTAAAGGAAGGAAACATTATACTGGGTTCCAAACAAAAAAAGAAAGTGAATACTTATCAAAGTGATAAGTGATCTGTAAGACAGGCACCCAGGCTCTGCAGTCAGAAGCAGCAGAAGTAGATGAGGAAATGGAAGAGACCACAACTGCTGTCTTGAGTGCACCACAGGTAACTGCAAGCTTCTAATAGGAGTGACATGAAATCCGTCCACTAAACACGGCAAATCCAACCGACACTAAAACTGGATACATGTAGGTTGTCAAAGGGTTTGAACTCACACCTACCAACCAAGGTTATTTATTAGGCAGAAATGGAGTGACATGAAAGAATCCACCTAGTTCTCCCACACCTCAACCTTCCCA
>VZTQ01000697.1:303918-317318 GCA_013400755.1 Pelecanoides urinatrix | reverse complement strand
ATCCTTTAACTACTATTAAAGTAGTTAAAAGTAGTTAAAATTCCCTTGTCTCAGTACCAGCTGAAGAAAGAAAGAAAGTGAAAAAAAGGGAACTTCTTAGGGACACAGGGAGAAGCTGTAATCCTGTAACCTAGTAGATTATTGGTTTATAATCACAATCTCAGGCAGTAGTTTTCAATCTAGGTAATAATCCCGAGTAAATTACTAATTCAGATGAACTTGATATCCCGAACAAAAATGACTCTTTGAATTGAAAGGATTAAGGAATTGGACTTGTAATGTCTAAGAGTTCTTGAAGGCAGAATTTCTCTGCCATCAATATATTTCATGAGCAGTAATAATATCAAGCAACAATGTACGTATTTACACAGGAACTGACTATTGGGGATAGCAGTGATTCATCATGTAATATAATTAATTTCTCCTTCAGCTGAACAGGATAGTATTGAGGCCAACAGGACAAACATTCACTGATATAACATCTGTGTCTTACTTCACCACTCTAGAAAGTTAAAGATAAGATAGTGAGGGTGATTCTGATTCTATAAAGAGCAGTTTGCAATGAAAACAAATCCTTGTAGGCTAGAAAGTACATCAAATGACTCCTAATTCAAACATCTTTCTGCTTTCATCTATTCACTTGGTTTGCCTTTAGGAAACACTAGTTTTACTAGATACCAAGACTCCTTCCATGCTTGATACAAAAGTGCTCCAAACAACTGGTAGTGTAATTACCTATATTTTGGTCAATAACTCCAACCAACTCACAAGTGTTAGTTACTTCTCAACAACAACCCATAAGAACTAAAACAAAAGGCAAGCTCTCTTAAAAGTATTTGTGCAGCAGATTTTCAGGTGTTACAAATGACGGGAAAATTCAGCTAAGTACTTCCTAGTTCCTAGATCTGGCTGTGTGCCCTGATCATGTCCCAGGTGCGTATGGAATGAGACCCCCCCCCCAGGGTGTGTAGTCATTTTTATGTTCCTTTTTCCATCCCCTGTCCACCTCCATTGATCATCTCACACTCTGTTCCAGTATTCATTGAAATAAAACCTGGGAATGAGTGCTAGAAGGGAGGCACAGTATACCTCAGCATGTGAGATAGACACAACCTTCAATAGGTGTATGCGCTATTTAGAGGTCAGAATTAGTAATCAACCAGTGCAGTTTTAAAGAATTTGGTCCTGGCATGCTATACCATGCATTTCAGACTATAACTATACCATGCATTTCAGACTATAACTATACCATGAGCAGATGTATCTGTTCATAATAAAGCTCAGGCCTTTTAAAAGGTTTTTTTTATGTTCCTTTAAAAATCTTTAAAAATGTGGAAACTCAGCAAGACAATCAATGTTAGGTTCTGTCTGGATTTAAATTAAAGCTTCATGTATGCTTAATTTCAGCAGCGTAATCCTAAAGGGATAAAAAAGCAGTGATTCTTTTATCACAACACTCTCAAGATCAGGTCGAGAAGAAGAAAAATGTCTTGGACAATAAGTGCTCCTATCTGACTGCTAAAATCAAAGGCTTGTAATCCAGCCTTAGTAACAAACTAGAGAAGGGTCTTTAAAATCTCTGCTGCCTCCTGCAGTTACTGCCCTGCTCTCATATTCCAGCATCACATCAATGTTTCCTGTGATGAATCCAGCTACAACCCAATTTCACCAATTTCTCAGTCACTGAAGTACAACTTCACCATGGCACCTTCTTGGTGTTATATGACTCCCAGACAAGCTGTATCATCAGCATATCATAAATCATTCTACTCGGTCTCTCACTGGTTATTCCTAGCATTGCTGACTTCCCTGTATGTTAGTGCATATACATACACTGAATAGGAAATGCTGATACATCTTCATCTTATAGGCTAAGAACACTGTTTATGACCCTTTCACAAAGATCTCTAAATCATGATTTTTGGGTACACACAGGTTTTACTACTGCTTCTCAATAAATGTGTTATGCCCTTCATATTTCTAAAGATTTGAAGTGGTTTTGGTGACCTTAAAGGAACTGCATTATCAGGAAATGCCAGACATTTGTCACAAGATTATCAGACATTTTTATAAAAACATAGATGCTCATAATTATTATGCTTCTGAATTACAGCCTGAAAATATAATATCTTACCTTATACAGAATCTTCTAAAATGTCATGAGTTTGCATGTCACTGTAAGTGAAAGTACAAATTAGGAGAGCACAATAAATGCATAAATTGTATATATTGCTCACTGTGGAAATACTCATTATTGAGGACTGAATAAGATGAAAACAACGTTGTTGTGTTTTTCATGACATACTAAAGGAACAACAATAGATGAAGGTTAATTAATATGGAGATTTCAATAACAAACTCCATAACATATTTCAGATTCAAGTATTGTGTAATCTTGATTAATAGCAAATTCTAAAAGGTTTTTCTTTCACAGCTGATTTATGTAGCTTCAGCTCTTATATTTTCCAGATGATTTCAAATTTTCTAGTTCACTGGCTGAGCCAAAATGACACATTACTTACCATGTATTGCACCAACCAGAAAATATTAC
This sequence comes from Pelecanoides urinatrix, assembly GCA_013400755.1. NCBI lineage: Eukaryota > Metazoa > Chordata > Aves > Procellariiformes > Procellariidae > Pelecanoides > Pelecanoides urinatrix. The sequence goes on along the minus strand of VZTQ01000697.1, from coordinate 314,767 downwards.
TTGTCTATCCATCTAAATATGCAGTTTGTTTAAGTTTTCTTGGTTTGGGTATTTGTTTTCCTAAGAAAAATCTACTTGCCCTTTTATTAAAACAGTTTTTTGATAATTTCTGTCTCTAAATGATTTGCCTTAGCTTTTCTCGATGATTTTCCCCAGTGACAATTTTAGAGAGCAGCATTTGTGATATAAAAAAATATTAAAGGTTGGCAAAACTTCAATCCATTCTTTGTCCTTCATTTTCAGGAATGAGAGATTTTGAAAAAACGTTTGCTCATGTGTGATCATAAAGCTGAGGAGAAGAGAGGGAAGATGAACCTAGATATAACCCAGACACAAATGACTCAGTCTTCAGATAGGCTCACTGACTTGGCCTTATCGTGGAAACAACTGAGGTCTTGAAAATATTTTTACTTTGAAGTTACTAGAGATAGAACAACACAAATCTAAGCAGTATAGACTGGCCATGAATAAATTTAAGGTAACAAACAGAAGGTTACTAATGATCAAAGGAGAGAGGTTCAAGGTGGAAAAAAGGTGGCTGTTTTTACATGAAGTTTGATATGCTTTCGTCAGTGCTATATAAAACATATCTGTGTGAAGGATCAAGAGGCGTGCTCTTCAGCACAGGGCCTTGGGCTGAAGCCTAGAACCAGGACAGAAGACCATGTTCAGCAAGGGGGGTTGGTACATTGTCCTTGAAAGTCAGTCCTATGCTGGCTGTCCTATATAGAGATACCACTCCAAATAACTTAACATGCAGGGTGGCAGTTCATGTAATTTCTATAACTCAGTGGGAAGGACCAGTTATTATAGGAAAGATCTCAGGCCTCAACCAGGTCAGAGTAATCTTGATAAGGCTTGATGAGCCAGAAGTTCCTTCTCATCCTATGGTTCTTTTCTCAATGTACTTGATGCTAAGGGACATCACCTGAGGAGTCATCTATTATAAATGCAAGATTTCTCAGTAACACAGACTAAAGTAAGAATTTCAAATTGGGTAATAGATAAGAGATTTCAAAGGGTCCCAGTGATTACTTTTTCTATTAGGTAAGTTGAAGTTTTTTTTATGACAAACACTTTCTTTCTTTGTCCCCCAGCACCTCCTTTTCAGCATGCACAAGTCTTGCACAAATGTCCTCTGTGGCTGCCCAGTGCTGCTCCCTTTCCTTCAATATCAGTTTGGTTTTGCATGCTGCATGCAATCTAGTGGCTGGATTTCTTCTATCCCATTCAGAAGATCAAACTACTGATTAAGAAATATGGCATGCTCTATAGAAAATAGATGTAGCATTCAAAATTCAATTGTTCACAGCCACTTTTCTTCTTCCCCTTCTAACCTATAAAGGAATTGTGTCCAGCCTGGGTCACAAAGGAGAAAATATTGCCTGGGCTTCTATCTATCTGCATTAGCATGCTATTTGATTCTGCACCTGCAGCTAGCAAATAAATGGAGAGTATTAACTGATTGAATCATGAGGTGCTCAGACATCTTCCTCTGTCGAAGACCTTCACTGGCATTTCAATTAAATGATTTGGGCAGATTGTCTGTGGCTGCTAAACACTCTCATCTACTTAAGCTAACACATCTAGTTCAGTGAAGATGCTGTTGTCAGCCAGGCTTGAGTAGTAGAGATGCAGTCCGAGATGTTTTCTACCAGTGACACCAATTTCTTGCCTGATGCTAATCTTGATAGCTTGTTTCCTTCTGCTGTTAAAGATCTCAGTGACAGACTATCACAGTGTAAGTTCTTCCCTTCATTTATTTCTAAAGTGTGTCCTTTTACTAGTGTCCCAGTCCTATGAAGCTGCAAGAAGCTCTTTTTTGAATAATGGATTAGAAGTAGCTTCTTGCTATTGAAATTCCATACTTTATTTAATCTTTTCCCATCTGTCCCCACCTTAAAAAGAGCATCTTTTTGCATACTTTCTCTCAGCAAATAAATAAGACTCACGTTTGTGCCAAGGGGAGTACCAGGCTGGACATTCACATGTTTCATGGGAAATTCTTCAAGAAAACCAACGTAGAAATGCCCAAGAGTAGCCATCACTAGTAAAAGAATATCAGTAAGAAAAGCACGTCAGGTATCTTGGTCTGTCTTAGATTGATTACTGGATGATAAGGCATACTTTGAAAGTTAAATATTAAGGCTGCAAATAAGAGCGCAGTCTGGGAGAGTATGAGTCTGAGTATGGGAGAGGACGCTGGAGTTATGCAGTAACTTGGGTTTCCATGAGACCTTGGATAAGTCATCCTTCATCCATGCCACACTGCCCCAGCGAGCAGCCTTGGCCACGTGTCCGCTCTGCCTCAGGGGTGCAGCAAATCTGAACTTGTGGTGTTGAAGTGGTTTGGGGTGACTCGCGTGGCAAGTGCTATGTAACCATAGGTGACAGAAAGGAGAATAGATCTCTTTTATGTGAAATTTAGGTGTTGAGAATTACAGCTAAATGAAATTGAAGTACTGCCTTGACCTTTTACTATTTCACGATGACTGGCTTAATCAACAACCTCTGACATCTTACATAAAAATCAGCCTTTTCTTACAGTAGGAGCAGATTGAAATGCAATTACAGTCATACTCTGTTTACAACTGGATTGCCTCATGAATACAAATGATTTTTGAAGTTCTGAAAACAAATGGCCTGTATTCACCTTTCCTTTAACTGAATGCAGTATATGGGTGTCTCAAACACTGAGCTCTCTTTCTTTGAAGGATTTTTTCAAGTTGTATCAGTTCTCTGAAACACAGACACATGCAACCTCTTTTTCCATGTATTTTCCCCGTGCCTTAAGTTGCTGTTGTAAATTAAATATGGTGGCAGCAGTTTTTGGCTGTTTATTCCTAAGCTCAACCTTTGCTTTACAAAGACTTGTAGAGTGACTCCTATGAAGACAGTGATTTTGGGGGCTAGACTCAAACTTGATTTAACCCAGACTTTCTCTGGCACCTGCAGTCATTAATTTCCTGGGTTTGCTTCCAGTTCTTCTCTAGGTAAGCAGCACCTACCTTACAGGAATGTTATAAATGGCCCTGATCCTCCAGTAGCTTATTTGTGATTTTATGTCATATATTGGGCCTATGTGTCTTAGGTTTCTCTGGTATAAATGGGCATAAACCTTGGGTCTCTCAGTCTCACTCACTTGGGACTGGCTCTGTATCTGCCATCTTTGGCAAACTGGAGCCAGCTGCCGCTGTCCTCCTGAAACCAGCTCTGCTCCTCAGAAATGTCTCAAAGCTGCCCCAATCCTTTGTGAGTTTCACTCAAAGTTCAAAGGAAAGCAAATACCACATAGCTGGGAATTTTTAACTTTTAGGTCTTCCCTCCCTATTTCTTTAAACTATACAGCTAAAAGTAATTCTCTGCTGGCACACCTTTTTCAGCATATCTGTTGTTCAGTTAAAATCTGGTCTTTATGACTACTTACTTCATTAACTTTTTCTTTACCTTCTTGCCAACAGATGGAAGGAGATGTAAGTAAGAGTCACGTCTTGTCAAGGCTCACTATATATTGAAGTATTCAGTAATGCTTTTTAATTTACCTGAATTAACAGGAAGTATATAGAGAGCTACTTGAGATGACTACATCTGGTACAAAATATTACCTCTTTTTAAGAATAATGCTAGAAGATAACTTTTGAGATCTTTCTAAAACTGGTTTTATCAGATGCTTTATTTTAGTTGAAGTTGTTCTGATTCTGGTCATGCAGCCTTTAAATGCTAATATGCAATATGCTAAGAGCAGAGCAGCAATATTTATCTGAACATCCAACAGTATTTATACCTTGTTGCTGGTAATGCGTTTAGTATGTAAGTAAAATGTTCCATTAAGAGCTCCTAGAGTCACAACTTCAAAATGAAAAACTTATGGTTCATTAACTATAGCAATATCCAGAGCATTTCCTGGAAATGGGTTATCAAATCTTAATTCTTGTCACTTATAGTATAGATTAATTATTTAAAATTTAAGCAATCCTCAGAGTCCAACAGACAGAGCTTTGCCACTGAGGTATCTGAATCTATTCAGGGCAAGACTCCTAATTCCATACATATTAAAATACATGACATGCGGACTGTCTTACAGGTTTTACAACTGATTCAGAGTGCCTTCCTTAATAACACCTGATCCAGACTAGGGGTAATATTGTAATGATATTCATTGTTGTGGAATATGTCCCTCTGAACAAGGACTGTATTTAATATTTACTGCAGAGTAGCAATACAGATTCCATTCCAAGAAGATGCTATAAATTTTGCCAGGAAAATAGTACTTCTAACAATTTATTGTAAGGTTGCATTTATGGTGCTTACAAATTTTTACAGTATATAAATTTATATTGCTAATAACAATTATTTGAGCTATACTATTTAAATTTTATCATCTAGCTGAAGAATTTTGTGATTGATACAATAAGCAAAGAACTTGAAATAATGCTTTTCTGACATGATTTTCCTTGACTGTCACAACTATGTATCCATTCAATAGGTACAGGAGCATATTATGGATTTGTTCAGAAATAGTTTTTTATATATATAAGCTTTGGCATTTCCAAGAAGGCAGGGTTCTTTTATCTCAGATAACCAGCACGTAAGATACTATGGGGAGCAAGTCTAAGACATAAGATACAAGTAAACAAAGAAGTAAAATCAGAAACACCAATTAGTGTAAACAAAGGAAGGATAGGACTGTAATGGGAGCTATCAGGCTGGCTGAACAGTGGGTTCTTGTTGGACCTCAAGACATAAGAGGGAAGTTTACAGAAAGCAGAAACTAGCTCAGATTAGAGGGGAAGATGAGAGAGTAATAACACAAAGGGACAAAATCAGAGAGTTCAAGGCACAAAAAAGACAAAACTAGCAAAGGACATAAAAGGTAACAAGAGAGGCAGTATAAGTGATAGAAGGAAATGCTGTGGGAACATACGCTGTAATATATGCTGTAGGAAAATGTTATGTTACAGTTAAACAGAGAGGGAAATTTATTCAGAAATGGCATCAAGAAGGTCAACAGAGATATGATAATCCTTGCATCAATGTTTTCAAAGAATGAATGACATTAGCAATCAGGTGACTGACACAAATTCTGTTAATGACAAAAAGATATTACTTTAGCCTAGAATAAGGAAAGCAGAGCGGTTAATGAACACCTATGGAAGTCAGAGATTTTGAAATTATTTAATATAATAAACCTTATCCTATATCATTTAAAGAGATGACCTAAGCAACATGTGTTAGTGATTACTCTCAAGAGCTTTTCGAGTATGGTGAGATACTAGATGACTGAGGAGGAACAGAATAAGATTTTTCTTGAACAAAGAGAAAAGCATGGTCTACAAAACTGAATTATAAATTAACCACCTAATTTTAATTTCTCAGAAAAGTTCTGGGCACAAATGAGTACCAAGAAGAAAAAAAGATGATCAACAACCAACATGGATTGTTGAGAACAAATCACATCAAAGAAATCTGATTTTTTGCTATAATAGAAAGATAGGACTCGTGAGTAGAGAAGAAGCAGCAGCAGATATCCGTTATCTAGATGTTAATCTGATACTGTTTCACAGGAGAGTCTCATAAGCAAGCTAGGGACATGTGGTCTAGATGTCACTATCAGATGTTGGCTATGAAACCTGTAACTGAGCCCACTGTTAAAGGGAAGAATGTATGGACTGAACTTCTACAAGTGTCTACTGACTTCGGTACTACCTGCTGTAGCTAAGCAAAATGAAACTGGAGGAGGATGGATTACTGGAGTAGAACTGAAATGGATCTTGATAAACTAGAGAAATGGCCTGAAAAAATAAGATGCATTTCAGTAAAGATGAATGTAAAGTTTTCTACTTAGTCAGGAGCAATCAGTAGCAAAACTAAAAGCTATGAAATGTCTGATTTGGTAGCAGTGTTACAGAAAAATGGATTACAACCTGAATATGACTAACATTTTTGGAAAGGGTATATAAATAGATAAACAGTATGTATAAAGAGTAGCTTAGCTGTATCTTAAGTTCATTGTCCAATTTTGGATGCTGTAATTCATGAAAGATATTGATCAGTTGGACACAATCCAGACAATGATCAACAAAAAAGTTGAAACAGGGTTGTTTAAAATCTAGGGGAGATAAGGCTGTAGAGGAAAGTGACAATAGCCTTTAAAAGTATAAAAGACTGCTGCAAAGAGGAAGGGAACAATTTGCTCTTTATCGTGTACAGAACAAGAAATAGTGTGCTTAAATGGCAACAAGAAAGATTCAGTTTAGATGTCAGGAAAACCTTTTTTACAATAAAGGTAGTAATGCGCTAGAACAAATTGCCCCAGAGGCTGTAGAAATCATTGGAAGTCTTTGAGAATAGGTTAGACAAACACCAGTAAAGATCACTTAAAGATGATCTGGCCATGGAAAAAGATGATGTGCTGTTCTTTTCCAGGCCTATTTTTTAATGTTTCTATGGACGTGCTAGAAAAGGATACTGGCTGTGGACCAAAATTATACAAGGTTGTGTCAAGTATAGCTGAATCCCATAACGGATGTTTAGTGCCAACAGCAGGGAGAAGGAGCGTGAGTGCTTGCCAAGCTCAGCAGAACTCAAGTTCAAGGATGGGCTACTGCTGAGGTTAACAAGAAATGGCTGCCTTTCACAGGGAACACTCCTGTTTCTGAAACAGAAGTTTCTGCCTCCTACCTGGGGATCTGGGAGGGCTGTCTCCACATCCCAGTCTCCTACTTTATTCCTACTGTAGTATTTCAGTGGTAAAATGAGATTGAAATTTAAATGTACTCTTACTGTGTTAAAATCCCTCCCTGTTATTGAGGTCTGTGTCTTTAAAAACCATCTGGTGATCTAAGTGGTTTTATAATGTTTATGCTAGAAATTAATCTGAAAAAAACTAAATTCCTGTGACTTCTTCCAGAAAAATGGTTTAATAAACAGCTGCTAAACAACAAGTCACAATTCCTAAGTCCCTGCAGGACTCGTGAGTAGAGAGATATATTCTTGCTGTTAATGATATGCAGCTCATTCTATATTACTTGCTTCCACCATGAAGCACAACAAGGCCTCCAGAAAGACCATCTCCATAGTCATCCCAAGTAGCTATTTTACTTCATTTTCAAGGTTATCATTTTAAACTTTATAGGAAGCATAATGGGGGAGTCTAAGTCCAAGAATAAGAAGATCACTTGGAGTCATCCTTTCCTCCTTCTCAGATGACACAAAGAGCTGGCTAATGCTTGCTTTCTTCTTTTCTCATGCCAGTTGTTGAAGAAAATCCAATACTGACAGAGATGTGATGTATGTCCAGCTTTGGCACTCCATCCCTGCTATCTAATGTATTATTAATACTTTAATAAAGCATTAAATTTTTTCCTCAGTCTCACCAGAATACCAATTTTTCTCCATTTCCCTTTCTCAGGTTCCAAGCTCTGTCTTACAGCTCAGCACACAGTAATCTCCATCCTACCTCTTCAGCTTGCTCAAAATTTATTATTGACCCAGATGTTTCTACTCTCAATATATTCTGAACAGTGATGTCATATACATAATTTCAGTCCTCTGCCAACATTTTTATGGCCACACTCCTGGCCTTTGTTTATTTGATACCTCCTACTGATAGAATTATGCTGACTGCTGTGCAAGTTTTTTGAAGGGGAGATCACAGGGAAGTTTCAAGTGCTGGTTTATATAATTTTCATGTGCTTTCTCACAGCACAGGATACTATCAGGGCAACTGCTGGTTTATGAGAAGAAAAACAGTATGTGCATTTTTCACGAATAAAAGAAATAAATTCTAGAAAGCCTCTACTTAGGATGACTTGTTATTCATTTATCAAAATTATTTAGACAACAGTTGTTCAAGAAAATATTTGTGAACCCTCTTATTTGCTTTTGTGAACAATTCAGCAAACACTTACAGATGCTACACAAGTTCAATACAGGAACAATACATGAAAACATGGTGATGAAAAAGGGTTACATTCTCGAATAGCAACCAAAATGCATGTCATCCAAATGCAACTTAGAGGTAATCTGTAAACATCTAGTAAGTGAAAGAGAGATGTAGAATCCAACTGTACTTAGTAGTAATAAAAATCTAAAGGGTAACAACAATTTGAGCTTACCAACAATTGCCCAGCATAACCTGAAGCTAAATTATGCGGCAGAAAATCTTACAGGATCCAGTGTCCAGGTGCCCATTCATTTACTGCAGGCTGCCTGGAAGCTGTTTCATAAATGCTGTCAGAAATAGGGGACTGAGCTGAAGAATCCAGACTCTCATCTCTCACAGGGTTCAGGGGTGGTTGCATTCAGTGGCCTCACTGGCTCTAGTTAGTAAGGGAAAGCAAATAAAAAAAATACTTTTTATCTTTTTTTTCAACTCTTTATAAATCCAGACATACTGTTGAGCAGTGGGGGACGCTAAACATTAGAAGTGCCTATTTAGAACTTTGGCTTAGTGTGCTCATGGAAGTCTAAGGGAACCAGCTGGTACTGAGACTATCCCTGTGCTTTAAAGGAAATACTCTCTTAAATAAAATATTTAGTAAGCACTGATCATAAAATTAATTCAAAGGCATAGTCAAGTACTGCCGTGTGTCAATATCTATGAAATATCTAAGAACATGTTAGCAAATAGATAGCTAATCATCACAAACATTCATGGATTAAGCAGACCCACATAAAGAGTCATTTTATGTGTAAGGAGGAAATATATTATATTTATTGCAAAAATATAAGTCCCAAACTAAAACTGTGCTTCCCTCATTTGGAAACTCCATTAATTTAAATTGCTTTTTCTTTATTTCTATATGCCTTTTCATCTCAGTTGGCTAAACCCCCCCCTTCACTAACTTTCCTAAGTAACTATCCTATTTAAGTAATTGTTGTTATAATTTAATTGCAGCTACTATTGAGATGGAAGGTGTTTAAAAGCACACAAAACCAGTGAAGACTTCAAGACACAAAAGATTGTAAATGCATTTGACAACATCAAAGGACCTGCAATGGGAACAGAAGTTCCTATATATCAGTTTGACTCCTAATTCTCTACACCAACAAAACATGCCATAGGATGATCATTGATGTCAGAAATGGGTAAACTCTCAAGATTAGAATCTCCCTCCCTGGGAGACAATAGTTACCCATTCAACCTTATAGGAAAACAGTGCTTTAAACTGAGTCAAGTGGTTGGTTTTTTTCTATACAGTCACTGGGACCACCCCTTTGAGTATTTTTGCAACAGCTTTTTACTTAACTATTAAAATGACTAAACTAAGCTTGTCTGTTGAAACCAGGAAATAGAGTCAAATATGACCAAACTAGATGGTTTGCTTTCCTGGAAAGATGTCTTCAACTCTAGGATTTCTGACTTGTTCTACTGAAGAAAGAAACCCACCTGGGACCCTCCCCTCCTATATTTTTGCGCTTCTATTCTAAATCTGTACTCTTGGCAGGTCATTGGTATTGAAACCAGCTCTGAAATATTATGTTTGAAATTCATGCTTAATTAAATCCCACTTCTGGTTGTTGTATTGCAGTAAGGTTTTATGCAATTTGAAGTTGCATCTTCTAAGCGTGCTCCCCAGCCATTCGGTTTTGTAAAGTGGGATTATGGTGCCATGCGCAGGCGTGTGGGACAAGAGATATATCTAATGAGCTGATGAGACCGACAAAAGGAAGAACAAAACATAGCAGTGATAGAGTTTAGGCTGCACACATGCTAGGCATTTACTCAAGAGAGAGATTTTAAGCATTTCAAAGAGTGCTTGGATTCTGTCTGTGAGATAATTTAATAGAGAATTTTATGCCTATATTATTCAAACTCTGGGTATATTGATTCTTTTGTGCTTAGAAGTCATTAGCTGTATTTTGTTACTTATGGTTTATGAGCCACTAGTTGCAAAAAGGAAAAACTCTATGTGTAAAACTCAGGGGACTCAACCTTAATTCAACTTAAATGAGTTTAACCTGTGGCAATAGCACAGGTGTAGGTCATTGAATGCTTTTAGGAATCAGGCCAAAACCATTCCAGATTATCTATTGGGGTGAAATTCTGGAAAGCCAGGAGCCAACATGAAAACTCAAAATCTGGAGCTGGAGACAGGAGAAATACAAGCAACTGAGAAGGAAATGACAGGTTATAAGCTGAGGGGCTGCAGAATGATTCTCTTCAGCCTCTGCCGAAACAGGTGTCTTAAGCACAACTCTGGATATGACTTTAACCAAAACCAATTCCCCTAGCTAATCACAGTGGTTTGCATCCCCACTAGCAATTATGGTCAGCATATATGAGCTTTTTCATTCATCACAAGTTGTTGTTTTTTTTTTTAATCATAGAATCATAAAATCACTAAGGTTGGAAAAGACCCGTAAGGTCATCGAGTCCAACTGTCAACCCCACACCACTATGCCCACTAAACCATGTCCCTAAGTGCCTCATCTACACGTCTGTTAAATACCTCCAGGGATGGTGACTCCACCACTTCCCTGGGCAGTCTGTTCCAAGACCTAACCACTCTTTCAGTAAAGAATTTTTTCTTCATGTCCAACCTAAACCTCCCTTGGCGCAATTTGAGGCCGTTTCCTCTCGTCCTATCACTTGTTACTTGGGAGAAGAGACCAACCCCCACCTCACTACAACCTCCCTTCAGGTAGTTGTAGAGTGCGATGAGGTCTCCCCTCAGCCTCCTCTTCTCTAGACTAAACAGTCCCAGTTCCCTCAGCTGCTCCTCATAAGACTTGTGCTCCAGGCCCTTCACCAGCTTCGTTGCCCTTCTCTGCACATGCTCCAGCACCTCAATGTCCTTCTTGTAGTGAGGGGTCCAAAACTGAACACAGGATTCGAGGTGAGGCC
>VZTQ01000697.1:287197-297361 GCA_013400755.1 Pelecanoides urinatrix | reverse complement strand
GGGTCACCTGGTCATAGAAGGAGATCAGGTTGGTCAAGCAGGACCTGCCTTCCATGAACCCGTGCTGGCTGGGCCTGATCCCCTGGTTGTCTCGGAAGTGGCTCGTGAGCGCCCTCAAGATGAACCACTCCATTAATCCATTTAAGTGGCATGTGGGTTAAAAAAGTCAAGAAATTCTGACCTAAATCACCCAAAAGTTCTCACCAACTGCATGAATCAGCAGTAGATGTAAGCAATGTGCCCTCATCTTCATCCCTCACAGTGCTGGGTGCTTTCCCCAAAACAGAAAAGGGATTAAAGCCCTTCTGTATCCTCCTCATATTCCTCTGGATCCAGAGCTCTCCCAGGTTGCAGCGTGGCATGGAACAAATTGCTGGAGGACTGGCCTCAGCAGCTCTTCCATCACCCTCCAAGGAAAGGTGAGGCCTTGCCACCCCCGTGTCCATCCGAAAAGATAGGGCTGGTATTAGACTGTTACATTTTGAGCAAGTATGTAATATTTTAGAATTATTATCAGAGGCACAAGTGAGATACTCATTTTGGGTACCACAGCAACTTTTCCAGACATTTTAAAAGAACTATTGTGACTCTTTATTAAGAGAACTTTTTTTTTCCCCCAAATTATCATAAGAAATTTTGGTGGTAATCAATTTCTTTAATAATCAAAGTTCATTATCACTGCAAAATTACTATTAGTTGAGATGTTTTTTAAAAGTATTTTGTCACAAATTATCAATCCCTGATAAGTTTTCTAGTATTAAATGGTATTGTGAAATATATTGGCTTTCTAGAGGTTATATATAAAGAACAGACTCTCATATTTTACAATGAAAACAAAATTTCAAATAAAGCTGTAATATTTTTCCCTTTCTTGATGAATAGCAAGTACAAGCTGCACTGTCTTACTGTCTTTTGGGTGGACAAGAAAAATAGGAGTGAGGAAGACATGGGAAAAAAAAATAGGGAAAAAACCCCACTATTTATTCAAAGAAGCTAAATTAGAAACTGATTCAAACCTTATTAATCTCATCTGGGAAACTCCCACTGGCTTTAGTAATTTTTGGATCCAGTTCTTAAATTCACTAATTAATATTTTAAATCACACTGATTCTAAGTACCACATAATTTATATTTAGGTATTCTTCTGTCTTCCTGAGCATTAGGGAAAACTGCTGTGAGCACAAATGCCTACAGTTCACCCGAGACAGTGTGCTGTTTTACTGCCAAAGCACAAATCTTGTTTTATTTGACTGTCTGCAAACAGGTTGCCTCCAGGCAATTAAATGAACAGTAGTTGAAGGCAAAGGGAATGAAAGATCTTTCGTTCTCTTAAAGAACCAGAGCTTTTTAACCAAGTGGGTTATAGTTTCTGTCTTCCAGTATTATAGGGAGTATATCCCAGTTTATCCTGATACTCAGAATAGTTTGTTCAGATTCTCAGTAACAAATGTAACAGAGAAAATACATCATGAGTCCCTAAGGCTGTGGATGCCTCTGGCCAAAGGGGGAGGTTCATTTCATGAAGTTTCATGAGGTTCATACTTTCCCCAAAGTACCTGGCTTTAGCAATTCTAAATGAAAACCCAAGCAATGCTATTAGTAATGTTCAGTATCTATAAAGTCACTCTTACAGTGTCAGTGACACATTTAGATGCATTTGAAATAAAAAATGATCCAGAAGTGCAATACTCACTATCTGTGCAAACTGAATCTCTCCTAGTGCCTTTCTTCGAATGTCATGCTTTAGGGTTCACACCCCAGGCCCAGCTACACAGTGCTTTCGCTTAGCAGTATGCCTGGAAGAGGACTGTGATAATGGAAATGATGGCCTTTGCCACAGGAAAATATAGGAATTGGTGATTAGTTTGTTCAGGGGAATAAGAAAACCTTGCGCTTAGAGGCTATGCTCTGGATTCTTAATATCATTTAGTGTCAGCCCCACCTGTTAAGTCCTGCCTAAAATAAGTGTTAGTACAGATGTAGATGTAGATTCCTACAGAGGGAGCTTGGGAAAGTAATAAAAAGGTTAAGTACAGAATACACTACTCCTTGTGACTAAGAAGAATATGAAGTTATGGGACAAAGGAGTAGAGGAGCTGCCCATTGTTGTGGCTGTACCCACAGGAGCCAACAAGAGACTAAGGGAGAATGCAGTGCCTGGGACCACGGAGCATCGTCCCCCTATCAGTGATAGGGATGATCTTTTAGTCCCTTTCTATTCCCTGCTCCCTGTCACTAGCTCCTGCACTTGCCAGAAGAGGTATAAATCTATATAGACTCACAGACAAAGCACAATATCCTTGTCCCTCTCTGTGGCTATTGCATGTAGCTTTCTAATATAATTTCCCAAATAACTCTGAGAAGGAAGTTCTTCTATTCTATGTTTGGAATTTAAAATTGTTTTTTATTCCAGAAGAAAATTAATGGAAAGCTTATGAGATGCTCTTCTGCAGTCATTTTGATTGAGGTTTAATAATGACATGAGCACTACAGATGGAAGAAGAATAGAGACTGCATACTATGCTGTGTGATTACAGAGTTAGCAGAATTAATTTCAAGTGCCTGTATCAAAAGATATTTAAGCTAGTACTACAAAAGATAATTAGTAAAAAAAGGAAGGCTGAGAGAGGACAATTCCAGAGAAGCTGATAGCCTAGACAGTAGCTGGTGACATGACATGAGCTTGCAGTACTCCAGTGTTTGTTTGAGACAATTGGCTATACCAGAGATTTTCTTCCTGCTTTTTACTGACTGAAAGCATTTGCAGTCAAAACTGGTTTAGATTCTGGTGGTACTTGCCTTCCCTCTCTACCTTTAACCCCTCCCAAAGTAAAACTGAAGAAGTTAATCCTAATCTGTTCATGTTTGACACACAAATATTTTTGTGTTGATTCAAGTCTTGAGCATAACTTTTCTCGTACCTGCTTTCCTTGAATTTGCTTATATTCATAAATAAGTATTTGTGACTACTCAGTCCACTGATAAAACACATTCCCAGAGACTGCAATGATTATTGGTGGTTTGGTGAGGAAACAGTAGTGAGGAAACAGTAGCAAGGGAATTGCTCAGTGCCTCCCTGAAGTTGTATTGCTTCTGCTGATGTCATTCCAGGAGCATCTTCAGAAAGAGTTATTCAGCTTTCTCTATCCCTTCTGCTTTTCTGAGCCAGCTTAATCTCTTCTGACACAAGTACTTTATTATTCATTTAGAACTAAGTAAAACTCATCACATGTCAAAAAGATCATAAATTCTAAGCATCATCTCTTACCATTTATTTCTAAGTTTTTTTCAGCTTCTATATTGTTTTGTTAATGGCATCTACTTTTCTTGTTCTTTTGAACTAAGCGTCTCTGAGTTTTTGGTATTGTTGGATATATTTACTGGAAAATGTTTTCCCATATCCAACCATGATCAGAAAACTTATCCCATGAAATCTGGAAAAAAGAAATCAGGGATTCACTCATTTAGCTGCAGAGCTCACAGTAGTTATCCTGCAGCAATGATTCTCCCTCCCCTCTATTCTCCAGGCCACAGACAAAAGAGTCCAGTTTCAGTGGTTTTTGTCTTTTTTCCAAGTCCTCCATGGACTTGGATAGTGTTCCCTGATTGCTGAGAGACTGTCTGCTGCAATACTATGTTCTCCGCAAACAGTAGAAATGTCAGACAATAAACTGAGGCTCATCAGCATAAAAGGCATAACCTAGGATCTCTTCTCAACAAGAAAACATCCAGCGTCCTGACTGTGAATGAACGAAGTCCTTTCTTAAGCTTAAATATAAGACAGATTTAAAAAGAACCAAACAGCAGTTATAGCAGCTTACAGATGAGAAATGAGAGAAGAGACAGGAAAACAAATGTGTTTTTTAAACTCCAGACACAGTAAGATGCCATCTATCATGCTCTTACATGTTTAAACCAATGACTCCTGATATTTGAAGATATCAGAAGACCAGGATCCCAGTACATTAGTAACCATATCTCTGTTATTACCCATTTCAGACCATGAAGCAAATCTGATGTTATCTGAATCTATTTTATTCTCTGGCCTCCCACATCCAGTCATCTTTTAATGGCTTTTGTTTTTTCACTGATGTCTTTGTTTATACTCACAGCCACATCCCAGTAAGTTTATTACCAATTCATGGCCGAGGCTAAATTTCTATCTCTAGAGAAGCAAGCCTCTTACATGTGGTTAGCATTCAAATAGGCCAATTATTTTATACTTGTGTATGCAATGAGATTTTTCCAACATTCAAAATGAACTAAATTCTTCAGTTCTCAGCTATAAGGCAAAAAGATTAGTGGCAGTTGTACTGTGAATGTAAAAATGAAACTGTCATTAGTACAGCTGAATCAATTAAGTGTGTCATCATGACAACTTTAGTGTGTATATATTATGCAAATGAATAAAGTATAACCTTTCCTCACTGCTTAGAATTTACTAAAATAAAAATGTTCTGCTCTGGTGAGACTAAAACAGTGAACAAATTCAGAGTACTGTGAATTGCTAATTAACTGATACTTCCCACTGTAATCTTTTGTTCTTTAATTTTTAAACTAATAGATTGCATATTTAAGAAGGAGGAGGCGACTAATATGATCCACTTATAAAAATTACAATCAAATCCTTTCCTGTCAAGACTTTTATTTTTTTCCTGAAATATTCTTGGTGTGTGTGTGTTTGGCATGCAATATTCTTGATCCACAGCTAACTATGGAAAACAATCCAAAACCCAGTTCTCTTATTCAAAGTTTCACAGCACCATCATATTCATGTTTTTGCTGCTGCTCTGACTGCAAGTACCATACTGTCATTATATCCCATGCTTACAAATCAGATAATTTATTTTCATTCTCAGTGTACCCTTTGGTATTCTTTTTTCAACTCATCCATCTTAAGACTCTACATTTTCAGAAGAAATTTGCATATGTTAAAGCAATTTGAAGTATTTTACTAATACCTGAGGAATAATGCTGAAGTCTGATAAAACTTCCTACCTCTTTACCACTTATGCTTTTATATATTCCTCCTTTCCAGAATAACGTCTTTTGTTTAGAACTAACAATGAAGTCAGGGATCCTAAAGTCTTATAAATTGTTGTTCTAACGAAACCTGACTTCTATGTTCTGTTGAATCTCATTAATATCACGATGTTGTAGTGAGTGAGCAAGGATACTACTATAGTGTAAATCTCTTTTTTTTTTTCCTACTGGTCATAATTTTTGCAAACAAAAAATCAATTTAGCTGAGTCTTCCATGCATAGTATTAATAAATTTTAAGTTTGTTCAAATAATTGTAAACGTTAAAGCTTCTTAGTGAGAAATCACCAAATCCGTGTGCACAAAGCCATGACTATAGCCCTCCTGTAGCACTTCTGTGAAGCATCTCTTACTGCAATCAGTCCATAGTACAGGAACAAGGTAAGGTTATTCACAAATGTTAATTAGCTGAATGAGGACAAAGTCTGTTGGCTTCTGTGCAGACCCTGGAGAGAGACATCATCCTCCTGATGTAATTTAGTGCAGCTAACCTAGGCTCCTGTTCTGATAGATCCCCCAAGAAAGCCAGCTTTTTATCCCCATGATATTAGAAGACAACTACGAATATTAGCTGCACTGTGGAAAAGTGAACTAATGTGAATGACTCCTTTGATGGTTATCATGAACAAGAGACTTTATGTTAACTGTTAATATGTTTGCAAACTATAGTTCTCCAAAATAATCTCAAAAGCACAAAACGATTGTAAAGAATAATCTGAGGGGTTTTTTTTTTGTATTAGTGTGTGTGTGTGTTGGTTAGTTTGTTGTTTTTCTGTGTTTTTTTTTCTCCCCAGGGAAATGCAATCCAGGGAAGTGAAAGCAAGCTATAAAAAGCAAATTCTAATGCAAATTTCAGTTAAGAAACCAGTGACACATCTCTATAATTATCTGTTTAGTCATTAAAATAAATACATAAGAGAAAAATTGTGAAGTTTAGATTTAAGAAAAGCTACTACACTGCATATTTACCCTGTTATACATAGATACGTATGCACATGTTATATTAGATTTAGTAGAAAAATTGTACATACGCTTGCACACATTTGGGAAAATATTACTCAGCGAAGTGTTTCTTTATCAAAGAGATTGATGTATTTGTTTTGTACAAACCATCACCCATTTAAAGCTTCAGTGATTTCCTGTACTATTAGTTATTCCATTTGCTTAGTAAAATACTATGTAATATTCATGGCTCATAAATCGTTTCTCAAACGTTAACCATGAAATTTATCAGTATTTTCTTTTCTTTTCCCATGTAACTCTGGCTCAGCCAACTTGTTTTGAAGACATGATTTTTACTGCACTGTAACGCTAATCTTTACCATCTTGACATTAATTGGGACTTCTGCTTTGCATGAATGTCTTACTTTATTGTCTTGCATAAGTTTGAACTGTTCATTTATAAGTTAGAGTGCATTCTTCATAGAGGAGAAGAGCATATTTACATGAAAGCTCTTTGCAGACCACATCCACATCTTTAGTACATTTTCCCCAGTATATGTCAGGAATCAAATGTTTTACATTTTGTGGGTAGACAAAACAACTGAAATTGAACCAGTGTAAATAAAAGCAGAATTTAACACACTATATTTTCCAGATTAGAAATATAATGCTAAATTCAGAGCTTCCTTTTTATTTTCCTATAAGTCTGGACTAATGGACCTCGGTTGCCTCTGTCCTCAAGGAATCAAAAGTACAGCAGATGTCAGCATGGCCTATAGAAATAAACACTTACTTCTGGACATGCAAGTTGAGATGAAACAAAATAATTGCTACACCAGCATTATGTTGCTGAATATGTACCACGTTACAACAGAATTTCCAACAACACAAAATCTAGAAAACTGAGCACCTTAATTCCAGTCAGTTGTAAATTCTAATGTGCATTTTTTAAAATATAATAGTATAATTCAGCTATGAAAGAGTCTGCCCTAATGTAGTAATAAATTTATTTCTATAACACCTACGTTAATTTGTCTATTCTTATCTAAACTGTTCTAGTCCCTGAAAACCAGATAGGAAATGGATACATCAATCCCTTAAAATAATAGTTTGCAACGTTAATAATATATTTGCATATACCCTCTCTAATTAAAGTAAGAAATAATTATGAGACATAGCAGTGGGAATCTAGATTGTTTTGAAACATGAATAGTATGGTAAATGAGGAATGAAGGGCCCTCTCTTGGGAGTAATCTCAACTGTTTTTACAGGTATACAAATCACTGAGCGTATTTTAAAGCCAGTAAGAGTAAACCTACCTAACATACCTGAAAATAAAGGACGAAAATAATAAAATTGAATTGAGATATTTTAAAATAACAAACAAAAATTAAAATGTTTCCTCATTGGACCCAAGTTCATTTTTTATCCCAGAAATTTTATACCAAGGAATATGACATCTCTAAAGAATTCTTTTGGCTCTTACACATTATTAGTCCCATGTCACTCCATGACCAAGTGTAATAAACATTTTATCACATAAAAAGAGTTATCTTGCCACAAAATTGCATTTTGTAGGCTGTACTGCAGAGTTGTTGAAGAGCTTAATGCTTGCAGCTTCAGCTGGTTTGCTGAGACAATCATTTAGTTATTAACATCTATGCAATTGCCTCTCAATTTTCTTCTTGTTTAGAAGGATTTGTTCTGCTCTGCTCTGCTGCATATTTAAAAGCTAACTACATAGGCTTTGGTTGCCACGGACCACTGAAACTGTGCTTCAGAAATGCCAAATATTGACATCATAGATGAGTTGTGATCATTACAGTCTAGTGAAGAATGTATTATAAAGTGATATGATAACAAGGAAAGAATTTCCCCTAGGTCTAAGGGAACCCTTTGCAGCTGATAATGTCAACAAAAAGCCTGAAAAAGAATCCATTGTAATTTGGAGATAAAGTAACTATGAATGATTAAACTGCATATCTACTAATGCTGACATAGATAAAGAAAAATGTTTTATTTTAAATAAACAAATACAGGCATTTGAAGTATACAATAATGCCAGAGGTCCCACTGCTGAGGTTAGATTTCTGGGTTATTCCTGGGCTGAGATGTTGTTCTGCAGAGTTAAAATACACTCCAAAGATATACCTTCAAGAAAAAAAAAAATCTTTCAGCTTTAGGAGGAGGAATTTTTTTAAAAAAAAGAACAAACTCCATTTATTACTGTCTGAACTCTGGATCTCAGAGTCAAACTGTGCTTTTTCCTGCTCTATTGCTATGTTCTGAAATGAGACAGTCTGTAGCAGGGACAGTCTGAGGTCACATACAATGCAGCTCTCCCACTGGCATGCCTCCATTAGCTAAATTTCTCTCTTTAAATCCACACAGCCTAAGCAAAATTGAAACTTCTGCAACTCTTAGTATTCTAAACTTCTTCCTTGGAAAGGAACAAACATAGAATGCCAAGGGAATTGCCCATTTTCATCAGCGTAATTAAAGTACACAGCTTAACTATCCATTGCTTTAAACCTATCCAAGCAGGATTTTTTTTCAAACTTGATGAAGCTCATAATCCTTTTAGTAATCAAATCAAGCCTGAAGAATGTAAATGCTACATTGCCATTTAACGGATGGTTATATAGAATGTGAAATAATTAAATACTAGTTTTTAGATAATTCCTACTTATATTTTTGATATGGCACCTGGAATGACCTGATTTTGAATCGGTTTGTGGTTTTCTTGCACACAGGAAAAGCAAAAGTTTTAATCTTTTCAGATAGAATTTACTTTAAACCTGAGATATAGAATGGAAAAATTTCATCCAAAAAGGAATTACTTTTAGAAATTTATGAACAACTTCAAAAGTAGAATTAAGGCAAGAGTTCCCTCTCAATTATAACATGCACTATCATTTCCTACTGTAATACCATGTACTTACTTTTTGCTGCTATTGAAATTCTTATTACTTAAATTTCTGGAAAGTAATGCCTCTACTGATTGATGATGTGCTGTCAAGATATCTACTGTCCTTCTCGATTGCTATGGATATTATTCTTATGTAGTATGTTAATATGAGTGAAAATAATCAGTTTTAAGAACGACTTTCTTATATTTAATTTTCCTGCTTGCTTCAATGTGTTCTTCTAGTTTATGTATCACCTATTAAAAGTTAGTCTTGTCTCTGAACTTGATATAATCTGCTTTCTTGAAATTATAATCGACAAAACCAACAACAATGTTAATTTTTTTTAAAAAGCTTTGAATGTACAGTATAAATATTCACAAGTTTGAACTTGATAGCCAATAAGAAAATGTATTCTAATAATCATTTTCTCTGGAAAAGCTTTTTATATCAAAACTTTTTATGAGCAGGCTTGATCTTTTATGTGGGTTTTTGTTTAGAGAAAGAACATCCCTCTGTTCCCCGAGCACAGAAATTAACTTCATAGTTTGTGTCATGCAGTTCAGTATCTTGGCTCAAAGAAACTGGGCAAGTTTGAGATGAGTGAAAGGAAGTAAGGTCCTAAAGCCAGGTTTCCCCAGCAGCGTAAGAGAACCCAGAGACAAGCAGAAGCAGGAATGCTGTGCTGGGACCCCCAGCCGGAGAGCTACTGCAGATGCACGGCTGCCCAAGAAGCAGCTGAATGGAAGGATAACCAGAAGGCAGCCCAGACTGCTTCAGCTAAACACCTAGCTTCACTTTGGTTTTGATGTGAACATGCAGCTGCTAAGTTGAGATGGCCCTGTGCTGTCCAGATGTTTCAGAAGTTGCAGGGGCAGTCAAGATGTGTGGTCACTTGCAGTTATGCATATTCCAGACAGCAAACTACTAATTTATCACTGCCAGGTTGGGATTCAGTTTTACAGTGCTACAAGACTGCTACCATGGACTTCCGGAGGGCAGACTTTGGCCTGCTCAGGACACTGATCGAGAGGGTCCCTTGGGAGACAGTCCTGAAGGGCAAAGGGGTCCAAGAAGACTGGACGTTCTTCAAGAAGGAAGTCTTAAAAGCGCAGGAGCAGGCTGTCCCCATGTGCCGAAAAAACAATGGGCGGGGAAGACAACTGGCCTGGCTGAACAGAGAACTCTTGCTGGGACTCAAGAAAAAAAGGAGAGTTTATCAACTTTGGAAGAAGGGGCAGGCAACTCAAGACGAGTACTGGGATCTCATTAGGT
>VZTQ01000697.1:151797-286353 GCA_013400755.1 Pelecanoides urinatrix | reverse complement strand
TTTAGTCTAGAGGAGAGGAGGCTGAGGGGAGACCTCATCACACTCTACCTGGAAGGAGGTTGTAGTGAGGTGGGTGTTGGTCTCTTCTGCCAAGTAACTAGCGATAGCATGAGGGGAAATAGCCTCAAGTTGTGCCAGGGGAGGTTTAGACTGGACATTAGAAGAAATTTCTTTACTGAAAGAGTGGTCAGGCCTTGGAACAGGCTGCCCAGGGAAGTGGTTGAGTCACCATCCCTGGAGGTATTTAACAGACGTGTAGATGAGGCACTTAGGGACATGGTTTAGTGGGCATGGTGGTGTTGAGTTGACAGTTGGACTTGATGATCTTAGAGGTCTTTTCCAACCTCAGTGATTCTATGATTCTACGATTCTATGATTCTAAGACCTTGGTAGTCTGTGCTTTCTTTCCTGACTGGAAAGGGGAGAACAGGCAGAAAAGCCTGAAAGGAACTGAGTCTTTCTCTTGTAGTGTAAGGGAATGGAGTGCTACATAGCTGCTCTGCCCACTGGGCTGTGACACAAAAGGCATACGGCACTCTTTCCACCAATTTTTTTTAAAGAACTTTAGCCTGATTGAGTTATGCCACTCTCTGACCTTGATCCTGTCAGCATCAGCTCCACAATGCTAACAGAATGAACTTTTTCAGGGTAAGGTAAAAATCTAATCAACACCTCATAGTTCAATAAAGACAACAGTAGCCGTGGTCATTCACAGAAGCAACAATGTAGGCACCTAACCTACATCTGGAAAACCTATTACTGTTCATAAGTCTACAGAAAGCCAACTAGTTAAGCACAGATTTTGTGAACTGTTCTCCTGGACTTGTTACCACAAATTCCATCTGCATTACATTTAAAGCCTGTATTATATTCATATTTATGTTGTATTCTGTTTAATTTTTACCTCTTTCATATTACAAGAATTTAATTTTTTCTCCCATCTCTGCTGTCTCTGCTAGAATAAATTCACCTTAATTTTGAAAACTGTATTTTTGCATTAATCTTACAGCTATTGTTCCCCCACAGAGCTACACATCCTTATTTTTGGGCTGATGCCATTCTTCCTCAATTTACTGCTGTGCTGCTTAGAGAATCTGTTGTTCCCTTGAGCAGCTGGTCAGTACTTACAAGTCTGATGAAATTAGCACTGCCTGTTACTTTCCCAGTAATTGGGTCTCAAATATCCAATTGTGATTTCAGTTCTCTCTAGTCCCCCATTTGGCTGTCACCAATCTATTATATTACAGTACCACATTACTGTCTCAGTTCCCTGATCCCTTCTAAAGCCTTCTTCAGGCAGAAGGTAACAACCAGACAGTAGAGGACAGGGAGAAGATCTTACAAAACTCATGCAAATTAAAGACAGGATTTCAGGTTTTCTCAGCTAGGTGCTGGTGTTGTGCCCTGATGTATGCCTTCCTGTGGGAATACAGGCGGCTGCGATGACATTGTGTACCGATGTGAGCTAGAGATGTGTTGGATCTGCACGGGGTGGGGGCAGGGAGAAAGCAGCTGTTTCTGTGGCTCTCCCTTGCTGTCTGCCCTGCTATGGGTGGACCAGCAAGACCTCTACACTACACCCACTGCTGGGCTGGAGCCAGGACAGAGGAGTCATAATTTACTCATTTAAGCAGGTTTGAGAGCAACAGTTAGATTACAAAAAAAAGTTTTGCTAGGTGAGAAGCTAAATGAGTTCTCAAGGTGGATTTTGCACACATATATCTTTTGTGCAACATGTCAGTCAGTCCTGTAAGGTGCTGGCTGGTACCACTGAGAGCGGTGAGTCTTTGCCCCGTCTCCTCTCTGAGGAGCCACCTCAGAATTACACATGTGGAGATGGAGGAAGGCAGAAGTTGTGCATCTGCACTTGGTGTAAAGCATATGTGCCTAAACTCAAAGTGACGGTCAGTACAATGCTGAACTGTAAGGAAAACTGGAATACAAACATAGTCTACCATCCAAGCTTTGCTCTCCTTTCAGTTAGGGGTCACTTTCACTTGTGTAGAAACCACCTGTGACAGCAGAGGATCATCAGCCATGGAGGGATCTTCTCTACAATGTCACTCCCCAAATAGCTTTAGTTAAACCCTGTTTCTTCTACCCTATTGCAGAGATATGCTTATGGTAATAATTTAATGTACTTGGTTCTTCACAAAATTATGTGGTGGGATGCAACAACTAGCTCTTATAATTATCCATTATAATTTTGTTCATTCATTCAGACATGCTGCTGTGAATATACTAAAGGTAGTTTTTTTTAAAAAAAAGCATATTTACTGCATTCATATTTCTCACTGTAATCAATTTCACAATTCCCAAGTCTTAACTCTCAGGAAAACATGCCTATGTTTATATCTCTGGTTAATACCCATGATTTATACACACTTTTAAGATTTAAAAAATACCTTGCTTGGGTGGTTTACTATTGTTCTACTTATGATGGATTTGGATCTGAGTATTCTCTGCATACGCTCCCTCTAAGTTCTGAAACTGTCAACAGAATTTATCTTGAAGAGAAACATTTCACATATAATAGGGTTAACACAAATGAGACACTTTTTAACACCTATACCTACATTTTTGGAATAAGAAGTGTTTCTTGTTTCTCCATTACAATGTTCAAAGTATTTACATCAAATTAATATTCCTCTATTGAAGGAAGATAGAAGTAGATCAGTAGATCAGTCTCCACTACCATTTTAAGGTCTCTCTGCTGACAGAAGCACTTCTTTATGCAAACAAAAAAGCTGCAATAGCAACTATGGAGGAAGCTGAGTCAGCCAGCCATATTCACCTCTCTCCACTGGCCTATAATAGAAGGATATGTTAGATGTCTAGGATTGTTGTTATAATGCAGGCTTATTGTTATAATAGCTCAGACCAGATACAGAAATCTTCAGTGAATTTAGGACTAAATCATAAAACATCACTTTTCTTTTCTTAACAGACAAGGAAATGATTTTTTTTGCATGTGTGCATTGTGGAACCAGTAATATATCCTCCACGTGAATCCTCTGTATTGATATTAACCTTTGTTCTACAGACCTGTCCTTTTCGTTAAAACCTTCTGACTGTGGAATTGAGATTAAAATCTAGAAATCTCTCACTTTATTTTAGCTCTCAGTTAAAATGTAGCCAGGAAGAAATCTGTTTTGTTTCCAAGCAAAGACTATGAGAAAACAAAGATCAATTATCTGCTAGGAAGGCATGAAATTTTTTCACTTTCACCAATGATAGCTTCATTTATCTGTTGAATCTTTAGAGACAGCTAGCTATTTGCTGTGCTAAATTACTACTGTGAGATATAGAAATGTGTTCTGGCTGCAACATCTTTTCTGTATTCCTTGTAGGTGGATGGCAAAGAAGATTCATATGAAATGAGCATCAGCCAGTGAAAATGCAACTGCCTGAGTCACAAACAGAACAGATTAGGCTATCAAATATTGCCATTAAAAAAATATCTTCCATAAACATTATATACTGCATCTAAATCACTGGGTTGTCAAATGGGAATTGGAGAAAGAGCTATGAAGATGACAAAGAATAGCTTCCAGCATCTCTTATTTGTTTATTACTGTGGTAAAATACCATATTCAGCAAAAGTTCTGGAGAGGGATAACCTCTGTTACAATAAGAAATCAATGTTTAAGTTGGGAGGATGAATGATTCTTACTAGATGATTCTTATTTGTTATAGTATAAAATTACTGTAACTGTTCACTTAAGCATTATTTTTCCAAATGAAGGAGATGGGCACAGTGAGGACAAAAGGAAGACAGAATACCTAGCTTTCTCTACCTATACATATATATACATACACACACATATACACACAGGCATACACATGTATATGTATGTCTATGCATATACATAAGCTCTATGATTTCAGAAGGCAGAAGCCAATATTCCTTACACCTTGGCTTGGAGGGCATTGTTTTAGCCACAAAAAAGTGTAGCCCTTACCTGGCTGCTCCCACCCTGTCCTGTTTAGTTTGGCCTGAGCCAAGCTGACCTGTTCTTTTTATCATCTGCTAAACTTTTAAAAATTTTTCCTCCTGTATTTTGTCCAGCCACAGACTTTGTCAGAATTACTTTCAATTTCATGATTAAATTTTCCAGACAAAAAAATAAAGAGCGGTGTGGTAAAGGAGAGGAAGACCGTATTAACTAAACAATATGTAGCTTCCAGCCAGGCCTGTACCTTACAGGTGTGGTAGTGGATCTGCACCTTACCTCTGTGGCTCAGCAGTCTCCTCAGGCTGAAAAGCAGGCACAGAGAAAACATGGCAGCATTTGCAGTCACCTTTGTACAACTCTCTTTGCTAGTCCTGTGTACCGACGAGGTGTATTTGTGAGGAGGTGACTGATCAGTGGCACGCCCAGGCCCTGCTTCAGCCTCCTCAGCAGGACTGCACCACACTGCTGCACCCGAACCTGGTGGCTCGGCCTGGCCAGGGCCTCGGCCGCGCTGCGCCCTACTGCGAGCGCTCTGCCAGAAAATACAGCAGATACGACAAGAAAAATATGCTTTTCCCTTCAGCTGCATAGCCTATCTTCCCTCCAACAGGAGGGGATTAAACCTGTTGCAGTGCTGAGGGTACAGCACAGAGGCAGAGTCTCCTGTCACCACCTTGGGGACCGGGGCTGGGAGGAGGCCAGGCCGGCCAGGTGCCTCAATAGGGCACGGGGGAGCCCAGCCCGTGGGTGCAATGCGGGTGGCCTGGCGGCGTCGGTGTCTGCGGACTCTGGGCTGGTGGTGCTGGGCCTCTGCTCGGCAGGAGCCCGCCCTGTCTGTCCCTGCAGCGGCCAAATCCCCGGTGCATGAGGGCGGCCACATGAAGAGGCCTAGTGGAGGGGTGCGGGTGCCAGCACACTCTGCAAAGAGGGCATTGGGAGCAGCAGCTCTGTTTAATTAACTTAAACAAACTCGAATTGGCTTTTTGTGGGTGTTTGGCAACATTTACAAATAATGGCACATTAATTAAGGATGTGTTAGAAGGAAACTCAGCTGGAAGTAGAAGTTTTATCAAACCCTAATACCCCATTACGTCCTCCAGGATTAATTCTTTTGCTTCCCAATCCTATGGGCCACAAATTATGTTAATTAAACTGAGACACACCTCCACAAGTAGTATAAAACAGTGTTTATTAGGAATGAAATGAAGATTTTACTTTTTCTCGAATGACCTTTTCTCTTTTTTTAATAAAATTGTGTGATTGGTTATAACTGAAATCAATAGAAAGGTTGAAATGTCAAGTTTCTGTAAATGGAATAACAAAATGGGCTCAGGTTTTCCCCCTTGGAAAGGCACGGTTTGTCACGCATAAAGAAACATGCTCGTTCTTTTTCTGCTGGAGGAATGTAATCTTCAGCCACCATTCTTGGACTAATCAGCTCCCACATGTGGAGAATCTCAAGGAAAGTAGCTGAGCTGATGATGGCCTGGCTGATAGAATGTGTGGTTGGTCAAAACTCACTAAGTTTTAAGATTCTAATATATTTTTCCCTTCCCTTCCCTTCCCTTCCCTTCCCTTCCCTCCTTCCCAGCAGTAACAGCAGTACAGTTTCTCTCTGCACTGAAGAGATTATTTGCTGTTTTGTATTTGTTGGGGTTTGTAATAAATAAGTTGGCAGGAAGAATGAAAGAAGACTTATAGTCATGGTTCATCAGGAGACGTTCCTCGTGGTTCACCCACTTTGTGTGAGACAGTTGAGCAAATACTTTCAAACTCTAATTGCCAACTGTTTGTGCAGGGAAAAAAAAAGAAAAAAAAAGGCTGTACCTACAGCCATGACACAATTCAGGAAAATGACAGTGCACAGAAGAGTTAAGCTTCTCCAAGCAATTATTCCCCTATCAAAAGTATTGTTCAGGTTTTTTGTTTCCTTGAAGTTCTTAAAATGCCATGAGTATGATGTGTGTGTGTATGTGTGGGCGAGGAAAATGTACACAGACACATACCAAAGCTCATTTCTTTTGATTCATACATCTCATATTCTTATATACATATTTTTTCATGCATATATATAGGAATATATATTTTAACAAAATACATCCTAGCCAACAAAATCATATGTAGCCAGCAAACGGTAAAATATATAAACCAGGACATAACAGTATATTTGTTCTGGCCTGTTACTCATCCTAGTTTATTCTCATAGAAGATATGAATTATTCATTTTTAAGCACAATAGGAACACATTAGTACTGTTTAATGGCCAAGTGGGATTTTCTAATGAAAGACTTGTGAGTCAGTCTCATTGTAATGAGGAACATTTTTACAGGAACAGGTATTAAGTGTGAGAAGTAGTCATAACTTCTTGTTCGGAGTATGGCATCCTGGGTCATGAAAACAGATCACTGCATTTTCATTATTACTAGAGAAAATGAAAAGTGAATCACAGAGCTTTCTTTTTCTAAAATAAAAATCACTGTGTAAAATAGCTCCCAACTAGTAAACCATACTGGCTATATGCCTAATAACAGAGCAAATTACTAGCATATTAACAAACATGCTGGAAAAAAAGGGGGAAAATAATTGGAAAATTCAGATTAAATATAATGATTCAGGGCAGCGGAGGTCAGTGATAAAAAACATTAGGTCACAGTATTCCTCCCCTGCCTAATGCTCACTCTAACTATATGTTGATATTATTACAAGTTAAGAAACTCATTGGGCATGGAAACAAATTCTCTCCTGTGTAATAAAGTGGGTTGTCTATGCAGACTGAGTTCTCCATGATGGTAAATAGTCTGAATGGCATGACTAACTCATGTTGATGAACACTGAATTACAGGATCAGTATAATTTAATTCCCATTCAGCTGAACGTTACTTCAGAAGAATTTTACAGTCAGTGCTTGCCAGTTTAAGAATTGCTTGATTTTAGCTGCTTTTAAAAACTTTATTATAGGTATAAAAGCTATATCCATTAACATTAGTGAAAATATTAGGTCCAACTCTCTTTCCCTGGTGATCTTGCTTCTTTGAGTCTGCAGTGCGGCTGTCAACCTTATCCAACAGGTCCTCTACTGGCATGGGTCTCAAGGGTCTCGCCTCTCCCTGAGAGGCAGCAAAGAGGCACACGGGAAGGTGAGATGCCACGAGCGGAGAGCCATGCGGTTGCTGGGTGTTTGGCTAAATTGCGAAGACACTTGAGGGCAGCGGGGTGGGAGACAGAGGGGTAGATCAACACTCACAAAAGCTTTAGGATGAGGTTGACCTGTGGCCAAGGGCCAGGCAGATTTAGCCAGTATAGGTGCTCACTGTGCATGGATTTGGAGACGTTAAAATAAATTCTAATTATTAGGATTAATATGGTCTTCTCAACTCCCCCCTTTTTTGTATGGACTATAATCTTCATGTGACAGTGACACTTCAACAGAAAATCTATCACCTTATATCTACCAGAAAAAGAAAAAAAAAAGCCTTAGTTTAATTCTCATTTCATGTACAGCATAAGAGATTGATGTTCCAAAGAGACTAGGGGGCTTAATGTATGTTTCCTACACAAAAATTCTAGGTTTGTTGCCTTCTCATTAAAATTTCTGACACTACTGCTGCAAAGCCAAGGACCTGACTGGCTCAGGTGATTATTAGTGTTCCACCAAATTAAAATATAGGACATATAAAAGAGCAATCAAAGTTAAGTAGATATTTCTGAACCAGAAAATCTCCACCGCTAGTCTTCTCTGGAAAATACTAAGGCCAGTCAGTGAGTTGGGAAAACTTTGTGATGAGCATGACTGAATAAGTTTAGCCTGGTTTTTAGAAAAAAGAAATCAGATCTAAATTTGCCCAAATGATGGTGCAAGCATAATCTTCAAAGCGTCTTATAGTTTTTCAGGAATTGTGGAAGTATGACACAACAACTTTTTATTTCTGTTTCCCAGAATCAGATAAGTGTTTGGCTCCAGGGAGGGATTTTTTTTTTTTAAGATCAAGACCCCTACATATATTCACCCTCTCTTATCTTACTGACAGCATTTATCCTTGTCTTACAAGAATTATTTATCTTATAATGGTGCCACTCTCTTGCTGAAACCAATAGGACCATTTATGAAAAATAAAGGTAAATATGAGCCAGACCTTGCTGGACTGTGGCAAAGCAGGCTCAGTAGTACATGGGGGAATCAGTGCCTAGTGGGTAGGATGTGGACCTAACAAGTATCAGAATTCTCTGGCTAGGTCAATTTTAATGTGTGCTCTGTGGTTTGAGCAACAGTTCTCCACTCCATACAATAAACAAAGTTTTACTGTGCCAAGAATTATTTGGATGTACAAGTACAGACTGTAAAGTAGATGATTGAGAAATAAATGTGATTGGACAACTTCTTTAGAATGGCTCATGAGACCTTGACTCCTGCACTGTCTCTGCTGTGACTGATATGCTAAATAAGGATGAATTTTTAATTGTTTAATGACATTTTACCATTACAATGTTATATTGCTTACTTTTCCTTTTAACAAGGAACATAATTTAACTAAACTTGTAGTTTTGATAATGATTATACTCATTACATACACTAATAATCACATGCCTTTCTCAGAAATCTCCTGGTTACAATAAAATTAGTATCATCCCAGAATTGTTTAAAGTCACTGAGGCATGGAATGTCCCCACAGTTTGATGGAAATTCATGCTCAAAAGGGAAGTTCTAGCACAGAAATTAACCAGATCATTTTTGCAGTACAAGAACTAGACACATTTTCTGTTCCTTTCTCACTGAAAGAACTTGTTTTTTCCTTCTGGTTTACCAACAATGACTAGTCTTTCTGAACTTTTAAACACAACAGAAAATACTAAAGGAAAAACAGTTTAAAAAATACCACTACAGGAAAAAGATTCTCTACATGTAGCAACTTCAAAATACTGTTCAGCAATTGCTGTAGCTATATGCACACAATCCTTGTGCTACTCATGTGTCCAGGAAAACTCCCGTGAAGGACAATTCTAATTAGCCAGCCTAAGCTCACTAGCAAAATATATGAATAAAAATATCACACGTTTTTTTCCTCTTTCTACTTTTCTGATTAGGAAAATGGCAAACAAGCAAACAAACAAACTATAACAGAAGAAAAAGAAAACAACAACAAAGAGCTGGCAGATAGAAAAGCAATGTTGAAAGCCTTTGAATTAAACTTCCCCTGACAACCTAACTTGACGTTCATTGTGAAGATGGAGGAGACCTGTAAAGAGACAAAATCAGCTGTCAAAACTAATGCCTCAGGAATCAAAGAGTGAAAGCAGGCATGGAAGGCTGAATGAAAAAGTCTTTGAAACATCTGGAGGTTTCCTCAGCTGTAAGAAGTCTTGCCTTAAAATAGCCAGCTGTTTTATGAGTATGAGCAGTCTGTGTATAGACAAATCACTGTAGAAAGTTTAATAGATTTTAATGAATATTCAGATTACTCATGTAACAGAAATTATCTTAGCAATATGAAGAAGCTGAAACTGGAAATTCCTCTTTCCTCTCTCTACCATTTTAAAAGGAGCATATGAATCCCTTTACAAAATGTTTAAAAATATTGCCTTCTTGAGTATCCTTTTGCAATATTTGGGAGGGCTAAAATAATGTTTTCTGTCTAACAATTTTGCATAACCCTGTCATACAGAAAATGGTCCCATGCAATAGCTTTATTCATGCTATTCTTCATGTGACAGATATTTCCAAAATAAATTTTCAGGATATTTAACAGAGTGAAAATTAGAATTAGTTAGAAAACCAGTGAGACAGTGTAAAGTATTAAGCATTTACCTGCAGGAATCTGATACCCATTTCAGAAAAGAATAAGGAGATCTATCCTCAAATCATTTTGGCCCAATAGGTTTTAAAAATGTGTGCCTCAGCACTCCCTTATACATGCCCTGTCTGGCCATAGGACACAAGCTTTCCAGCTGTGTGGACACAGAGCTGGGGATCAGGAGCATGATCCTGTCCCTACTGCTCTACCAAATGCACTGCCAAGGGCTTTGGGAACTAAATCTGCTTATTGCCCAGGCTAACCTAGACTCCTGTTTGGGCTTTGAATACAGTTTTTGTTTTGGAAAAGAGGGCTCAGGTGGGGAAGAATAGGAATTATTGCAGACCTATTGTTTTGCCAAAACATGAGGGCAAGGGCCAACAGCTGGGAAGTCTTCTCAAGGTGGTAACATGGGTACAGTCCACCTCCACACCACTCAGTTTGAATGCTGTGCCTTGCATCTCCTTCATGTCCTGACTTACGTCCTCTTGTGCCAAGGATTTTGTGATTAAACATCACGGTATGTTGCTCAAACCCCGAACATTTTTTAACAAACCATGAAATACAGAGAGATGAATCTCAAGTTCAGGAAAAGTTATTTATTATTACAATCTTTACGTTATTTTCTTTAAAGTCACTGCACTGAGTATTTTCAGTCATAGATAATTAATTTCTGATACCTCAGAATTTGAGTATATAACTGCAGACACATATTGTAGCACGTTATTCAAATTTAGCAGTGAAAGAATAGTTTGACAATGTTTTTCATATCTCTTACATCAAATGTAACATTTCTTGGAGTTATATTCCATGAGTCTTATATTTTAAACCTGGTGGTACACTACCATCTATTAAGTGTAAGCCATGTTCCTTGAAAGAATAAAGGAAAGAGTGCTGTGAATCATAATTCTGAACCGCAATTGTTTAATTTAACAAATGGAAATCAATTATTTTAGAAATATCAGATGTCATATAGCATTTGTTTCAATATATTAATTTTCATTAAACTTCATTGACTTCAGATCATTTTAATGATTTTTACCCTCTGGGTAGACTATTGTCATTTCAATCACTTGGCGATAGACTTTTTTGAATTAATTTTAAGACAGTTTAAAAAATATGCTTTCAAAAGAAATGGTATGAAAGTTGGTGAGAGATGAAAAAGAATGTGATGTATTTGGATTAGAGTAAAGCCTTGATTTTGAATAACAAGTATTGTATCTACTACAGAATTCAAATTAGTTTGGCTTTTAATCTGTATACCAATGTTTATGCCCTTTCTGGAGTCAGAAAAGCCAAAAATAATGGCAAAAAAACCCACCTCTTGCACATATAGCTATTTATTTCACTGTATTATATAGAACTAGTTAATGTTGGAATGAGAGTCAGACATGCTTTACCTGATATAGTTCCCTGAGTAGCAGCACCCACTTACGTGTACGTTTTTAAGGGTTGTAAATGACTCAAGATGCAGCTGATATTCTAAAGATTTTTTTCTCCTGCTGAAGCCCTAGGACTTCATTTCATCCTTCCAGTCTGTGTTCTTCATTGATCACTTGCTTACCTGGCGTCTCGTAAAGATTTGTTTGCAGTCAGCAACAGGGCTGGTCTTCTAAGCCACGCAGTCAGTCCTCCATCTCTGTGAGTAACAGAATGTTCAAAAGACAGGATTACATTATGGTTAAAGAACCCTATTCACTCCTATTCTTATTTCCTGCAGAACAAAATATATCCAAATGATTATTTTCCCTATTAACATATGGATGAAATTTCAGCCTTCTCTTGTCCTATGCAAAAGCCTACTTCCATCTCACTCATGAGTACCTGGTCAGCCCACGGCTGGAGTTTTAGCTCATGACTGCCGTGCAGCGTTGCCCTCTCTGCTTTTTAAAATCTGCCTCATGCCTCTGAGACACTAAGCCACACACACCCCCTCTCCTTGTGCTGTGCACTTCCAGCTTTCTGGCTGCACTACTACTAATATACTTCTCTTCTTGAAGTTGAAAGAGCTATTTTAACTCTTGCTGAATAACAAGCTTGCTGTCTGTCATTTTCAGCTGCTGCATGTTTTCACCCTTAATCTCTCATAAACTGTATAATCCTGGTCTGAGGTTAGAATACATCTAACTATTTGCTCCCATAGGATCCATTGAATAAGGCTTTCCTCATTTCTCTCAGGGACATCCTATGTGACAATCAACTGTTTGATCTCCAGAGTGCTCTCCAGGAAAAAGAAAAAAAAAACTTTGGGAAAACGACATATAACCTTGAATTATACCAGCACTCTTTATCCCAGCCATGTTAGTTTGGCCTCATCAGCAACACTTTCCAGAACTGTTCAGACTTTGATACCAGCAATGAATCAGAGGCTTTGCCAAGCACATCTCCTAGGCAGAGCTTTCAAATAAAGCAACACAACCTTCACAGGGTGGGCCACAAGGCACTTATCAGTCACTCACCATGCTTTTCAGTAAGTGGAGTATTCCCAGCAGACCACTGCTTTTAACCTCACTTTTCCTGTTCACTCTCCTGCCAAAAGCGGAGCTATTCTAAACCTCCACAATGGTCTGGGAAAAGGAAGTGACCGGCTGCCTGCAGGAAAGGGCCAAATTAAGGAATTCTCCAAAGGACGGTGGAGATCACATCCATTCTGTAGAGCAAGCATATTTGGGACCAGAGTGAGTAATCTCTGAAGATCTGTATACTGGGTACCAAAGTGCACATGATTCATAGACTTTAATTCTCACACACTATGAACACCTAGTGACTATATATTTTCAAAGGGGAAACCACTGGAGTTAGGTACTGTTATGGTTTATCACTTTGCAATGCTGCTGTGCTGCTATCCTACATTAGACCTGCTGCCCACCTAAGAAAACAAGAAGTATTAGTTTTTATGGATTTAATTTATAAGGAAAAGGACAAAGAACATGGCTGTTTATATGAACAGAGCATGGTATGCCATGTTCCTAGCAGCACTCTGCATACGACCCAGGGCTAGATTAAAAACAGGAGAACCTCCATCTAAGTCATTAGAATTACACTGAAATGTGAATGAAATGTCCTAGGATTAATAGCAAATATGCACATACCTTACAATCTGATGCTGGACTCCAAAGGTATAATAGTTTCTATACCAGATGTAAAACATACAAGTACACAAAACAGTATTACTCTATGGGTATCTTGTGAAAATGATACTAACTAATAATTATGACTATCATGATGTTTAAGTCTGTCCAGACAAGGAAGCTTCCCCTATTTTTACCAGTAAATTTCTTATGCAGTCAAAAAACCAAAACCAAACAACCAAACAAAAAATTTGGGCAAGCTGGAATAGTGGAACTGAACTGCCCTCCTGCCTTTTTAAAGAAAATTTCCAAGCTGTAACTGCAGTGATTCCTCTCTTTTCAGTGCTGTGAATCAGGAATCTTCACTGAAGAGGGAAAAAATACTGAAGAATTTTTCTGTCTTGGTCAGTGTTATCACCATTATCACCTCCATCAGAACATGGAGGCTGTAGGACTTTGGTGTCTGGCCAAGGTTGGCAATACCCTGGAATCCTGAATGATTGTAATGCTATGATATAAAATATTTTTTCTCTAAAAAGCAACACACTGTTCAACCTAGAATTTTCATTTTCTGCTGCTGCTGTTAACTACATTAATTGTTCATGAAACCCAATATTATCATTGGTTTGCGTGATGCATACGCCACACAATAAACACTTGTCAAATGACACCACATTTTTGGTCCTTTATGACCCAGACTTGTGGACACAGAGTGGAAATGTCCATATAGTACTTAAATACTTCTCCTTCTGTCACTTCTTCCCCTGCAGCCACAAAAGACATTGAAACAGAATATGTTTCTTTCTGCTATTTCATATATTCTTCCTAAAAGTAATAGCAATTAAATAATTACTGGTATAAAAAGCAGGAGGAATAACTAATACTAAGGCAAAAATGTTGCTTAATGTTTATGAGCTATTTAACACCGGTCTCAGTAACACACTACTATTATTTCTGTGTAAAACTGACACTAAGTAATTTAATGTCCATTATATTTCCTATGAAAATTGTCTTAATCTAATAATGGCAAGTGAAAAATACACCATGTTGTCTGCACTTAGTAGTTTAAAGTACTCACACATATTATACGCTTGGTGGGTTTTAATTATGACTCAGAGATGGACTTTAGAGTAACAAAATCTTATTCTTCTGAATGGGAAATTGTTCTTTTCCCTCTTCTCTTTTCATTCCTTCATCTTCCCTTTTTTTAAATGGATTTTTTATTCTCATGACCCAAACAGTAAGTGACAGAAACTTTTCCTATCTCTGAAACAAATCACTTCGAATAAGATTTAAATGGTTTAAGAAGTCCTGGACTACACCTTTCTCCCATTCAGGCTTATCACTGTATAAGCTTATTAAAGTCTGAAAAAAAGACTTATCAGTTTGAATTAATATCCCTTTGTGAGATGTTTGAGTTTCTTTTCTCTCTCTTTTCTACCATATACTCTCAGTTTTTTCTACTGCAACAATGATTTTAGTGAATCCATTGCATATCACAATAGCAGGGCATTTTATGCATTTAATGAATGTAATTGCTTTCCTGATGAAATAGTGTATATTGCAATATATTCAGTTACAGCAAAATAGTTTATCCAAGTGTGGAAAAAAGAAAAAAAGAAGACTGTGACTTTTCTACAGGCTTTTTGTATTAAAACCTTACATAAAGAGAAACCTAATTTAGGTCATTAATAGCCAAATCCTGTAAAGGTCATCAGTGCTGAAATACCTCAGCTTCCAGGGGGAAATTCAGACCATGGTGTTTGGTGCCTGAGCTTCCAATGCTGCCTCGGACAGAAGTCCTCAGCAGTGTGGGGAAAGTACCCCAACCACTAGTTGATACAGTCTCTTTGGGACTGTTCCTGGCCCAACAATTTTGTACAACTTCTACAAAAGACCAGGTGGCTTTTTCCTCTGAGCCTAGTCCATAGCCTGGCTCAGACATTTGCCCATGAGTAGAAAGTTTTAGATGCTGTAGTTATTTACATTAAATATATAAAATATTAAAAAAAAAAAATTCACATTAAATCATAACAGCCAGCAATTCTAAGCAAAAATATACAGAACCACCACAGAATTTTCAGTCTTAGTGAGGAGATTAGACTTGGTGCCACCTGGATTCATGGAGATAACAATCTTGGCTTTGTCCTATAAGCTGCTACCTGAACTGACAAACTCATTTTCAAAAATATAAAATCTGGTCTACTCTTTCATTTAAATACTCAGTAAGTCTGAAAATAAAGAGTCACTGCAATATGGTCTTCATAGTAAATTAGAGATACTAGATGTAAGTGTTCTATGTATAAACATATTTTTCATTATTTGACTGGTACCCTTATACAAAGAACACGTGACAAGTAAGAAACAGACTGACAAGGGGAAAAAAAAATATAAAAAATTATGGACACAAAGAGAAAATTTAACAGCATTAGATGTTGTATATACTGTAAAATAGACCTTTTACTGAAAAAGCAATATTCTGAGGCACTCATTTGGACAGGAATGGAAAACATGGCCAGGTTGACAATACTGTTGGATACCTCCAGCATATCCTGATTTTCTGTGCATTTGATTCTGCATTTCTAAGCTTGCATTTCATGAGGCTGTACACAGGTAAATATAATCTTAACAATATTAAAAAAAATCCTTGATACAGCTTAAAGAACATATTAAAGGGAGTGTCCGTGTTTGCATTGAAATAACACCAGCTGCTTGGTTGCATAAAACAAGTGTGAGCTGCAGAAAGAACATTACTCACAAGGCATCCAGGTTCAAGCAAGAGTTGAGCCACCCAGGCCTATTAAACAGTAGTAAAGTGTTAATTTTTATTAGATCTTATACAGTAAGGGGCTGGCAAACACTTGGTAGTTTCAGACACCCACTAAAAATCTCTACTCTGAAGAGATTTAAATGTTTAAACTCAAAAATAAGCTTCTCCTGTAGAGCAATGTTCATAGGGAGAAGTAATATGTTTTATTAGAGCAACTAATATAGCTAGAGAATGACAAGCTTTCAGGCATACAAGATTTTTTCAGGTCTTAAACAGGAGCAGCACACTTCAAGCTTAATACATATGAAGAACAATTGCTCTGACTTTACATTTAATTATGCTAATTTGTTTTTGCAGTGCCTAAGTAGACATTTGGCAATTTGTGAAGTGGCAGGTGAGCACCAGCAAGACTGTGATCAGAAACGTTGTGTACGTGCACTTTTCAGGAAAGCAGGGATATTCGCAGCAGAGGAGCCTGTGAGGACTCACGGGAACACCTCCAGTAGCTGAGCCCAAGACCACAGTTTCATGACAAGGTAAGCTAGTGAGAGAGGTCCTGCTCTGCCTTGCGCCACGGCTGGGGCTTGCTTGACACTGCAGTGACGTGGGTCAGAGCTGAAACTAGCAGAAAGGTAGTCCTACAAAAACGAAGATTTTTTTGCTGGAAATGACTTGTACAGTGCCTGTAAAAGTAAGGGGTGCTTGGGGATGCACTGACCTGGATCGCCTCTAATGGGCAAGGATACACACTCAGAGGTTAGCCTTAGACGTGGGCGGGACTTCCCTTCCTGTGCTGACCCTAGAAAAGCCAAAGAGTTTCTCACTAGTGGTTTCTGATCTTAATAGCATGCAGGGAAACTCTCAGGGCTGAAACTGGGGCTCTGATGGAGAGTTTGCGTGCAGCATGAGTGTGACAACCTACAGCTAATGCAGGTTCCCACCTGGAGAGCCTGTCATTGCTCAGTCCCAAAGAAGGGAGCAGAAAGAGATTTAAAGGCAGTTGAAAAGAGACCTTTGCCACTTTTGGCAGTGGCCTGGAGTTGTCTCCAATTAAGTGGATCAACAAACCACAGCCATCATTTTGGCCTTGGACCTCTAATGGCTTCTTTAATTTTACATCCAGTGGAGCCACAATGCATGTCTCTGCTTGAATTAGGGTGCTTACATTTAAAAAAGGCCTTTCGCTCCATGAAATACAGTTTTAACCTCTTAATTTTTTTTTTTTTTTTAAGATTATAAAATGGTTACAATACCTGTAGCCGGTTCTTTCTCAAAACAATCATAGACAGAGTGATTTATCTGGGCTTGAGATGTTGGCAATCATTTAGTGTCTATTTCATTCTTGTATAAAGTTTCTGCTGTTGAGATCTAACTCCACAAAGGACTTCTGACTTTAAAAAATATTCATAAATCTATGTATTTCCTCTCTTAAGACATATAGGTAATAGAAGTTTCTTATCCATAGAAATATTGTAAGAAAAGGAACCTGCTTCATGAAGAAGGAGGAATTTAAGAAAAAAACAAACAAAAAAAAAGATGTTCGGAAAAGGGTGCTATGGAAACAGAATCTGCATTTTCTTCCAAAACAGCTGCAGTTTCCTGCAAAAATTCACTAGCGCTTCTCATCTTAGAAGAGAAGCAGAAATAAAGCTTCAGCTTTTCAGCTGAAGAGCTCCAGTCATCTCCACTTTTCAAAATGCTTTATAAATCTCATCTTTTTCTTCAGTGTATAGATAGTATACAAGAGATGGGTAAAATTAAGTGACTTACATGAGATTACACGTTAGGTAAATATGCAAATGACATGTAATATTCTTCAGACCCCAGTGTCCGTCCCACTGACTTATGGGTCAGGGGAAATTAATACCCTGAATGAGATGAGGTCCCTTTGTGACTAAGAATGAATCAAACTGTCTGTATAAATACATATATGTACACACACTCGTCTTTTGTAAACTACCTCTATTTAAAAAAAAAAATGACGACTTATATTTCTTGACATTTTCCTTCTCTTTGG
Organism: Pelecanoides urinatrix; assembly: GCA_013400755.1. Lineage (NCBI taxonomy): Eukaryota > Metazoa > Chordata > Aves > Procellariiformes > Procellariidae > Pelecanoides > Pelecanoides urinatrix. Next base: position 268,750 of record VZTQ01000697.1, on the reverse strand, counting down.
AGTGAGTTCCTGAAATATGTTGAGTTTTATGATCTAATATTATGCATACTGTTTAGTTGACTAAACTAAAAGTCTGCTTTTTAAAAATCTTCTTTGTTAGAAATTAGTCCATTACAATTTGGGTTTGCTTAGAAGCAAAGACCTTACACCTGATGTATGTTCCTTAAAATACTTTAAGTTACCATATATCTGGCTAGCACTAGTGTCAAAAAAGTCTCCTGACCAGTCCTGCCTCTGACATGGTCTCTGTCAACTTCTGTATCCTCTTTGTCTCAGAGAAGCTATAGAACTTCTTTTCTGTATCAGAGGGAAATCATGTTTAAGCCTCTCTTAAGCATTTAAAAGCTTTGTAAAAATATAATGAAAAGGGCAAGACTGTTGCATGTCAGTAAAATACTACAAAAATGAAAATTAAAGGGAAAAAATGTGAGAAGTTTGTAGTGTGTTTATATTCATTAATTCGACCTATAAATTTAACGACAAACCAGCACTCTATGCCTAATGAGAGGCATCCTCCAAAGAATAAAGGGTGATGAACATCAGCTCAATTCTAAGGAAGGTGGCAGAAAACATCAAGTCACTTTGCTTGCCACACACCTATAGTAAGCTGATGTCTGTTCTCTATATGTGAAAGAGACAAAATGCCATGTAGAAATTCTCTTTCTTAAAACATGAGTATGTTAGATTTGATTAGAGCACTTGTAACTTTTAATACCTCTTTATTGTTGAATGACATCGTCTTAGCAGTGGGAAGGCTATGTCTTTGCAGAACAACTCAGGAAGGACTGTGGGAATCACAAAATGTTCCTCTATCTGGATGTGTCATATTGTTTCAAAAGTTGGAAAATACAATAAAAAAGGGACAGCCAAGAAGTCTCAGAAAAGAAAGTATGAGCACAGTATGCATTTGGATTTTAGCCATTTTTCTAGATCAAATATGATTACAGAGGTCCAATTTGTAGTTTGCCACAAGAGTGGACAACAGGCTGCCTGGATGGCAAGCTGGTTTCTCCTGCTGGAGGCAACGGTCTTGGTACCTCTCTGGGTTATTCTACCTTTACATCTCTGTGGGGTAAACCAATGACTTTCCCAACAGTTTAAATAAGGCTGTCTTTCTTTATGGGTTCACAGAAGCATTTGAATCTACTCAGTGGCCAGTGTTCATCTGCAAATTCAGTTAATATATTATTCATACCTCTCTCATGTCCCATGATATTAAAACTAATCTTAACATTAGCCCCTGTGGTATTTTGCTGCCCACTTCATACAAGCTCTGTGATTATAAGTTTTTATTACCCCTTTGTCTACATACCGTAAAAATTATATCACACTTGTTAAAGCTGATTTAGACTCACAAAGAGGTAAAGTTTTTGTGAGGCTACTGACTTTAAGATTCAAGTGGATGGAGTAAATACCTTCTCACCCACCCAACTGCTATTTTAACAATTTGAATGTCAGATGTGCCCTCCTAATACTGTCATTGAAGGCAAGTCATCCTATTCTTTCTATGCAAGACTCTCTATGCAAGAGAGGAAGCAAAGCCAAGCAGCATCTAAGTGGAAAGGAGTCTGCCCTGTGGGTGCAGAGCGTGGCACCCAGGCAGCAATGGGTGGGGAGACACCAGGGAAGGCTCCTGGTCCCCACTGCTCCACGGCCCTGTGTTGGGAAGGGAAGTCTGGCTCCTCCAGAGGGTCATGGTTCTTCCCTGCATGCTAGTGCTAGCCCAATTCACGGCCAGCAGCAAGCCATCTGATTCCTGTGTGTCTTTATTCCCCTCTCTGCAAACACGCTGGATTGCTTTGGCACATACTGGTGAAACCTCTGACATGGAGTACTCTTGCTGAGTCTTAAAAAATAAAGATGTCATCTTTTTACTGGCAGTGGAAGTCTCTTGAGACCCTCCAGAGGTCCCCACATTTCTGTCAAGGGGCTGGTGCCTCAAGCAGACCCTTCTATGCTGCAATATGTGAGAGGTGGGATGCCAAATTGTTCTCGTCACTGTCCAAAGTGGCTTTTAATGCCTGCCTTTGGTGTTTTCATATGATCTTTTAACTCAAGTGTAGCACTGTGCTAAAGAGCTATCAGATAACTGGGTGCCCAAGAGTTTTTAATTTATGATGAATCTGCAGAAACAAAAATCTTTAGATAATGGTTCTTAAAAAAAATCCTATTACTTTTTAGTTTTCCAATGAAAAGGGAGACTATACATTTATGGAATTAACACGGAATGCTATTATATATTGATGTCTTTTAAGAGTCGCAGTTATAGTGACAATAAATGGAGCAATTCAGGTCATGAAATCATTTGATGCTGATGTTGCTAAGCATCTGATGATTTTACACAGATTGTTATAATTTCAGACAAAATAGTTTCACAGTCAGTGAAAACAAAGAAATAATATTTAGATGAGAAGGAAGAACAGATGCCCTGCTGCACTAACTACTGCAGCCAAATGACATACAAGCATATTTAGTTTAAGAAAGAGGTTTGGACACATTTCAGGGATCAAATTTTTTTGTGCTACTAAACAGAATTTGTGATTATTTTTATTCTGCAGCCTGTTAAAAACACATTAGCAGATGCTTTTCCATTCCAGTGAGCAAATGACTTATAAAATATTTGGGTGCTCAAAAACTACAGATCAAATTTCCAACATTTATAAACTGTACCATTTATCATTATCTGAAAATATGGTGAAAGATGTAGACAGATGGAAATCTCTTAATATTTGGCTCACTATCTTAAGCTTTGTGAAAATGAATGTTAGCCAGGCTCAATTAGTTGTGTTAGACATTACCCCTCTTTCACTGGTCAAGTGCAACAGTGTTTTGAAGGAGAATTAACTAAACTGTGTGCACAGATTTGGCCAAATACACAGAGTAAAATGTAACAATACCTATCACAAGTAAACCAACATGGGAGATTTCACTTTTGACTCATAAACTGCATTATTGCTTTCTTCTGGTGTTCTGATGTTGTTATTATGGTTACCATATTGAAAGAGCATACAGGGCCAGACTGAATGGAAGTTTCTTCTCAATTTAGGATACGTCCCTTTTTATTTTTCATGAAAAAAAATTATTCTTAATCCAAACTAAATACTTCATCATGGCTTGCTTTTGAAACACAGGAACACATTTGTGAAAGCATGATAGATTTGATATTTTTGAAAATTTTGAAAATTGTTTCAAAATACTGGGTGCAGTTCTGAGAAATAAGAAATTGTGAGAATTTTATCATTGATGTTATAAATGAAATTCTCAGATTGTGGAAATTCATTGTTAAAATAGTCATGTTTACACTATTGCAGTTAGTCAGAAAAGAAACATATCCTACATTTGGTATAACAGAATAGCGTATTAGAAAGCTAACGGTAGATTGGCCAGCTTTGATGATGTGTTGTAGAAATATGTTTGCATTGCAGTTTGAGAAATTAGTTCTAATATTTTGAGCCACTTCCTATCTTTTATTTATGGAATGTGATGTTCTGGTTATTGATTTGGGGTGTTGCTGTGCACTGACAATTCATAGCTGAAATAAATTTTCAAGAATAGTTTGGCTTGGATAATATCTTTGGTGGGAGTAAAGGGAAACTTTTGTGCATCTAGTCTCTTTTACATTCAGTTACACATCACTGTACAAGGTGTATGGAGATTAGCATTGATTATACAAACCTGCTAACTTTGGACTTTTACTCACTCTTTTATATAAGTAAGTGTCTTTTAAGTCTTTTAAGTGGATATGTTCCTGCTGACTTACTAGATGTTTTATGGGTCTTTGCTACTTTGATACACAGTTAAAAATGTTCATCATACTCCATTTTTTACTTAAGAAATTGGGAAAAAATGGAAGTAGCATTGCTTAGATTATTTCCAAAATGGGAAATTTAAGGAAAAAAAAAATATTAGTTTACCTAGCTCAACGTCAGTCCCCTAGTGTAAACAGAAGTTAATGGCTTTTAATATGTGCTAGCTCTGATCAGCTCTGGATATTCTCCTAACACGAGCTGGGGATTGCTCCACAGAAACCTGTTCAGTTAATCCATGCCCAACACTGCCAGGCCAGGATGCAGGTTCACTCTGTCCTTGGCAGAACAGTGGTGTAAACAGCCCTTGGGAGGCCACCAGGGCATGCAAAAGATGGAGAGGTAGGGTTACAGGATCCCTTCCCATTTCTTTCCTGAGCACTACAGTAATGTCAGATTATTACAAGCCAGAGAATGCCCTTTGATGGAAATTATTTAGTAATTGCTATGACAGCTATCCAAAAAGAATCCAAAAAGAAGTTTGATTAGCAGTTAAGCTGGACAGATGAAAGAGTGAAGAGTGTTCAGTAATTCGATACTTGTATTTTCAAGTGGAAATTAATTCTTGTTTTTTCTGCACCTTTGTAGAGTTCATTTTCCCCATCCCATTATCATGGTAAGTCAAAATAACAAACATCCAGCCTTCATTTAGGAAATCAACTAAAAAGCAATTAACCACAGAGAAAGGGCAGGAGTCTCCTTTCAATTATTTGTTGAGTGATTTTATGACAACCAAAGCTTAAGTAACAGCAACATTGCACAAAGAAGAGAAAAAATCTCAACCCTATAATACCATTTGCAGTAAGTCACTGAACCACGATATTTGTTCTAAACCCATCAATATTCAGAAATCAGTGGTAGTGAAGTGGCAAGAACCGTCCGCTCAAGCAAAGAGGGAGGTATGTATCACTGTGCCTGCTCTTATGTTTTCTCTTAAAATACAGCAGTTTTGGGGGTGCTTACAAAGCCCAGCCTTGGCAAAGTTGTCTGGATGACAAGTGCTGTTCAGGGTAACATGGGTGGGCACAGTGGATGCAGATGGCATATACAGAACAGACTGTGGAGACAACACAAGGGAGGAGTCAGCTTGAAAGGAAGCATAAAAGAAACCTGAACATCCGTATCTGTGGGGAGAAAGAAAAGGGTACCAGAGCAGCAGTCAAAACCTGGTTTGATGTCGTTAAAAGTCACCCCACCAACAGCACATCTCTGCCTAGGCTGGACAGAGCTGCCTCCTGGTCAGATGCTGAGGTGAACCTGTGCCCAGCGAGGTGACAGATGTCATGGGGAGCAATAAGTATGCCCCACATCCCAGTGTGCACATCCCAGTTTGTAGACAATTTATTAACATGTCAGAAGTGTTCAGTATAGTGGTGTATCTGTTGTATTACTGGTAGTGATCCTGAGCTTCTAGTTCACTGGTTGTCACTGATAAATCAATAACTGCCTTGATCTGGAGTTGATGTGATGATATTTTAGAAATTTCATCCATGATTTCCAGACTTCAAATTAGTTGGTAAAAAAGGTTGAATTGCCATTGAAAAAGAGTTTGTTGCCCAGCAGTTCTACCTCCCAACCGAATAAACCAGATTTTGAACTTACAGTGAAGTTATTATTCCTGCTTCTTCTTTCAACCACTGCATTTTGAATTACGTGCTGATAGTAGCCCTGCTTGCAAGGCAAAGCCAGAGGTGGCCTGAGCAGCTGATACCCAGGGGATGCTGTGATAGAAGGAGGGAAAAGCTTGTTCATTTCTCCTATGCAAATGAAGGAATTCAGCTGCAACCTCTCACTTCGAACAGTGTTTCTAATACTCTGATATTTTAGAAAAGGAGAGCCTGTTCATGTACATTTGATAGTTTCCTAGCATAAATTATTTCATATTCCCCCAGAAGGTGGAGGTTGGCAATAGGCACGTCAGCTTTCAATGCATTAGGAGAGAAGGCTGTCTGGCCACCCTTTTTCTGAGTTAGACCTCTACAGAGAATACAGCTCAGCTGGGAAGCTTTAGGATCACAGACTGTATATTAAAAAACCCGTCCTCCTATGCAAAATAAATAAAAAACAAAACAAAACAAAACAAAACAAAAAACACTTGAAAATTAGAAATCTTCCAGAACTATTTATAGGGAAGACATTTTATCTTCCTGTGCAAGCCCCTGACAAACATGAATTTAATTCAAATGTCTTTTGAAGCATATTCTGATTTTCCTTGAGTGCTACTTTATTTCTTGTTAGCAACTGGATTATTGGCAGATGTTCAGCAAACTGTCCATCCTTATTATTTATCTATTCCTTCTGGAGTCTTTCTTTTCACAGTAAAATAAAGAGCAAACATTACTTAAAAAATGATGAGACCGGCAGCTTCTCAAAAATGTAATAGATAAGAAGCTAACCTAAACATTTCAGAGTAACCTTTTCATGTATTCAGAATTTAAAAACCTGAAAAAACACTAGGAATGTAGAAACAAGATCACAGAAATACCTAAATGGTTGTCTAGTCCAAATATTCAAGAACTCTGAAGGTTCTTGGATTTTGGGAACTTTTCCAGAAAAAAAGTAGATGTATTTATTGCAAACAGATACAGAGACGCATCCTAGGTCTTTCTGAACCTACTAATGTATTTAGATTTTTTTTTTTTTCTCTGCAACCCTGAAGCTGAAAACACATTTAATAAAGGAGAAAGCAACAATTCCCACAAGGTCAATAGAATCTACGTGTGAAAAACAACAGTTATCGAGAAACATGTAATGCTACAAGGAGACCTGTCAACCGTTTTCCACACCACTCTTGAAAATCCAACCATTTTCTTGTAATTCTGTTCTGTCTCCATTAGAATAAAATGCAAAAGTGAGATGCAAAAGATGTACTTAATTTTGCATGTTAACTCCTCTATTTCTTCATTTAAATATGCACACATTTCTAGAGAGCTTTACTCTTACTTATTTTGGTAGCTTTCTTGAGGGTCTCAGAGACTGTTAATTGAAGCATTTCACCAAGCTTACATGGTGAAGCAATATTATTTTAACATTTTGACATAAGTGATCTATTTAATGCAAAGTGAAGTTGATAAAATTAATCCAGTGACTCAGGAAATGCAGATATTGGAAACTGCCTTCAATTTTTTTTTTTTTTTTAATAAATAAAAATCTTCAGGCATTAAGAAAAAAGATCTTAAAAAACTTATTTTTTATGCTCTGTAGTTTCTCACATGTAACAACTAGAGATATTGAGACCCCTGAGAAAGGAAATTGGGAAAACGAGCAGAAGAGGGCAGGAAGTTTCCAAAATGGATTAGTTACTGGGAGCAGAAACTGTTTCCGTTGGTAACAGCTCCGTCCTCAAGAGCTTTTAGCTCTATCTCTCACTTATGTTCACCACCAAATTAACACCCAACTTGAGGGTATAGAAACCTCTGTGGAGGCAGCAAGTGTGATATTTTTCCCCTTTCTTTTTCCACAAAAGTATCAATTATTCTCCTGATTACAAGGCAAAAGTAAAAACTTTGTCCTTCATTCTTGTTTTCATATACTCGAGCAACTTGTGAGGGTTTTTTTGAGGGGTAAGGAGGGGAGAGTTACTTCATTTTTCACCACTGAATGATCTAAAATCATCTGATTCTGAAGATTTTATGGCTGCATGCAACCTTCCTTGCTGAACAGATGAGGAATTATTAGGCCAATAATTATTTCACAGTGTTGTGGCAAGAAAATTTAGACTTCCATTGTATATTGGTAAATATTGGTAAATATACAATTGGTAAAGAGGTCCACTGAACTGTGATCAAAATTTCAGTAAGTCGAAATAAGGAAATGGAATTTTCTCCACCAGTTTCTTGTAACATTTCAAAAAAGGTGTTTAATAACATAAAGTTTTTCTATCCAATATAATCCCTTATAGAATTTTACTTCTGTGGACAATGATTTCTCTGGATCTAAAGAAGCACTTCACAAAGCTATTTAACATTGCCTTCTCATTGCATTCATCAAATCCAATTTTCTGTCAGTTTGCACAAATGGGTCTTATTATCATACACCAACTCTAACAAGCGTAGTAATTGGCAGCAATACTTGACAAAAATGCCTCTCTGAATAGCAGCACAAGATAAGGATGTTAATTATTACCTCCTATTTTCATTATTTTTTCTGAACTATAAGCAGCTGAATTTTAGAAAGCCAGCTAATAGATAAATTCAGGTGTAGGGAAAGAATACAAAGTATATGAAGATCCCTTTAAAATACATTTTTAATCAGCAATTCAAATATTAACTTTCCAGCAGTATTTGAATTTACCCTGATTTCCTCATCCCATTCATGCAGATGAGTTAATGTATGTCTCATGTTATGAGCAAACAAACAAATAAACAACTCCCACTCCTCATGGGTCTTAATTTTCTGTATAGATAAGTGCTGGTGAAGCCTACACTTAAAGTGGGCATTTTGTACAATGGCTACTTTTCATGATTTTGATATTAAACTGTTTACCATGTTTCTGGAGAATTAAAAACAAAAAGGGTTTAGCCATGAATGATGTTGGTTAAAAATAAGACCCCAAAATTTTTATTGTTACAATCACAAATTTAATATGAAGTTATTGTGAAAATTTGTTTTGACCTTGAAAATATTACCTGAAAAAGAATAAAGCAAGAATAACAGTGTGAAAACAAAGACGTATTTGTCAGCAGTACTCTTTGTAAGGCATCTGTAGGTAGCTGATAAAAGCAAGGCTTCACTTCAATACAAATAATTGTGCTAATTAGGAAGCATCTTATGGAAAAGGAACAAAAAACATGCCAGAGGGACCAGTTCATATTAGTGTAATACATTTCAAGTCTTCCTATTCCTGCCAACATTATTTTAAATATATTGAATCCTCAACATGGATTGTTTTTCAAATGCATTGCAACTACTAGGCCATCTGATGAGCTTTAAATATCAATTCTATGATGGTATGTTCAATTTTATTTACTTGGTGTCATTTCTCCCATATATTCTTCCAAAATACTCTGGGAAAAATTCAGAAAAAATGGAAGTGTCCTGACATTTCTTGAGAAACTAGTGTCCACATAAATTACTGTGCCACGTGTGGCAGAATGCAAATTTGACCTTTCCCCTTCCTGCTATTTTAAACCACTCATTTGTTCCATCAGCTACTATATTTGTAAAATGCACCCATTTAGAGAATTGACTGTCAGTTATTTCCACCTCTGGTACATGACTGTGAAGCATGATATAGACTAGGGAAAGTATCAACTGGTCATATTCCTGTCACCAAAATACATTATGCATTATGAAAAAAATTATAGCAAAGGATTAGCTGTCCCATACCAGTTGACTGCCTTACCTGGCTCCCAGTAAACTGAGAGCTTTGCAAGATGTCAAGCAATGACAGCTGGCAAAACTTTTTCCATATTTTATTTTTGTCTGCTTGTGTAGAAATCTGTAGATATATGGCTAAAGAATGAATAACTTAAATCCATGAGAAGACGAAACTAATCCGTTCTGTGAAATTTCCTTCTATTTCCACCATAGCCAAGTTTTACTACTTCGTATCCAAGCTGTATTTGAAATCCTGACTCCAAACACTCTGCGTGGTAGCAGGGTGACTTTCCTATAGTTGTCAGGCACAGTGCTAAACTCTGAGAACTGCTCCTCTTCTATGCATGAATTATTCAGATTCAAACAGGTATAAATACCTACCTGTACCCTGTGCATAAGAATTAACACATGGGAGACAGCAGAAATATGCACACTAGTTTATGATTAAACTGGAATCACAGGCCTGGGAAAGGCTGCGAGCTGGTGCTCAAAATCCACTGAAAAAGAGGTACTAGACCTCCCCTAGGAAATCTGTTTCAGTAATTACCTATACTTCACCTATACCTGGCACATCTTAGATATTTAAAAATTTGTTCTCGCTTTCTTCTTTATATTATTTAACCCCCAGTTCCTTTAACCTTTCCTCATGTCATCAGACTTTCTAGACTTGTGATGATTGCTTTCCGCTTGACTTTCCATCTGGTTTGCATCTGTCTTGAAGGGTTGAAGATAGACAAGGTACTCTAGCTGAGACCTTCCCAAAGCTGGATAATGAAAGGATAATTTACTCTCCTGTAGGTGTACTCCTGGATATAGATCCCTCTATGGGATTTGCTTATTGCTACAGCACAATATTGCTGGTTTATGTTTAAATATGATTTGTTATTACAGCCAGGATGTTTTCTGCTGTTTAGTTAATTGTTCCCAATCCTGCATGAACAACCATTTCTGCTGAAGCATAGGATCTTGTACTGGTTGAATTCTATCTGTTTTCTTTTGAATAGTCTCCAGTTTGACAACGTCATTTTAAATTTGAAATAATCTTTCAGCAGTTGGAAAGCATCTACAAATGTAATTAGCACAATCTCTGTTCTTTCATCCTGCTTATTAATGAAATATTAACCTCTGCAGAATCTCACTTGCACATCCTTCGATTCAGTACATTGATACTTACTCTCTTAGGAAGGTTTGTCCAGTCATTGAATCCATGCTGTAGTGCTTCCATCTAAACAACATTTCTACAGATTGCTTATGAGATTTACCAGATGTGATTTGCTTTTTACTGGTCCAGATTGAATATTACTCACTTAATTGCTTTTCTTCTACATGTTCAGAGTTCACTTGTTTGTTCCAGTATTTTTCTAGAAGTCAAAATTAGTTTGATTAAACCTGAAAGTCCCACACTCCTACTTTTTTTTTTCCCCTTTCTGAAGGCAATTCCACTCTTCAATTTTTTTATTGTCCCTGAATATTCACAGACAATGCTATGATCACTGAGATTTCATTAGCCAGTTCTTTTAGTAACCTGGAATGTGTTTTAGCACACCCATCACAATTCATACAAAACAAATACCTCAATCTCTTAATTTTATTTTGCTATTTGAAGAACAACACTATCTGTTCAAACAGTATCCTTTTACATTAAAATTTCAGTTTTCATTTAGTCTATTATGCCTCTGGTAAAACAGTTAAATCATCATTTTAATCTTATATCCAGACTGCCTACTCCTACAATTTTCCCCATACTTCCTTTGATATCTTTACTCATTAGGAAAACACTATGTGGTACTGAATGATATATCTCTGAAATATCACAGTTATATGGATAACACTCACATACAGGGTCAGTATTTTTCCTATAATTCCTTTTGCACTATGCTTTCTTATGAATAGTACAACACCTTAAAATGCTTTAAAAATATCTAATTTCCATGCAGATTGTCTACAATATTGTTTGTTCACAGGATGCAATTCTCATCCTCTGATTGATAGAAGGCCAGTGGCAAATCTCATTTCCATTTGTCAACTATTTAGGTACTTGGCATAATCAGACTGATGGCTAAGAATGTCTTCTGCAGCCATACAGGTAATGATGACAGGCATATTCATATATAGTCTTTCACTTAGGATAATCCAGAAAATATTGCAGAGAACACAGTTTGAAAAGTATTTGCATTTTACGATTGTTTTATCCACTGCAATGAAATGAACTGTGGCAACAGTTTAAGAATCTCACTCCAGGAATAAATAAAATCATATCTAGAGAAATGCAAGAATCCTGTGTTTTGGTGAGCAAAAACATGGAAAATTTGAAACATCTGGTGTCGTGTATTATCAAGGATATTTCTAAGAGTATTGAGTTAATTGTATAACCTTTTATTTCCTTGCATGAATCAAAAGCAGTATGGAAGCTGTTGAGAAACAAAGAAACTGAAGTACTGAAACACTAGTCACAAGTTATTTTGAAACATCATATACAAATTATTTAGGAATAAGGATGTGGACTTGTCTGAATACTGCCCTGATGTTAGAAGGAGACATCATTAGAGAATCCACAGGTATGAAACAGTAATGAAAAGAAATCTGTCCCCTGGGCCTTGGCACTTTCTGGGGCATCCTTGCAAAGGATGAGTGACTATTAAACAAAAGAGGCATGTATACAAAAGCAGATTTTCACTGAATAACCCTTGTCCCTGAAACAGCACCAACACCTCCTCCCCCCTCCCAAAAAAAAAATCCAGCCCATGAGATAATCAAAGTGATTTTGGGAACCTGTACAATTCAGCAATCTACGGGAGGAAAAAATAAAAAAATAAAAAAAATCAGTGATTATGTCCTGAGAGAGGTAATGGCAAGAACACAAAGACCTGAGTTCTCAGAAAGAAGGGCCAAGGGCGGTTAAATTTGAGTTGCAATGGACTTGGGTTGGTCAAACTACCCTAGGTAATACACAAACTGTCACAAGAATACTGATATGAAAAGTCAGCTGAAATCATCAGAAAGAGAAACCTGTTCAATATCACAGCATTTCCTACCACATTAAAAAGAAAAAAATCCAGTATGTCAGTGATGTCATGGAAAGACTTTGCTACCAATATTTTCTGAACCATCTGATTAGCGAGGTACAGAGATATTGATAACAGAACTTTCTTTATAAATGAGAACTGTAAGAAGATTCTTTTTCAATGCTTTTGCACAAAACCATAGAAGATAGACTCTCTTAAAACCTAATTTCTCCTGAAGCTTGAAATATTTGGAAGGCTTCCAGAAACTATACACTTCCTAGACACCATAAGAAAGTAACAACAGGAATTAAGGATGAAGAAATACATAGTTTCCTTTAGATGTGGATATGTTTGTTCTCCACAGAATGGAGGGCAGTGTGGGGCATTGATCACACCCTTGGTGCTGTGCTGGTGACTAGTCCTAATTATTTCAGAAAAATTACCACATCTTTTATCTAGAAGCACGAAAGAGAAAGTAATCATATACCAGACGCAAATGTAATTGGATCTTAAACACAGAATAGGCAAACAAATTGTGTTTTAATTCACATTTAACCCATGGCATTTATAGGTCCTTTCTTTCTATTACAAAAGTGTAGCACCCTCTATTGTGATTACTATTACCACAGTGGGTTTTCTCAATGTCTTTCCAGGCACCACGCTCAGTATGATAACCTTTTTAAGTTGTGCTTTTTCATTTGGTCTGCTGATGGAGAAATTCCAGCAGCTTCTTGCTGAGGGCTTTCTGTAAAGGAACAACCGTTGCTTTGTTGGGGAAAAAAAAGACCTATTTAGAGAGGTATGTTCTCATAAGCCAGCCCAGCAGAGCAGAAGGCAGAGTGGGAGAAGACAACCAAAGAACTTTTCAGAATTCTTTAAGGATCATACACTGTGTTACGATTTGCATTAACACAAATTACAACTTCCAAGCATTCTAAGTTGTCCTGAATAGGGGGAATCAAAGCAAAATGATGTTTTATTCAGGTTAATTTTCTACCCCTCTAATTTTGTGTTTCATGAGGGTAATATAACTAAATATTTCTGAAGTATTTCTATAAATGGAAAAAAGCAGCAAAAAATCTGGAAAAAAAAGTATGTCACTACTAGTGTAATAGAAAATACAAAAAAGAGAAGAGAAAGTGATGAATTCCTTGTAAGACTGGAGAACATGGGAATATAATTTTGTGGATATGACTTGACTACTTGCAGTCCTTTAGTAATGTAGGAATTAAAAATTGTCACGTGTCTTTTCAGGGTGGGGGGATGATGTGTGCTGCAGTTCACGAGGGGTTGCTGGCAAAACTGCATGTGTTCTCATGCTTAAACCTTGTCTTTGTCTATACATTTTTACAAGACCAATGCAGAGAAACAGATTTTTATTTTTTTTCCCAGGATGTTATCAGGACTCCCTTTCCAGTGCCAATGATTGGAAGGTTATCTCCAGTTTTTGTCTTACACAGATAACCTATTTTAAAAATTCAACTTCAAAATATTAAAAAAGGACCTGTCATATAGTTTCTCAACTTATATTCCTCTTATATCTGGAGTTATGACTTGCCATATATTAGCCTCAAGAGAAACCTCTTTCCTCAGTCCATGGTTAACTGAGAATTATCTGGCATTCCTTATGCATTTGAAAATTATTTTAATAGGAAATTTTGAAGTATCTGAGCAAGAGGACCATCCTCCAGGAAAAAGCACATTATAATTAAAGTATTCACATCAGGAACTGTAATACTGTAGTTTAAAGAATTTTATATCTTTCCCAAAGTTATATTAAAATCCTAATAGATCTGGGCACTCTTATTTAGTTTTACTACATATTGAACTTTATCTAAAACTTCAAAATATTTAGAAAATAAGAGTATCATATATACAATTTAGAATAGGTACAAAATGAACCCATGCTGAACACAGGATACATCTTACTGCTCCTTTTCTGCTGCAGAAAGGTGAACCACCTGGTTTTTGACTGCCGGTATTGTTAGGTTGGAGTACATGAAATTTGGAAGGGAAAGTATTTATGAGAGATTGGGTTTTGTTTTTTTCCTGAGATAACATTGAAATGCCCTGAGAAGTTTTCTAATGTATGTGCCAGAGATATTCACTGGATTGCTAATGACTTACTGGGTATAGCGTTTCTGAAGGCAGACTTGCTTCAAAGCAGAGGCTGTGACTGACTAACTGAACACTGAGTGGGAAAATGTATGAACAGAGTAGAGAAACATTTCTGAGCAAAAGTAATTTCCTCCCACTTTCCACAAAATAAAGTCAAAAGCCTATTAAAAATGTTAAGACATTGGCATTTTGAGGGGATCTAAGATCTAAGGCCATAGAGATTTTTGTTATCACTGTTTTCTCAGAAAGAGCATGTAGAAAGTGATAATTACACACAGATTTGTAGGGGAAGATGATAAACAAAGGACACAAAGTTTACCCTCTCTGCATAAGTGCAAAATGGGAAAGGCAGCAGTTGACAAAGAAAATGAAATGCAGCATGGAGCCCTACAGACTCTGAGGTCAGTTGTGCTGAAGAAATAGCTGGAATGACCCCCATTTCCAGTCCCCTGAACTGTCACCCTGTCCGGCATGCTGCAGGCCCCAGTCTCGGTTCTGCTGAAGCGCCCTGTAACCGATACGCCACATGCATTTAGGTTGCGAGGTTTGGGTACAAAATCTTCCCCCTCCAAACACCCATTAGTCTGTGCAGAAGACCCTATAAAAGCTGAGTGGTGTGATAGCCATTTGGGAAGCACAGGCAGCAATAAACATTCTGGGACTTCACAATAAAAAAAATTCATAATTAAAGAGGAAGAACATGACAGATCAGATTTCACCAGGAACTTTTGCCAATAAATTCTCACGTCTCAGTTTCTCTAGGTAAATATAAGGATGATTCAGGAAGATTCTTACAACTTAGGCTCATTCTCTCTTCTTTATTTTCACCAGATGGAAATTTATTTGTTATTTCTTGAGTTTCTTTTTTTATTTCTCTAGTAGTGAGCCTGGATCCATATATATATTTCTGCATCTATGTAGAAGCAGAGGAGGAATGATGTGCATTTAAAAGGTAAAAAGCTGTGTACAACAAGCACAAGAGTTCAGGTATTTAATGGATGTCTGGATGTGTTCCAGTCTAAGTGCAATAGTTTTTAGCATTGTCTGGCTCTCTCATCCTCTTTCCAGTAGATGTGTCTTTTTTTAAAAAAGCCATGGATTTCAGTTAATCATAAATGCCATTATGCACAATGTAAGTTGTATATACTTATAAATTACTGTCATATTAAAATGTTACATTAGCTTTATTTAGTATAATTATGGATATTATATTTTCCTATCTGTAAAATATAGCTTTTTGCCACAGACATATTAAACACATAATTCCAAACAATCAACAAAAAAAATTGGGAAAAGCTTGCAAAACATTGTTTCTAGCAGAAGAATATAAAAAGTTATAGACGTTCCTATCCATCTCTGTCCTTGCAAATATTTATCTATCTTTCCTCTCCTTAAGTTCAATCATATTCACCTTTTGATCTCAGCACTGAACTGGATTGCTCATGGCAACTATGCAGGGTGGTTTTATAACTACACATCCTTACACTACCAAAGTCATGTGTGTGTGTATACACTTATATAAATAGCTTTCCTATTTTATCCTTAAGCTCTTTAAAGACCAATCAGGATAATCTGACATACTGAAATTTTTATCTAGAAATCTCTTAGATGACCATGAACCTGAAACATGCAGACAAAAGAGGAGCTGGAAGTGCAGGATCAATACACAAGACAAACATGTCTCGGAAATGGATATCGATTCCATTAAAGAAACATGCTGCAAGTGAAAGCCAAAAGTTTTTCTTCCTGTTGCATGTGGATTATTATAAATAAGCTTTCCAGAAAAAAAACAGTTAAGCCTCAAGGCAGAAATGTGAGGCTGCTGTTGTTGCTGTGGTTGTGATTCATGTGAGCTGGTAGCAGCTGAGCAGAGAGGCATGACTGAATGAGTTGGGGAGGATTTTTGGCATGTATGTGCAGCTGTGTATTTTTCTATGGCCCTTAAAACTGCTCTGAAAATGAAGTAACCTATTATGGGCAGAAAGCAGACCATTCCCCAACTGCTTACCAGGCAGCTTGGAAGTTGAGGAGGATCCAGTGATAGGGTTGGTGGAGAGGTTTGGCTCAGAGTGGGGACAGCTGAGGACGGGGCACATATCATGTTGCATCTCCTCCCCACACCTCTGCGCCTGCCCCTCTGGCACCAGTGCAGGCATCGCCAGGTGTCTGGCTGAAACTGTCAGGACCCATCTGGTGCAAACCAAAGAAAAGGCATTTCATTTGCCCACAGGCTTTTCTATCCACTTTTGAAGGTCTGCTGACAGCCTGGGGAAGCGTGAGAGCCACCTCTTAGCTCAACGATGATGGCTTCTCAATGCACAAGCACTCAGTATTATTTCAGAAGGTTATATTGAGGTGAAAAAAAGGATAGATTACGTAAACACTTTTATAACTATCTGTAGACTTATATATATATAAGTATATACACATGTATGTATGCAGATATAAGTTTTGGTACATATTTCACATCTCTGCCTTAACTGGAGATGACAAAGAAAGCTTCCAGTACATCAGCCAGCTGAATGAGACTACATAATAATCCAAATTATTTTTCACAGCTTTCTTCTTAGCGGCTCAGAACACCCCACTGGGTGGAGTCACTACCAAGGTACCTGATCAGATACTTCTTCCTGTGAAAAAATTCATTAGATCCTATCATGCTTCTTTTCCAAAACAGCATGCTATGTTACCATTTCTTAGCATCTGTTGTGCTACCTGCATGTATCTGTTGAGACAATTTAAAGGAATACATAAAGCGATGAAGTAATACTTCTTACTAAAAAAATGAAGAAAGCAATTTCTCCCTTTTTTCATTAAGGCCAATAAAGAATAATATAAAGTAAAGCTTACAATAATTTGAAATTTTGCCTTTAAGTCAACAGAATACTCGATAATTCTTGCAAACTTAGTAGAAGTAAAACCAAGGAATGGTTTGCATGTTCTCTTTTTCTTCCTTTCCTTCCCTACCTTTCTTCCCCAGTAAGCCAGCGAAGCTTGCCTTCCTTTCTGAACTGCTAAGTTATTTTACTGCATGGGAAGTGAAGTATCTCAAATTAGTGGCCCTGGTGGTGTTGTCCCTCAAGCGGGGTCATTACCTGGTATGCAATAAGCCAGGTAAATAAACAAGTATCTCAGCTCTGTGCGTGAGATTGGCTTATTGCACACTGGGTAACGAAGCCCACTTGAGGAACAACAGTTTTGGCGACCTAGATGGGACTGTGTTCTAGTCTTGCCCGGATTGTCCTGCCGTTCTGGACGGGAGATGGGACCGGGTAGGACTCCAGCGTGCACCAACCTCTTGACTGGTTCCTCTCCACTGACGAGCAACAGGCAACACAATGGTGTTATACAAGATATTTGCAAGGAGGCAAGGGATAGCAAATGTAAGCAGCCACTTTTTGGGATTGCTCTGCATAAGACACGCTTAAAAAAAAAGAGGTCCACAGGAGGAGCTTAATTAAAGGTTTCTCACATAGACATGTGGTAAGATTTTACCTTTTCTGACGGAGGGTCGGAGCTGAGTACAGGAAGCCGTGAGTTAACGAATTTTTTGGAGAAAAAAATACATGTAATATGGGTGCAGCTACTTCCACTGAGATACCCTTATGCACTCCTTTGGGACGCATCCTGAAAAATTGGAATAAGTTTGGAGGGGATCCCCTAAGGAAAGGTAGGTTGATAACTTATTGTACCCGATGGTGGCCAATATATGAATTAGATGATGGGGAAAAATGGCCAGAGAATGCATCACTGAATTGTAATATTATTTTGCAATTAATGTTGTTTTGTAGAAGAATGGAGAAATGGAATGAAGTTATGTATGTTGATTTGTTTTTCACTTAGAGAAATGATCATGAAACTCATAAGAAATGTAAATTGCTGATGAATGATGCTAATGGTATATATGTGGTAGCAGAAAATGTTAATGGAAAAGGAAAGAAAAAAAATTGTTGAGAGAGATGTGAAAAAGGAAAGAAATGTGTTAAGGTTTGTGGGGAGGCTGAAGTTGGGTTGGTCACCAAGGGGGGGTCCAGTAGAAAGTAGGGAAGGAAGATCACAAGACAGTAGTAGTGACAGTGGCCAGGAGGACTGACCCGCCTCTAATTTAGAAGCAGGAAGTGAAAGTTTTAGTCCGATGTCCTGAAGAACAAGAGGACAGCGTCCTGTGATACAAGCTCCTTTAAGACAGGCAGTAGGAATGGAGGGAAAACCGGTGTTTGTACATGTCCCATTTACTACTTCAGTTTTATTGAACTGAAGCCATCAGTAGAATCTTACCAGGAAAACCGAGAGGGAATGCACCAACTGCTCGAAACTATTACGCTGACTCATAAACCAAAATGGGGACATATACAAGCATTGTTAAATACTTTCTTCACAACAGAAGAAAGACGCATGGTAATAGAAAAAATCTAAGGAAGAAGGGGAGAGGAGAAATTAAGGTGAAAAAGTAGATAATTATGTACCAAAACCAGAACCTGCCTGAGATCCGAATGATAGAGTTGGGAAAACAATGTTAAAACGATACCAGTAAATGATTCTGTATGGGGTCCAGCATGGAGTACCAAAGCCCAAAAATGTATCAAAGTTATATGAAATAAGAAGGCAGGGGTCGGAGGAGAACCCTCAGCCTTTTATGAAAGATTATCTGAAACTGCTTGTAGATGGATGGATTTAGATCCAGAGGATGAAGAGAATAGAAAAATGTTTAATATGTTATTTATAGGACAATTGGCCTCTGATATTAGAAAGAAACTGCAGTGAGTAGATGGAGCTAGGGGAATGTCTGCATCACAACTGAAATAACATACAAGGTATACAGTAATAGGGATAAGAAAGAAAAAAGGGACAGGCTTAAAGAAAAACAAAAAGGAATAAAATTACAAGCCTCATTATTGGCAGCTGCAATTGCTGGAAATACAGGAAGGGGAAGAGGTAAGGGCCAAGGCAGAGGGAGAGGAGGAAGTGGTTGGAACAGGGTAGGGCGAGGACAAAATCCCTCGAGACATGCCCCGTTGGGCCCTAACCAGTGTGCTTTTTGTAAAAAGGAGGGACATGAAGGATGTGTTCTTTTGCATCCTCTTAGACGAGGAAAGTCAGAAGATATTTGTCTTTGAATGCGAGAGCCCTACCACTGGGAGGAAAATGCAGCTTTGTTGTACTGTGTTACCACAAGGATTTAAGAACAGCCCAACACTGTTTGCTAACGTACTTGCTAAAGTACTGGAAGATTGGCAAGGTAAGAATCCTTCTATCACTTTGTTGCAATATGTGGATGACATCTTGCTTGGCGCAAAGAACACGAATGTAAAACTGCAACTTTTGATTTGTTGGATTTTTGGGGTTTAGCCGGATACTGGGTATCCCAGAAAAGGGTCCAAGTGGTACAAACTACCGTAACATACTTAGGATTTGTAATTTCTCAAGGAAAAAGATAAGTGGGAGCAGAACAAAAAGAAGCTATTTGTCTAATAGCGCCCCCTGATCAAAAAAGGAATTGCGAGGATTTTTAGGAATGGCTGGATGGTGCAGGTTGTGGATATGAAATTTCAGTTTGATTGCCAAACCATTGTATGCTGCTATTAAGGCACCTGGGAAAACTCTGGAATGGACACCAGAGTGCCAAAAAGGATTTGATTCCATTAAAACTGAATTGGTGAGAGCCCCTGGTCTAGGTCTACCTTGATTAAGCCTTTTATACTCTATGTACATGAAAGTCAACATGTGGCATTTGGAGTACTGACTCAGACTTTGGGAGATTGGAAAAGACCAGTAGCCTATTTTTCCAAGCAGCTGGATGAAGTAGGTAAAGGATGGCCAGCATGCCTGAGAGCAGTAACTGTGGTGGTGCTATTAGTCAAAGAATCTCGGAAATTAACTTTAGGACAACCTATTACAGTTTTTGTGCCACATGCAGTGGTTGCTATCCTCGAACAAAAGGGGCATCACTGTATTTCTCCTAGTTGATTGGCTCCATATCAAGTGGTACTGATTGAACAGGATGATGTAACTTTGAAAATGTCTTCAACTTTGAATCCTGTCACCTTAATGCCAATAGATGAAAGAAGAGAACTGGAACATGGTTGTTTGCATGTGGTGGAGCAAGTATACTCTAGCTAACCTGATTTAAAGGATGTGCCACCAATGGATCTGGAAATTGAACTCTATGCAGGTGGGAGTAGCTTTATGGTTAATGGAGAGTGAAAAGCTGGACTCTATCTTCCCTACACAGGTATCTTAATCAACGAGCTCCCTTGTCTCTAGACTCACCAGTACATGAATTCCAACCTGGAGATGATGTCTATATCTGCACTTGGAAGGATGAACCTTTAAAGGAGAAGTGGAAAGGACCCTATTTGGTGTTACCACTTATACTGCTGTGAAGATGAAGGGTATAGACTCTTGGATATATCATACTTGTGTGAAGAAAGCTTTGCAAGCTCCAAGAATGGACTTCTGAAGAGACAGAACCATTGAGGCTAAAGTTTTCTTGAATCTAATGAATTGTACTTGGAGCTAAGAAAAATCATATATTGAACTAGATTGTAAGATTTTTCAAATCTTCAAGTGCATTTCAGCCACTGCTTTTATCCTTTTATTGATATATTTGTATAAATATACTTATCTTTTTAGAATAAGAAATGAAAGAACTAAGGGGGGGTAATATTCCTTTGCTATTTCTCAGTAGGGCTATTTCATGAAGGACTGGGAGATCCATGGGAAGAGAACTTACATTTTAACTTGTTACAAAAGGCAGTTCAAATCACTAATAAGTAAGAAGTGTCTGAATTGGCAGAAATAACTCTGCAAGATAGAATGGCTCTAGATGTGGTATTAACTTCCCAGGGAGGAGTGTGTACAGTTCTGAAAACCAGTTGTTGTGTATATGTAGACCAAAGTGGAAGGATTTCCACTGATTTAGAAGTGATTTGGAAACAAACAGAAGTACTTCATGAGATACAAAAGGATAACACATCTTACGGGCTTGAGGAAGCTTTTCAATGGCTAACCTCTTGGATTCCTGATCTTAGTCTGTGGGTAAAAAAGTTGTTGAGTGTCTTGTTGATTGCAGTATTGATTTTTTTGTATGTATTTACATGATCATACAATGTTTCTGGAAATGTTGTTTTGCTATCAGAAGAAAAAGTTATGAGAAAATGAGACTAATATAAGAGTAACTGACTATCGTAAAGTTTTCCTTTTATAGTCTCATAGGGGGGAAATATAGTAAGATTATATAAAGAAGCTGCTGAATCTTGTAAATGTTTAATTAAGATACTATGGGAACCATTATAGCATTTTGATAAACTGATTTTTACGATATGAAAGGAACGGATAGTCACAAACTAGTGAACTTGAACTTAAGACAAAGGAAATATCTTTTAAATTCTAAAAATCAGGCAAGTTCCTCTAAGAATGTGTCCTAGATTGACCTATCTTCATTATAATATGAAAACCGCACCTCTGCTGCTGAAATCTCCCCCTACCACATTAATCCACTTACCTACTGAACATGCGTAGTTAATGTTGAGAATGACAAAGCAAGATGGTAATGAAAAAATTATAATAACCAATCTTTTTGTAGAATGGACAGTAGTTAGCCAATTTTAAGATATAAATAAGGACTTGTTCTGTATTTTGGTGTGCTAGATTTGTGGAGTTACCACCTAGCACCCATCTCTGTGTAGACATGAGGTAAACAAGTGTCTTGGCTCTGTGTGTGAGACTGGCTTGTAGCACATTGGGTAACAAACCCCACTTGAGGGACAACAGTGTGACTAATTGCTCAGGATGATGCTGAAAATATGTCATCATTAAAGAGTTACCCTCCAAGAACACCAAATATTTCAACTATGTTTGTAAACAGACCTTGAGTTGCATAAATATTTAAAGATACTTTCCCTTCCTCCTACAAAACAAACATCTGTTGTCTATTATGCTTTGTTTGCTTTCTTCTTTCCTATCTTTCTCATTTTAAAATAAATGTCAGTCAGATTTACTTGCCACTGATATAACAACAGTGTTATTAATACAGAAATGGTCCCTTGGTTCATTTCCAGCATCTCCGTGCCAGAGAAAAAAAACAACCCAAAACAAACAAAAAAACCCCCAAACAACCAAAACAAATCCCACCAAAACCCCCACAGGAGTCAAAAAATGGATCTTGTGCTGATGAAATGATCCATAATGTGCTAAAACCTGCTTCAGCTTGATCTCCTGAGCCAGGAAGAAAACAATACACATTTCATTTACAAACTTTTCTAATCAATGGATAATATCAATAAACAGCAATTTTTTTCCTGTCATAGCAAAGGAATGGACAGAAGAACCAAATACAGCTTGCTGAAGTGAGAGTTAAAAAGAAGCTCCTGGGCCTGCCTTATTTCTATATTTATTCTGTATTTCACATAGTGTTCCTCTCAGGATATGTAGAGGATGGTAGTTTTGCTCCAGTTGTGAAAAATGCAGATGAGGACTGAGCTGCATCGTTACTAATATGCGTCATCATTTCTGCTAGTGTTAATTATATACTACTATATAAGAGCCAACATGTTAGGGCTCAGGTGAGCCTTTATGCCTACAGCCGGCACCGAGGGGCAGTCATCTATCGTAGATTGTGTTGAAGCTCCAGCACGTGCCAAAATGACCTGCTGAACCCCAAGGAAGGCAGGGGCCGAGGGCAGTCTCCCTCCTGCCTGCAGAAGCAGCACCAATGGGGCAGTGGCCCCCCACACCCCCCCAGGCCCCGCTGCCCCCCGGTACCCCTGACTGCTGTGGAAAGTGATGAAAATCCCTATACATTACTAACAATGAATTGTACTGAAATCTAAATGCATGTGAGAGAGAATACAGAATGTAGCTGTTTCTCTTTAAAGTACTTGAGACATTAAAACGTTCAGGAAGCAAGCTACAATTTGCTGTGTCAAGTGTATTTTGTCCAGGGGGAAAAAAATTCTTATTGAGTGAAAGTATAGCTGCCAAAGTATAGCTGTCTGATCTGGAGTTCATTTCAAGCCAGCTTGCCTTCACAGTGAAAAGAGAAAATCCCTGCCTTTCACATGCTTCTGACAGCGTTTTCCATCTCAGTATTTTTTAGCAAAGTGGAATTTGGCAGGGGAGGAATGTCACATGTCTGCTGAGAGGCAAGAATACTGAAGAACAGGAAAAACCTCTAAAAAAGTGCTAGAGCTTATTTACAACTCATAATGATAATACCTTTCCCCCAGAAGTCCCCAGAAGACTCCATCAGGGATACTTCTTCATCTAGAAGTCCAGTAGGGCAAACAAACATAATTTCACAGCGAAGTAAAATAATAACTGATTTTTCTCTTGGACTCTTCACTGTACAACTTATACTACAACGCATTTCAGGTATTAAATAAGGGAATAACATCAAGAAATAAAGAGAAAAAGTATTTTTTGAGCTTTCAAGAAATCGTTTTTCCAGGAAGCAATAGAGCTGCCTGCAAATACACTGGTGTTTTTCTTTAGCATATCTCTATTTTATCTGGAAGACTTGCTTGCTCCCCCTCTTTTCTTCTTTATTAAAAAAAAAAAACAACACAACAAGCTCTCAGCAATGTAACTTCCAGCAGATTAGGAGAAGTTGTAGATGACTCAACTAGGGGGAGGGAAAATGTTATAATAAACACATAAAAAATCTGCCATTTTTTATTGTCTTTCTCAATAAAAAGAACACTTCTTAACAATACATCAAGAATAGCATTTCTGTAAAGGTAAATATAGATATATAGCTGTGACAGCACGAGTTTAAGGGTCTTACTTCCTGGCAGAAAAAGTTTTGGTTTTTTTTTTCAGTTTTGTGGTGCTGCTCAACATCTTCCAGCACCCAAGCTAACTTTTTCACATTCGATATATATTTCTCTGTCTTACAGTATGATTTGCAGTATTAGCATGCTCTAAAACTGAAAAGTTAAGATGTGGGGATTATAGATGTTAGAACAGTCAGGTTTTTTACTCAGAAAACCATTCTTGATCTATCAGGACATATGAATATATTGAGTGAGCTGTGGTTGGATGATGCCAAAGCACCTGTTTTGCTAGAGGTAGATGATGAGGACAAATAAAAGTAAGACAGGCCACCCAGAAAAGTTAAGGAATTAATTTTTTATATTTTTTTAATCCCGAATGGCTGAGACTGAAAGTAATTTGCAATATTTGAGGTGGGAGAAAATACAGTAGAACAGGACAAAGGCCCAGGGTTGAAAATGCTACACATGTGCTCCACTTCACATGCAGTATTGTCCATTTAACACCAGTGTGTACATGTATGTGTGCTATATGCAAATATAAAAGGAGACATTTACATAATGTACTTGATGACCTATAGAATGCCTTTGTGTATTTGCAGATGCCAAATCAAGAGAGATCCTAGAAATGTGTTTCATTTCTGTAACTTTCAGTTATGGATGTTTTAACTGTAATTACTTACTGATATTAACATGGTTGTAAACTCCCCCCCCAAAAAAGGTCACATATGGACCCATTCTAAGGAAAAAATTTCTTTTTGGATACAAGCAAAGGTTAGATTTTTAAATACTATGCAAAAATTTCTTTAAAGGACCTGTCAAATTTACTAAACACAGCAGCTTGGACTCCTGCAAACTGTAAGGATGGGAAAGAGATGTGAGACAGCAGTTCCCAAAGACCACATAATTTTACAATTGCGTACAAGCAGTTGGTTTTGTTCCAACCCCAAGAGATGCAAAGGATCAGCACGGTCTGCATTTATCTTTTCTTTTAGCTGGTGACGAGATATCCACAAGACAAACAGAATCAGAAATTACCCTTCCTTTTCTCCTCTTTCTCTCTCAGGCACTGTGGACAAGACCTGTATGAGCACTGTGTTGAGAACCTCCATCGGCTTGATCCTTGCTACTTAGCTTGCCCTGTGAGCTCAGGTTCCTACACATGGCCCAAGCCTCATGTTTTTTCATGTAAAAACCAGATTTTTCTATGTCCATAACCTCATGACTATGAAAAATCTTATTGTGGGCTTTGTGTCATTTCTGGATTTTTTAAACCTTTCCTGGCAAAGAATAATGAAAACCTGCCATTCTGATATCTACTCAAGATACAAATGAGGAAATCATTACTCCAGCCACAAGAGTTTTTCACCTTTTTCTGCTGTGTAGGTGGCTGACCTTTCTCCACAGCATCAAATTCCAGCTGTGGCCAAACCACTTTTCCTCCAGGGGCAAATCTGCAGTGGCAACATCTGCCTGCCACTGTTACAGCACTGCCAGAACAATGGCAGCTTCAGAGGATGCCTGTAGCATCAGGCTGTAGAGATCCTAAAATAAGAAATCCTTCCCTGCTATAAAATTTTCTAATCCATGTATGCAGAGGAAAATAAGTGAATATGATCCCCATTTTAAAGTAGTGAACCTCATCGATGCGGATGTGGATCAGATAACTAACTAGAGTGCCCTTTCACTTTATGCGCCTACAGCTTGTGGGTGATTCATTTAATACACCTAGTCACTGATTTTCTGAAGTTTTGGGCAGCTTTAAATCTTCTCAAAAAACTGGGAGGGGGGGGGGGGAAGAGAGATATTTCAAATTGCTGCCCAAACCTACAAGTAGTTTATGTCACTGCTTGAGCTTTCAGGAAATAGTGGCTTAGACATCGTCACATGAATGAGACTGCAGGTTTCTGCAGTTATAAATCACACTCAGAGGCATGTTTCAATGAAAGGCTGTAAGATGCTGCATGAAGGCCAAGCAGTGGCACAGGTCAGAGTGGAGTTTAGGAGTATCTGTGTTCATGTTTTTAAAACACAGATTTCTTTCCTCTGCTGTCAGGATCCAGCAAGCTGGTGGGCTGCCTGGTCCAGGAATAGACCACAGCGATGAGCTGAAAGGGCTTTTCATACATGAAAATCCTTACCAGCTCTAAACCAAACAAGGTAATGTTGAGTCAAAAACACTACGTACAAAACCTTCCCACTCTTTAGAAGAGAGAGCCAGTATTCCCACACACGTTCTCCTTAATAACTCATCTTAAAACCCCGTCTTTGCTCCAAGGCTGTGGTTAACCCTTTGTGTACTAGGTATGAAACCACTTTTGTTCGCATCCCAATTTCTAGAACTTAAATGAAAGTGTCTTGGATTTAAAGGAAAAATATGTTTTGAAGAAAGCTTCCACAAGATAATTAGCTACAACAATTAGGAGTACTGAGTGTATAATACGGGCGAACATGCATGTTAATGTTATGTTTGATTATATAATGCTGATTTTTCTACAAATGTATATGGAATTGAGTGCGCTTCCTTTGGCTGCAAAATATATGAGTAATTATGCATTAACATAATAATATAGTAAAGTGGGAGATTTAGTTAACAAACTCTGGAAGTTAGCACATTTCTTTAAGCACAAGAAATGAACCCACTATTAATGTCTAAAAAATTTTATAAATGCCACATTGTATTTGCAATTAGCATCAGTGGCAAGGCACAAGTCATGTTTTCCTTCTGCATAAGCCTTTCACCTGCACTTTCTGAGGCTCTTTCACAGACAATGTGAATTCTTTTAGGAACATTTCAGTTTTAGCCATACTAAATACACATAGCCAACTAAAAAACACTAAGCTGGAGCAGATAGTAGTGATGTCTGTGCATACTCTCCTGCAGAGTAAGAATTGAGGCCCCATCTCTCGCCAGGATTCATCTTGCCTGAGAGACAACATCCAGGGTGGAAGGTGCATTTTGCCTCTTGCAGGGCAGAAGGGGCATTTGAAGGTACTGAGCAGTCTGAGCAAAACTGAGGTGGCAGACATTGCAGTCTCCTGTAGGTTGCTTTCCCAGTGAGGAGGAAGAACTCTCTAAAGCCTGGAGATGGTGCATGATTGCCACCTACGAACGTGAGATTGCAGCCACCCTTGACAAATGGCAGTAGCATATGCTGTATTTCAATATCAGACTGCATTATTGGAAATCTACAGTAATCAGCAAGCCCATAGCAAAATCAACCTGACAGCTGGAAAAGTGGCCTGGTGGTGATCCAGAGGAAGCCTTTGTGTGCAAACAAACACAGATTGACATCCACAGTATGAAGGGAGGAAGAGAAGTCTTTTGCAGAAGTGGAAAGGTTGAGAATAATAAGATTTTGAAGGCGAACATATACTCCCTACTGCCTAGGAGCAATAAAACTTAAGCAGGTGTCATCTGTTTAAAATTCCCTCCACTTCACTTGGCTTTTGTGGGAGGCTAGGGTTGATTGTTATTACTGAATATCTATAATCCTTTCTTGAATGTGCAGCTGATCTGCACCATCACAGAACTACCATTATTTCTCCAATGAGTGAGAAACTCTTCCATAATAGCCAGAAGACACATTTTCCACGTACAATGTTGCAGGACACATTTCTGCATTTGTTAGTACTGAAGCAACATTATTTTATTTATTTTTTCCCTCTCTGATGTAGGCTGAGTAGCTTGTAGAAAAGATAATCTGGTAAAAACTATATTGGTATATTCAGGGAAGCTAGAAAAGATGTAAATGGACTTTACTGAGTTCAGTGGAGTAATGATAGTTACTTTACTAGATAATCTGTTCTCTGTCTGTCTGCTCTCAGAAGATTGTATACAGCCCCACTATCTTTTTCCTCCCAAGCTGTGGAATATGTTACTTGGAAACAATCAGTCATTCACAGTAACACAAAAATAACATTTTCATGCCTGTGACCAATAACCATATTTCTATGTAAATTAAAAAAAAAAAAAAAAAAAAAAAAAAAAAAAGAAAAAGAAAAGCCTGGAAGCATTATTCTCTAGATACTTCTAAGTAAAATTCTGTGAACCAAGAACTACACTTTAGTATGAATTCTTTGATGGGAAAATATTGTCAGTCCTATTTACAGTTAAGAAAATACACTGGATTAAATTTTAGGTCTATTTAATTTTCTGTTGTAAAATGTAGGTAATAGTGCTGGTCTGTAACAGTATATGAATAATAATAGTAAATGAAAGCTCCATAAATTGCCATGTGTAGAACCAAAACCAAAGAACAAGTGCCTGTAGTGTTGTTTTTTAATGGATAGTGAAAATTTGAGTTCTGTTTTGAGATTGAAGCAAGTATATTATCGCAAATCTGTGCCATCTATCTGTTTTATGCCAAACTGAGTTTTGAATTATTCTTTCTACCAATGTTTGTCATACTTTTGAATGCTAAATTCCACTACAGAAAATTGAAACCAGCTGTGCCTTCTTTCATCTCATCCATATGCTGTAAAATCTTTGCCAAACAAGCTCCATAGCTTTTCCTGGTAGGATATCTTCTTTCCTGTTGTTCTTGTTGAGCAATGAAAGAGCTATCAGAGCTGGAATTTGGATATCATCAGTATCTGGATTGACACAGAGAGGAATTACCTCCATGAGCTGGAGAGGTAGCTGTTGGCCACTGCAGGAGCAGCACGCCCTTGATCAGGGAAAGTACACGGGGGGAATGGTACAGTGGCACATGAAACACGTGACAGCACCTGCATCGTTAACTGACTTTTTAATCTACACTACTGTGAAATTTTCAGAGCAGATTTGGATCCTGAGGAAAGCCAAGCAGTGGTAGAGGCTGCCCAGAGAGGTTGTGCAGTCTCCATCCTTGAGGGGATTTCAAGACCCGACGGGATAAAGTCCTGCGCAACCTTGTCTGATCTCAGAGCTGACCCTGCTTTGAGCAGGAGGGTGTACTACAGACCTCAGCCTGAGGTATCTGGTGACTCTGTGATTCTGGGATGTATCTTTATCCATGCTTAGGGTATTTTCTTTGTAACAGTAACAAGTAGGATTTTCATATGGCCAAAATAGCTCATTGCTTATCATTTTCCTGTCTTTTCTGGCACAAAAACACATATAACTTCAGAGACTATTATGGTCTATTTTAATATTAAGACCTACTTTATATAGAAAAGCTAAGAATAGGTTCACAGTGGAACAGACAAGGCAAGAAGCATAACCATGGAGCACAATAACATCTAGCTACCTTAGTTTTTATTGCTGTTTTCAGATAATTTCTGCAGACTACCCTCAGATCTGTGAAGAAGCTATTTCTACTGAGGTGAAGTAGTGCTCTGAAACAGAAAGAGGAGATTCAAGGCTGAAGAACTGAGAAGTCCTAAGGTCTAGGGCACAAAGAGAATGATCTTAAATATTTTTCAGTTCCAGAAGATTTTGAAACATTTTCAATTTATTTCTACTAAGGGTTACAAAAGATTCCTATCATGGTAAGGACTGAATTGGAGTACTCTTGAAGTTCACAGGATTTTCAGGTTGGGAACACTATGGGTCAGCAGAACATGGTCCTGCAAGTGTACTATAGACTGTGTCTCATCCCCAGCCCATCCCAAGCAGCTTGGTCCCACAGCTTCTTGAATTCTGGAAGGGCCTCTCATCTGCTGCCTGCACTGAATGGCTCCCTGCAGTTAAAAAGCAGGAGCTATGACAGTTTGTGGTGGTGCATCCCCCCCACCCCTTCCCCTGGGCTGCTCTTTGATCTCAGAAATTCTCATGAAACCTCGGCCTTGGTGTACTGAGTCTGACGGCTGAGCGCTCCTTGACCATATCAAACTCTGCATGGCTAAGGCTGGGAACATACTCCCCCTGCCTGTCCCAGGCACCATCTTATCTGAGTTGTAGCTCAGTTGAAACAACACCGAAACCTTCAGAATTTTAGTCACTACCGCCTTGGACTGTGGCCAGGATGGAAATTTACAGATGACTAAAGTCAATCATCTTGCGCACCTATAAATGGTGGTCCTAAGTGAGACCCTTTGAGCTCTCCTGGACCACAGCAGGTTGCGCCCAGAATCTCCTTCTGAGTGAAACGCTCCTCAGAGTTTGCAAACTCTCAAGTTTGGAGGACCGTCACCGGCTGGCACGGACCTGGGCTGCAATGCTCCTCAAGGATCAACCCTTTGCCCGTTGAGAAATGCCAAGACATTTTACGTGAGTATTTCACTGAAATCGAGGGGGATATTTAACAGGTATATCTTTGTATATTTATCCATCTTTGCACCCGTGTGTGTTTGTGTGTGTATTGGTGAAAGTACCTGCTAGCAAATATAGTCTGCTAAAATCTTATGATCTATCATAAGATTGTAAATGAACCTTAGACTGCTCCTAAACACATAATCTTTAGACATACACCGTTGACCAAGTCTGGGACTAGGGGTAGGCCTAGCCGGGTCTACTCTGAACCTCGTGACTCAATGGGAGGGTCTCCCTTAACCTTTTAATTCTCGGCCTCTGTATAAATCATTTGGCTCGGATAGAGGTAATTTTCTTGCTAGTAGCTGGTATAGTGCTGTGTTTTGCATTTAGTATGAGAATAATGTTGATAACATGCTCATGGTTTAGTTGTTGCTAAGTAGTGTTTACATTAGCCAATGACTTCTCAGTTTCCCATGCTCTTTTCCTTTGTATGCTTCATCTGTAGAGTAAGTGGTAGAGTGAACCTTGCCCTCGAACTCTGCTAAGTCGCGCTTTTATAAATTTCTATTAAAATCACTTTCTGCTAATACTGTCAACAGTGATTCTTTGAGCAGCCTCTAAACCACTCACTCGTGACACAGTTCAAGCTAAATATGTTTGTTCTATCACTAATAGCATCTCCTATATCTCATATTTCATAAAAGAAATATTCACCAGCGACAACTATTCACCAGCAGGTTTATTTCTGTCATTTGTTCAGTCAGCATCTTGTTTTATTTGGAGGAGCACCTTATTTGCTTCTACAGAAGTAAGTCAAAGCTTAGCTAGTTAGCAAGAGTCTGAGTAATGACGCTTTCCTTTCACTACAACTTCCTTGAGTCTTCGTAAGGAAAAAAGTGCCACATGGGTTTCAGAGAGAACATGAAGTACAAGAAATGTATTTGGAGTTAGATAAAAGGATTGGGTCACCTACCTTTATGAACTCCCTGTCTTTTCAGAGACTTAATATTTTTTTCTGCAATTGCCCTGCTGCAATCTGATATCCTTTGATGATAATAGGATTTTTCATGTAGTTACATTATGGGATAATTGAGTGAATACAATTTCTTCTGAGCATTCTGCACCCACTGGTGTAGAAGGGAAGTGGAATGAAACGTACATGGTGGCAAGGCTTCTGAGAGGAGGCAAAAATTGTTTGCAACTAAAACTTCAAGAAGCTCTTAGTAAGGAGACATCCCAATTTGTTTAAGTACAATTTATTTAAAAAGACAGAAAGTGCAATAATGACCAAGCTAAAATGCAAAACTTTGCAATTTGCTTTGACAGTGCCCTGAAGGACCAAATGAATGAACCTCAGAAAACATGAATTTAGAAGTATTTGCCATGTTGAATTGAATGTAAGGAACATTGGCTAGTGTTTGTGGTGAGGAAATGGGAATTAAGAGCCTGGGTTCTTTTTCCCAGTGACATACCTTTCCCAAGCCATTTAAATAAAGATTTTGCCAGTGTTATTTTTACAGCATTATATATTCCACAGCCCTCAGTGGTTTAGTAGGTCCAGTAAAATCATCTTTGGATTGTAGAATTTTCAACACCAGTACGAGTGGCAAAATCTAACCTTGAAACTATTGGGGTGTCAGTTTACACATCTT
The DNA here is from genome assembly GCA_013400755.1 of Pelecanoides urinatrix. Taxonomy (NCBI): domain Eukaryota; kingdom Metazoa; phylum Chordata; class Aves; order Procellariiformes; family Procellariidae; genus Pelecanoides; species Pelecanoides urinatrix. The sequence continues at coordinate 236,902 of VZTQ01000697.1, read as the reverse complement.
TAAAATTGATGTGGTACTATGAGGTTTTAATCAGATGTCATTGATGAAAAGAAGTTTAAATCAAATATTATGATTTAAAGAAACAGTAGAAAAAAGTCAGATACTATTAACACAGGCACTTCCATCTTCCTGGTCTCAACCCTCTCCTTTTTAGTACATGCAAGAATTGAACAAAATGTTCTATATATTTCACTTTGAATAATGGAAATTCCAAGGCTTTTGTGAGACTCCTCTTACAAATAACACCATAACCTGTAAAGAAATATTCCTCTCTGACAGACAGTTTTTAGAGGAACTGCTTAGGTTCTTTCACAAGAGAATGTTGAATACTTTCCTGGAAAGCTTTTAAGCATCAGATCAGAATAGAAGACACAATTGGCTCTTTGTAGCTGACTTTATTGCTCGTTTACTAGTTCATCATTATGTTTAGGGAATTATTTCTGCTTCTTTTCATTCATATTATTTTATTATTTTTATTTGACAAATAGGGTAATTTCCCTCTTTCTTTTCAATGTCAATCTTACTTGTGTTGTTTGTTCCTCTTTTTCTCCCTTCTTGTGACTTGTTCACAGTTGCCAACATTCCTTTTCGCCATCAAGCAGAAAATTCGTTTTCCTGCTCCATCTGTTTCTGTATTTCAGAACCTGGGTTGTTGTTTTTCTTTTTCCTGGTTTTCTTCACAAGGGAGTGGAGCAGTGATCGCTGCTCGCTGGAGGAGAGTACTGTGGGCCTTTTTGCTCTGTTGGTTGCCTGAAGGGCTCATTTGGAACCAATGACCAGTAGCCACTCACCTTAAACTACAGCTGTTCCAGCAGATCATGTGTTAAAAAATTTCTACCAACCAGTGGGATTTTCTTCATTCCTTTTGAAAAATCTAAGACCCTATCTAAGAAAACAAACAACCGTGTAGGTCAAAATGAGGAATAGACACAGAACTGCTTACAGACCTGTGCTGTCACTTTACACAAATGTTCTCCCATGACACCGGTGACAGTCCTTCGATTTTCTTCCAAAAGAAACCTTAATTGTGAGATGAAGCCAGAAGCCCTGCTGCCAAATTTCTTGTTCACTGTCTCCAGTATAGGTCAGAAGGAAATATGTTGAGGCCAGAGATTTCTGCAGAAAGCCAGAATAAACAAAAGAAGAGCCCAACTGTGTGTCTGAGTTTCCCCATATGTCAGAGAAACTGATGTTCTCATAATGCAAATCTTTAAATAAACCTGCTGCTCAGACATACTTCTGTTGTGTTCTCCTTCACATCTACTATCCATATGGATAGAACTACAATACCAGATGAACAAGTGAAAATCCCGTTGAAAGTTTGACCACCTGAATGTAAAAATTTTACCAAAAATAGGACTAGCTCTATTCTGATACATCGTGTCTCTCACTTATTCCAATGCACATAAGTAAACCCTATGTTGCAAAACCAGAAGTGCTTGTCAGAAGAAATGTCATAACCAGTCAACACTCAGGACACAGCTCTGACATTTCCTTTGCAGTATGAAGGGTCTTTCATTGCTTGACACTGAGAGGGCTCTTTTCTTCAGCTGTGTTGCCAGTAGTTTAGACATAAGGAGTAAATGATGAAAGAAAGTGGAACTGTTCATTAGCTTAACTTGTGCCATCTTGGCAAGATTTGGGATTGCATTTTTCATTTCAAGCCCGGTGTTGCTGCAGAAGTAGCTTCACAAGCCCTGAGACAACAGAAGCCTAGCTTGCCAAGGTTTCATGCCCTGAGGCACACAACCGGTCTGATGTCTAATAAGTGTGAGGTAAAGACAAAGCCTTTTTGTCAAACCATTAATAGTGTCTCTGTCTCTATGCATTCACCTATTTTCAGAACAGTCTGTTGAATTTGGTTGAAATTGATCACTGGCTTTAAGGATAGTAAGTTCAAAACAGACCAGTATGCAGAAATATACGGACTAACAGTAAGAGCAGACTCACATAAAGCCACTTTCTCTCAGAATTGAGCCTAAAGCCTTGTTTGTAAGATGTAAGCCTTGTTTGTGTCATTAGTAAAAAACAAACAAAGAAACAAAATAAAGTAGGTGCTACTGAGGGTTCATGAACTCAAGCAGATCCTTTAAAACTGAACTTAGCTAAGAACCTTTAACTTCCCATAACAGATTCCCAACAGCCATGTCAAAATATTTTCTGTCTCTCTATCTTTTTAGCTGTCTATCCTCTATCTCTCTATATGTCTATCCAGCTATCTACCTCTATCTTAGAAAAGTATCTAAAGCACTGAGCAAAGTCTGCTTTTATACTAACTTTAATACTGAAATAAATGAGCTTTTCTGTGATTTACCTGGCTGCCAGAAAAACTCCTGGCTTCCACCCATCAACCTGGATAAATTTGTTTGCCTAGTTTGCTTTTTCTGCACAATTAGACTAATTTCTTTTTGACGTTTTGGGTACCTGATCTAGTTCACCGTAGTGTTCACCCCTTTGAATTCAGCCTGAACAGAAACTCATTACCATTAGTCCTGGAACTGCTCCTGGAGCCAATGGTAAGTCTAAGGTAGCAATTGTTATAGTTGTCTTATAAATCCTTTGCTATCGTTGTCCTTTTAAAATCCTTTTCTTCTTAATCAAGCAGTTTGAAAATAGAAGGAGTATGCCATAGTAATGTACTACAGTTTGATTCCTAAGAGTGGATTTTGCTTTCAGGTTACATGCAATCAATTTGAGTCATCCTGAATCTTATAAGAATGTTGGATTGAAAGGGATTTCTCTGTAGTTAATTAATAGTGTGAAAGCTTTTATCAACACTTGAAACTAAAACCAAACTTTCTAGCCAGCCACAAGATTAAGTTAGAAAATAAGAAACAATACAACTGAAGCACATCAACCGTGTTTTCATTAAAGTCAATGGACATTTTGTCATTGGCCTTGATAGGAGTGGGATCTGTCCCAAATTCTTCACTTCTCCCATTAGAAGAAGGAAACTGAAATTTGTGTTGCCATTTTCCCACTCCTAATCTCATTTCCTCATTTTCCTCTTTCTCCCTCAAACCTAATTCTCCAGGGACTTTCTGAACAAAGTAGCAAGTATGAGTAGAGGGCTGCAGAAAAGATGTGATAAGGTGCATGTAACACAGCTTAAGTTTTGCTGGCTATTTGCTGCATCAATGTGCTTTTCTTACAGCTTGCAAAACTTTGCTTTAGTTAAGTCTGATAAAGATCCAGGTATTTTACAAGCAAACAATATCATCCTCTGACTGGCTACTTGAGTAAGTAATTTTCACCTCGGTGTTAAAAATGGGAAGATATTTTAATACCACTGAAAGCACTGGGGGGCAGTGTGATCTAGTGAAGTGTGCGTTGGCTCAGTGGCCCTGCCATCCGCCTGGGGTATCACTTCCAGGAGGGACTCCCGTCTTTATCTGGCAGCTCTGCTGTACCTCCTTGAAGGGTTGCGAGTATGTGCGTGTGCTCTGCCGCTTCTGGGGGACCCATTAGCAGCTGGGTGATGAGGCACTGTAAAATAAACTATAATGTAATGTTAACAAAGACTGACAGTCTAAAAGGTTTGACTTACTATGAACGTGCTATGAATAGGTGGATACTTGTTTCTCTGCGGGACCATCTGAACTCTGAGAACAAGCAGTCAAGTCTCTGGTGCCTGGGTTTATGACTGTGTCTGGCAAGAAAAGCAAATCTTGTCTATTATTTCTGAAGTATACCTCTTCCTGACAGTAGAGTATCAAGAGTGCTGCAAATTGTTATCATCTGTTTTATGTTTTCTACCTGTTTTATTGTTTACAATTTATTATTTCTTATCTTGCACAAAAGCAGGCAAGCAAACTAATCAACTATATAACATCAGCTAACCTGGAAAGCAAACAAAGCGGCTGCAAACACAGGGGAAAAATACACAAACATGGTGTTTGCCAGAAGGGGAAATTAATGTAAATTATTGATTTTTATTCTTAACATCAGAGGGTACTGCTATTCTTATTGGCTTTTTACTTCAGAAAACTCTGCCTTGTAGCACATCACTGGAACTTCTAAATGATACAGAGAAATGGTGTTTTTCAAACAACCAAAATGTCTAATGCTGAGGTTTTAATTCTGTAATTGTAAGTAGTAATTCATAAGCAGAGCATGGTCTTTACAAAAGACTTTTGTCTGAAAAGAATACTCTAAAGGGGTTGCAGTTTTATAGGCCTGACTAACAAAAAATTCCCACAATGAGTTTGTAGTTCAAGAGCAGAGGAGCTGTTCCTGCTTTAATCATGGGATGAAGTCTAAGCCCCAGAAATGGTCTTGAAGGATAACTTCCGCTCAGGTGTCTCAGGAGGAATTCTGACCCTTGGGCCTTCAACATATCATAATGTAATATGCAATGTATGAGCTAGCTTGAATATGAAAGGCAGGACAGTTATAGTGTCAAGGGACTCTTTCATATGGTGTATCATTTCTGGTCTTTAGTCAAAAGTCATATCTTTGGTCAGCCACTTTTCCTCTTGCAGTATTTCCAAAATAACTCCTAAAGCAAGGATGTGATGCCCTCTGTCCCATGTTCAATAGTCCTGCTGTTGGTATTAACTCCTCTGGATAGCATCAATAGTTGCATCTGTGTTTTCCAATAGCCAAATACACCTGGAAAAGGGATGAAAGTGTTATAAGAAAAGCTGTTGATGCACTCTATTCACAGATTGTACTTAAAAAAGAGCAGCCACACCTTGGTTCCATAAGGCTCTCTTGGAGTATGTAAGGCTGCCTTAAACCACTGATGGAATGAAACTTAACATGTTTTTTTTTTGTTATTGAAAGCTTCTATGCTAAATGAAAATAAAATAGAACAAAACAAAGCAAACTAAGAAAATATCACTATGACACTATTGCTACCCTTGTGGTAAATCTTTAAGGAAGAACATGTTTACTCTTGACTCATACAAGATAGACATTTTGGGGGGCACTTGATTTTGCAGCCGGGCTCATGACTTTGGATCTGTTTTACATACATGATTTTGTCTTTTGCGACTCTTTTATATAACTGTATATAAGTATATAAAGATAAAATATGTGGTAATATGAATGCTATATGTGCCAGAAACCAGATTTCATATGCAAATGTACATGGGGTAAAACAAAGATAAGTAGATTGTCATCCGCTGTCTTGTATGGAGGACAACCCTTGTGAACAGAAGCAGTGATGAAGACTGGCACTGCCAGCAATGTAGCCCATATTCTATAAGGTGCTGAGAAAGGTTAGAGCGACGTTGTCGCCAGCAGAGATAGACAGATGTCTAGCAGCAGTAAGTTGGGGTTTTTTGGCATCATCAAGTTTATTGGCTGACCTCATATTTCTGAATAATACCCAGGAAACCACCAAATGAGAAAAAAGCTATAGCAAACACTAATTAAATTTGTGTTCTCTCTCTCTTTCAGGCTAATTAACACACGTAGAGGTTAAGCCCTGGAGAATAAAATGTTCAGCTTAGAGAGTACAAGAAAAAATACAATGAAAAAACCCGAATCTGATCATGCTGTACTCTCATTGTAAAGTGTATTTGCTTCTACTCACTGTGGGTTGGTACTTTAGCCTTCTTTCTTTTTCAGCCCACATAAAATCTCCAAGTAAAACTCATAAAGTCACAGAGTTTCTTTAGTTTCACTAAGAAATGCAAGAGATCATGCACGGTTTGCATGCCCATTGACCAAGTTCACTTGAAAGTCTGGGCATCCTTAGAAAACCATTCAGATAGTTTGAGAATGTAGTGCATATGGACTCTAAATTGCATAGAAGATCAGCTTCTTCCAGCAAGCAGACCAGGGCCTGGGATTCAGACAATGTGACTAGTATTCAGAGGGCACCACTAAAGTGCTACCTTTGGCCACTTCAGTTCTCTAGGTCTCAATTTCATTTTCTAAAGCCACTTCAGATGTGTGCAGTATGATAGTAAAACAATGGTTATTATCATTCTGTGTTATTTTCCAAGTTTCAAGCCAGGGAGCAAATTCTAATCTGGCAAAATTAAATGTAGCTGTAGGATTTTTAAGCTTGAATTTCCACAGCCTCTGCATGCACAATTTTATAGTCTGTATTGACAGACTTCAACTCATCCTCATTGTCTGTATTATCTATATTAACAGGTAAATTAATGGCTTCTCACCAGCAATCTTTGTTATCTTTACATTCTGTCAGCTTCCTTCTCTAAATGCAAACCCCAGCTTAATTTCCTACTTATACCAAGGTGTGCACCTTTGCATATTTTTATTTTCATTCAACTATGTTATGATTATTACAGTATACACAATTAAAAATGGTATGTATTCTCCAAGTGGATTCCTTTGGGATACTATAAAGCACAAGTTTTTAAAAGAAAGGTTTTTAGAAATACTGACTACCAATAATGTCCATCAGCTGTTCTGAGGACACACACATAATTGTTAAACTTAGCCAAGACCCTTTCCTGCTACATAACCTGATGTTAAAATAACTAACAGTAGGCAAAGCTTAGGTCTCCATGAAGTGCTAGCTGCCGCTTTTTGTAGCAGAGTACAGCTAAGTGGATGGCCTGATCAAACAGATTTTAAAATCCAAAGACAAAGTACACATGTGGTCAGAAAAGTCCCATACACTCCTCTTTAAGAAGTTGATCTTGAGGGACATTTGTTTATGCTGGGGCTTAAAACATCATGAAGAAAAATCAAAGGAATCTGATCTTCCTCTGCTTCTTCACTGGGATTTTAAGATGTATGTCCTTCATCTTCAGTCAGCACAAACTAGATTCGTGTTGAACCATACCAAAATGTGAGTATCATCTTCAGGCCTACTTCCTTTTCCAGGAAGTTTTGTGACAGTCAGGAAAGCACTTTGAAAGTGGCTAGGTAAGGTAGGAACATATACCCATGAGTTTGTACTTGTGAGATCCACAGAGTTCACTTTTCAAAGAGTACTTCAGCCCCAGCACTGGGATCTGGACATATATGCAAGGAGTTATTTGTTCCAGTGCCAGACTTGGCAGTTCATACCATCACACCATACTGTGAGAGGTACCCACAGGGAAAATTAGGGGTCAGGGCCCACCTCAGCATCTTCCCTTGTGGTCTGCCTTTGCACCTTGCCGCTCTCTCTCTGCCTGGGCTCCTGGCCTCCCAGTTGCTTGGTTTCCAGGTCCACTGACTGTTGCTGTAACTGTTGATCTGAGCCATTTGCCTTCATTTGACCTAAGAAGACCAAGTCAGTTAGATGTCTGTAGGCTAAAAATAAGGCCTTATTGCAAAATTTGTGAATGATTCCAGAGCTGGTAAGGTGGCTAACAGTGGATTGGATTCATCTAGCTGGCCAAATCCATCCTCACTATTCCCTTTCAACAAAGGGCATGGGAACTGGTTGCTGGATCAGAAGGTGCATTTCAGTGTCTTCTACACAATTCTGTGTCTGTGAACAGCCTAGAGACCACAGACAGCACACCACTCTGGAAGTGAGAAGGTGGAGAAAACTGCACCTAACAGTCTTGGTTGAGAAGATGATCCTTTGTGACTACATCTAAACATAATGCTTCATCTAGAAATTTAAAATAAATATTTTAGACATGACGGTGTTATTAGACACGGTTCCAGATCCATCCAGATCCATCACAATGGCTCTCTTCAGAGAGAACATCTCTGAAGAGATGTATTATTGGTGTCTGTGTACCCAGTGTGAGCAGACTAAGTTCTCCCCTTTGGCATCCAGATGAATTGGGAGATACAGAGCTGGATGTTCTCCAAAACCATCCTTACTTCTCATCACAGCAACTGAGTGGATGTGAAATAGACAAAGTTGATGATAATAGTATGACAGATATTAACATTCCTTGAAAATGCATATTTCAAATGACAGTATTTGTACACTGTTTTCTAAGATATAAAATTGGTCACAAATAACATTTAGAAGGTAGGGTATTTATTCACACGGAGCAGGTCATTGCAGATTACATTAATACATATGCATGACATCATTAATTTAAAAAAATATGCGTTATACAGTCAGATTATAAAAAACCTCACTGGAAGACTAAAGACATTGACTAGAAAGTCATATTATGTATGCTGAGTTAAGTCCAGTAAAGCTGACAGAAGGATCTGCAACTCTGCCTTGGATCTGCAGAGCTTCATCTATTGGCATAAATATCCTCCCTTGTCAATCAAACTTTAATTACAGCTACTGGCAAGGGCAACTTCATTCCAGCAGACTTTAGTAAACACACATACCACTAGACACAGTGTCATAGGCACAAATGATGAAGAAGAGAATGGAGAGGATACTCTGATAGGATGCCACTGAGTATGCACTTTTGTTAGCTGGATACCATTGTTAGGAAAGCAAGGCACCCAATGAAATCCTTGGAAAGGGATTTGGTTACCTGTATACTTTAAACACCAGCGTACAGCGTTTTTTAAAACCTCCAGGGAATTCTAAAAAGGAGTATTTGTCATTGCTTATTGGTAAAGAATGGTGCATCTTGGCCATAAAATTTCACAATTTTTCACCATTAGTATGTTCCTCATAACCTGATTTGATCTTTATCTTACTTCTTTTTCTCCTTTCTTTTGTTTTCCTGCCTGACTTCCTTCCTACGTTCTCTACTTTCTCAGAGGAGCTCTAAGAATTATGGGGTTCAGCCTCTCAACAAACATCCAGAAAGAAGCTGCAAAATGAAATGACTACTTTAGCAGCCAGAGCAACCATATTTCTAGATATGTATTATTTAAACATATCAGCTGTGATTCCAAATTAAATGGTACAGTAGAGGCACATGACCTGATTAAAAACCCCAAGCATCACACACTGTGACCCAGTTACCCTTATGCACTGGAGGCTGGACACCAGAACAGCTTCTCTCCACTTCTTTCCTTCAAGTCTGAACATGGAGCACTGCACTCGGGGGCAGAGTGATTCCACTATGGATTTGTCTTTGTTGACCGATTGCACCACTGTGATTGGTGATCACAGCACCACCTAACAGGCATTACTGAGTTTGGCCCTACTTGTGGAGGATTGCAAAACCTATTTCACAATGGACATTTTCCCATACCAGTGGATTAATTGGCTGGGAAATCACTCCGAAGAGGTCACCAAAGCTATTGAGGCAGCCACAGCCATGACATAAGGCCAGCTTCAGATTGTACTTTTGTGAGCAATGTTGCAATGAAACTCTAGGTTTCACAGAGGCAAAACATCAAGAAATAACTCCTATAGTACTTTGGTATTTCTGTTTCTTCCTGAAACTAAAAAATCCAAAACTCCAAAATATGTACATTTTTTTCTGGACTCCAGAAGTTTGTGTATGTGAAAGTGGAGATTCTTGCTCCTATGTGAATAACATACGTAAGTGTTAACATGAGTCTGTCCTATACAGTGAACCATTTTCATTCAAATGTAAGTATCAGTACGGGACAAGTCAAAGTGTTCTGGTAAATAAGATTGGACATCCAAACAAGGACCTGGAAATCAAGCAATAGACAGTAGAGAGAAAATACATGACAAAGCAATCTTTTTGATGGAGTATACCTTCTTGAAAACCTGACTTTTTCTTTGTGAAATGTTGGTAGTAATTTTGTTTGGAAAAAATGTGAAGAATTACTTCTTATTTGCAATTAATTTAAAAAGCATTTGAATTGAAATGGAAATAAATCATTTTGATTGACCCAAAACCAATTTACATCAGTTTGGAAATTTGTTTTCTGATTGTCTTTACTGTGCAGTGCACTATGATTACTATTTAACTATATATTTACCTTCCTATGTTGTATTCTTCTACCTATTATTTTTGGTTTGGGTCTTTTAGTGACCTCAAAATGCTGTGTGCATGCTTTGAAATAACATGATGCTTATATTTACCTTAGTGAGAAAAAGGTAGCACTACTTGGATAACCATGGAGATGTCATTGTTTGCAAAACAATTCCATTTCTTCAGAGCAAAAACAATTGCTTGTGTGCTTCAATAGTAAAGGAAGGCTCAGCTACATATGCTGTGCACTTGATGCGTTCTGAGCTTCGGTAATTTACTGAACTTTAAGAAGGTCAGTCAGAGTGGCAAAGCAGCAATTCATAAGCAATCACCATTTAGGCAAGAGGCATAAAATTTTTGATTAGGCAATTCAGGCATTGTTTAAACTTAGGGTGCAATTGAGTAACCTTCACTTACTTAATATATCATCATTAATTTTAATCAAGCATATTTGTTATTTCTGGCATTAGAAAAAAGCTAATTAAATTCTAATTCAAAATTCACATCTATATCTTGATGTAGACAGTCTGCTGTGGCATTGCTTTAGTGAAAATAGCTGTTTCTCTTGACATCCCATTAATGAAATGACCCTATCTGCAAAACTGTGGTTCATATATGTAGATTAATAATGCCATGTTTCACAATCCAGTCTTAAACTAGAAGGAGGTTGCTATCATATTTGTTTTTAACAGAATAATAAAAAGTTTACATTGAATTTGATTGCATAATTTACAGGAATTATTTTTATAGTACTTTAATTGGGTTATTAATAAGTTTTCCCCACATTACTTTACTGATACTGAAAATTATTCATGTAAGTTTCATGAATAATTCTTCATGAATGCTACTTCTCCAAGTTCTCATTTTAATCAGCTATCATCTACATGATGTTTCGAGGTTGAATAAACCAATTTTTCTAGTATAAATACTTGCTCTTACTGACCAGAAACTGTTTTCTGTCCTTTCAAGCATTCACAAAAATCTGTCAGGTTCTGATTCTGATGCAGCAAGTAAGTAACTTAAGTTATTAAGTAAAATTAAGAAGTAAATAACTTACTTAAACACTTAAGAAAATGAATAAAAAAAGATAAAGGTAGAAGAAACCGAGTCTGAGAAAACTTGAAAGTTACACAAAATGGCAGCCTTGTATTACAAATAAACTTTGCCGCAGAAATGATGTTGTGTTCTACAATTTCAGATGTAACCACACCAAAGATACGGAAATAATAAATGTATTTATGTTTTAGCAATAGGAAGAGGATGACATTTTAAAAATTATTTTAAGAGTATTTAGTCCATGCTCACTGAAAGGTAAAAGGGACAATGACTGTCAATTTCTGATATCTGCAAAACTTTTAGTCATTATTAATTCCATATCTAATATTTTGGTGTTTGACTAATCAGTATTTTAATACACATTAAGTATAACACTTACACTTATGTCATGGAAAAAATTGATATCAACTCTGCACTGAGAGAGATTTTGGCTTTGATAAATTGTTAATTTAATCTGATGATGATGGGAGGTGTTGGTTTTAAAGGGTTAGACCAGAATAGTTCAGTCTATACACAGTGGAATAGTTAAAAGTCAACCTTAGGCTTCTGTTTGAAATTTTTATTAGAGCGGTTTGTAACTAGCTGTCTTGCTTTGGGACATTGTTAACTGCAACTCTCAGAAGGTTTTAAGCTTAATGATTTGAAACTGCCCTTCTTTAGCACAGTAGAAAAGACATGTAAATCTTTGTTAGAGCTAATAGTTTAGATAATTACAGAAGTTTTCAGACTTGCTCTTTAATTTGACAGGCAATTTAGAGGACCACGAAAATGTAAGTGTCACTTGTGAACCCTATCAAGAAAATGCTTTTTTCTCTCTGCTTCACTACTCTCTGCTCTGCTAATTCACCTGCAGAATGAGAATAGAAACATCTTTGCAATATCAAATTTACTGGCAAGATATAGCAGTTCTTTTGCTCAGTGGCTGTCCCAGCTTTTTGCAGAAACACAAGACTCCCATAGAGACAATGTTATCCTATGATAAGCACTTCACTGGAAGTGATGGATTTTTGGCTCCATCAGTAAAATTGGTAATTCAAAGTTTAATACATTCAAATGTAGAAGATTCAAGAGATAATTCAATATCTGATAAATGAAAAGATATTAAGACCTTTATTTAAGAGCTGTAATTTCACAGCTTTATTTGGAAAAGAATAACGGATTTTTAGCAATTGCTAAAAAGAGGAAAACTCATTTACTGTAGACCATTAGCTATATACTTAATTAAAATTTAAGAATAACAACTGTAGCCTTGCTGCAGCTTACGAAGTTTAACTCACCCGTTGCTTCCTAACTGAATCCTGATAGACTGTAAATTTGTCATTTCCTGCTTATTAGAAGATGTACTCAATATATCTGACTAAAAGGCAAATATGATGATTGACCCTAGACATATCAATATTTAGTGTAAGGTTGATTAACATTTAATAGTCTATGGACACTGGGACTGACATTAATTACTGAGCCACAAAATGTTATCTGGTCCTTGTTGGTTACCAGGTGAGTAAATGTGCTAAGAAGCCTTTGTGGATCATAGAAGAGGGTATCTGTTTTATTGATTTTTATATGTAGGATTAATTTATAATGTTTTAGACAATAGACACAGCCTTTAGATAAGACACAGGTACAATGGCAGGGCTGGTATTATAACACCAGTGCTCCAGTTGCCATAGGCACAGGCCTGCACCATAGGAGATAAGGACACTTCTTTCGCAGAGTAATATAGAAGGTCCTTTCCTAAGCATCCAACAACTGAGCAACATCACATGCATAAGAAGGCCATTACGGCACGTGCTGTGAATGTCTGTAAACAAGTGAAATGGAACTGCTTTATTCCACAGCCAAAGCAATCTGACAGAGTGTTAGGGGTTGAAAGCCTTGAGAAATGCAGACTGTGAAACCCAACAGCAGCTCTTTCTATGTGCGATGTCTGTATTTCACCTGGCAAAGAGACAAATCATGTTGGTGAGTCCGTTTGGGAGAGAAGAGAAAGCTGTCCTACAGGGAAGCGCGGTCACAGGGCTCTGCCCTCCGGAGAGGATGCTCCTGCCAGCCTCGGAGCCGAGCACCTGCCTGTCCATGCAGCAGATGCAGCAATACCCATTTTCAATTTTAAAGGAAAACTTTTAAACTACTTCTGTCTCCGAATTTTTTATAGATTCATACATTACAGAAAAAAGTACTCGCACCAGCTAGTAGACTAAGAATTTCACACCCTTCCACTGACTTTTAGTAAGAGACATTTCTCTTCTCTCCTACCCAGGAATACGCCCTGCACACGGGAGCCCCCCTGCCCGCCCAGGGAAAGCCATCCTGCACAGCTCTGCCGGAGCTCTCTCAACAACACAACCTCGTATCTCTGGTTAATTTGGTCCTAATATGCAGAATTACTAATGCCCGTCCTTTCTCCAGGCCAAAATAGCCCAAATCCTGACTGAAGCCCAGGGATGGTATTGTTACACATGTAATAACTCCTCTAAACTTGTAGGCCACAATTCATGGACAACTCCATCAGCTCTCGTTGGGCCTCACAGCCTGTCACAGATCAAGTTCCCTAATTCACAAATAATTTGTATGAAATGTAGACCACTTAGTATCAAGATGTTAAAAAGAACAGCTCCTCTTTTACTTATAATAGGAAACTGCTCTGTACTGGATGCAACTATATGACACTGTTTGGCTTATTTTTGTGCATTGCATTTGCTTTTATACACAGGAAACTGGGAAGAAGAGGGATGTTGGATTTAGATCTCAGCTGAGAGCCGGGTAGTTACAAGCATTTATTTTAGTTCATTATTGTAGAAAATCATGAGATTGAGATTTGGATACCAACATGGTATCTGCATGGATGATTATGATACAAATAATTTTTTTACAGAAAATGCAACAGCTGGGTGCATACTTATGTACCCTTTAAATCTACCTAGCTACAAAAGCTGCCAGTGATAGTTGTCTTTTGGCAAAAATAAACAAAACGTCCATACCTAATGCAATGAGGGGACAGTTCCAGTAGCAAATTTCATCATTGCTAAGATATAAAAATATCAAAGAAATTTCTTTTCCTGGATAATGATAAACCGTTATGCTGGGCTACAGCAGAATAATCTCTGAGGCACTCTATCCCTTCACCTAACCTACATAGCCTGAAGCTAGTTTGATTCACTGTGACTTGCAGGAAAAAACAACGAGTGCCACTTAACAGTAATGGATATTTGAAGCTACTTAAGCCCTTAATGCTTAAGTTTTTCTTCTCATATGTACAAAATTAATCTCCATTTATTTTCCTGAGAAGGCAGTGTTATGTAAACCAGGTTTTTGGAAATGTCAGCAGGTTGTAGCAAGTTGAAATGAAAAAAAAAAGCTTTATATAGGGGGAAGTAACAATACTACTACTGTTATTGTTGTTGTTGTTATTGTTGTTGTTTTTGTTGTTGTTATTATTATTATTATTATTATCATTATTATTATTATTATTATTATTATTGACATACTAGATCCTTGGAACTGAGATAAATTCAGGCACTAGAAAGAGTTTTTTTTGTCAATGTGAATGTCTGTGTTGTGTTTGCCACAGAATAATGTCAAAGAAGAGTTGGTAGGATGCTTTTTCATTTCTGCAGTGCATTAGGTTCAAAAGACTGCTCATTTTACAGTGAAAAACAACAAAAAAAAGATGCTATTGGAAGGGAAGAAGCAGAAAGAATAACTGGATTCAGCCAATTTTAAACCTCACTGGAATCCTGCACATTTAAACAGCTCCCTGTTTACTCGATGGTCTGTGATGACAAAACTAAATGCTACTGCAGACCAAGATCTTATTAACCACAGTCTGTGCAACTGCAGATATAGCCCCTATAGTAACTGCTCACATAGCACTGTGCACAGCTGTCAGGAGATATAAACATGAGCATAATCTGAGAGCTAATGGCGTGGCAGGATCTTGATAGCAAAAGCTGTTGTCAGTTAGCTGTGATTCCTTCATAACCATAGCTCTCGCGTGCTGGAGAATCCAGGTGGTGCTTGCTGTAGTTCCTGGGTGCTTTTGGAGAGCCCTCAGGAGAGTGATGGTGCTCCCTGCAGAAAAAAAATGCTTTAATATATTGGGAAAGACAATGTTTGAATGGCACATTCTTTCCATAATCCTCCCAGATCACACACACAATCTATATAATACAAAAATGGTTCAAATAGTGAGCTCAGTCTCACAGTGAAAGTTCTACTCCCCAGGCTCTTATTCAGCAATTAATTGGAAGCAGTAACCTTTTTTTTTTTTCTTAAATTAGACTGGTTGTCACCCTTTTATTAGAAGGTATGACAGTTTCTTTTTTCATGCAAAATCTTTAAATCCAAAGTTTCCCTAAAACTGTTCTCTAGTTTTTGAAATTTATGCGTGATGCAGAATAAAATTCCCTGGTTTGTCACAATATGAGACAAACTGGCTGATATTAACAATCCCTTTGACTTTTATGATAGCATGTTGCACAGAAACACTTCTGCCCTGGAAGAAAGAGCAATACTACCAGCAGGTCTTTCCCATCTAAAATTATGTGAGTCAGTAGAGCATACGTGGTATTCCCAGAAAGTACTGGCAGATTGGGCTTCCAGGAATTGTACTGCTTAGAGCACAGGGCTCCAGGTTTTCTGATGTTGTAAGGCCATTCCACAAAGTTATGGAATTTCTTTAAATCATATTAAAGCTGGACAGAGTTAAAAATATATAAAAAACCATATACAGTTAAAAAGAAAATGGTCTTTGGTGGTGCAGAGCCTGTGGGCAATGATATCTTCTAAGGAGAAACAGCTTAGAAAATCAAAATCCCCCAAATCATCACCCAGTGCCACTGTTTCAGGAAAAGTAATAATTTAGCCCAGCTCATCTCAACTACAAGCACTCAGTGTATCAGCTTCTTTGAAGAAGGAATAATCTTTGCTGGCTAATGACAGCTTAGGCTATACACAACAGCACTGAATATAACCATATTTACTTCTTTTAGGATCTTGCACGAGGTTCAGGACTTTGAACTTCCTGCCATGGACAAGCCACAGCAGAGTTAGTCAGGGCACTGAGACACTGAAATCTCAGCATGGGTGAATGTCAAGCTTAAACAAATTTGTCTGCAGGATCATTGTTTCAATGCATGCCCTCAGAAGCAGGGTATGCATTGGTTATGCTGAGTATATTCAGAACTTTATTTACTTTTAGTCAGCTACTATATAAATGATATGTTGTGAGGAATCATATATTTGACTACTGTGTCTCATCACCATAAGCTAGTGCTCCAAAGTTACTGTTTAATTTAATCCTGCTTCTCTTCAGTTCTCAATATGCTCCTGTCACTGTACAGCAACCTCACCCTCCTGTGTAATTCAGATCATAAGAAAATATTGTTCACCCTTTTAAATTGATGAATAGCTAAACACTACCAAAACTCCCATTAAGTTGAGTAACAGCAGGATGTCTCAGGTAGCATAACAAACACTCCATATACATGTATTTTCCAGACTACACACAAGGCATGCCTAATGATGTGTAAATGCATTTTCCCCTCCTCTCTCCAAAATAAGCAGAATGGATGCTTGGAAAATATTTGACATCTTTTCCCCATTCGTCTGTCTGCATTATATTGCATCAGTGACCTTGAGTGACAGTTTTAAAATATACCCCATTCTTCCTCTCAAAAGAAATATGTTTTTCCCCTCTGCTTTGTTAAACAAACAAAAGCTGGAAATGCTACATTAAAAAAAAAGCGTAGTTTTGGGTACCATTACTTAGAAATTTATAACTGTTCAATGTCATTCATCATTCATTCTTTCTGAATGTCACCCAATACTTAGTCATGTAGGATACGGCTTAGGACACGAAACATTTGGAAACGGTTCATTTATGTGAAGTTTTTTTCTTCCACCAATGACTACTTTGTGTATATCTGTCCTTCCTAACATTATTAGCTCCCAAATAAACTTCATTTATACTATCATAACTTCTCTGGGGCACATGTGGCCTTGGTTCCCTGGAGAGAATAAACGACAGTTGCAGGGAAATTATTATGATTTATTCATTCTCCCTCCTTTCTTCATCTTTTTCAACCTTTCCTACAATTCACATGACAGTGATCATGTGAAATCCGCTGATTCTAACTGTAATCAAGAGGAAAGAAGATGAAATACCAGCAGTGTGAAATGTGGTTTAATTTTAAAGCACTACTTTTCTCATTTCCAAACACATATTCACAATAAAATCAAATTCTATATACCCTAAAAGTAGTTTTTGTCCTAGAAAAGAAAAAAAATCCAAAATGCTATCTAACACAGTCTCTGCATGTTTGTGGATCTAAATACTATAGTTATTCCCTCGTTTTTAAAAAAAAATCCTTGTGGAGAATACATTGATTGCTGTTTACAAGTTTCCAACATCACTGGCTACATTAATAAAATCTAATAGCACAGTCTGGACCCCACAGTTGGCATTACAGTTTTATTCAGATTCTGATATCTGCTTATCATAAATTCAAGGATTACTAGAGAAAATAGCTGGGATCAGTGTAACTTCTATTTTCACCAAAGGGTGATTACATTGAATTTATTCTCCCCGTGTGCTGCAAAGTAGTAGGAACCAAGATTAGTGAAATTGCAAATTGTGCCTTTGGTGTCTTTGCCTTATTTGGGTTCTTGTCTGGTGAAAGAAAGGTCCTTCCTTCTGGGACAGGACTGAGCAGTTGAAGAAGCCATACCAGACCTGGCTGGGAACAGGCTGAACTAAAAATAACAGCCACACTCTTTAGCAAGGCTGTTGCTCAAAGAACCCCCTTTGTCCTTTCACCTGACAAAGCTGGCAGAAGTGCGTCATTAGACAAAGACAGACAGGAAGCTTCACCATTTTAGCAGGTGCTTTCTATGAAAACATTGAAAATATAAGGCACACATTTGACGCAACCCTCTGCTGTTCTTCTGAGAAGTATTGCAAAGTACTGCAGTCTCTATCTCTATTTCCAATTAGATTTGACAGGGCAGTATCAACAGCCCTCGATGAGGGTCAGAGCCAACGCTGCAGTTCAGAGCCTCTCGCAGTGATTTAAGCCAGGCCCTGACCCCGGGGCTTCAAGTTCAATGGTTTCTAGCTTCCTTCTTATTTTCACTCATTTCCCTGGAGATTCTCTGGATGAGACAG
The DNA here is from genome assembly GCA_013400755.1 of Pelecanoides urinatrix. Classification (NCBI taxonomy): domain Eukaryota; kingdom Metazoa; phylum Chordata; class Aves; order Procellariiformes; family Procellariidae; genus Pelecanoides; species Pelecanoides urinatrix. Next base: position 218,947 of record VZTQ01000697.1, on the reverse strand, counting down.
GAGGCCAGAGAGGCTAGATAAACAAACTGTTAAAGCAGTTGTTTTCTAATGCAGCCAACAGTTTGAGTGCAAATGTTTCCTTTCCTTTATTCCGCTGGATTCCTGGCTATTGTAGAAAGAATAAAATGACTACCTAAAAAGCAAATCATAAGACAAATATCTCATTTTGCATGATAGCTTTGAGTACATTTTATGTGACTATTATTGAGTACATTTAATGCTGTCCTGTGCTATTCTTCCCGAGCAGGTGCTGAATTAAAATTCAAGGTGTTAAAATGAAATAAATTCTTAGTGTTATTGCTTGTAACAGGAATGAAATTTTAGTTTCCTGAGACCAATGTCTCTCAAAAACTTAGTCAATCATGACTAGAAAACAAGGTCATTATTTCTGCTCTTCTAATTCTGATTTTGAATGGCACTATTACTTTCAAGCTACACTGCATACTTTGTTTCTACTGTTGAATGGTTTGAAGGCACAAATTACCTCCCCTGCATATTTAGTAGGAAAATTTTATGACTTTTTCTTTGACTGAAAAGGGGATAGAGATGAATTTGAGATCTACTGGTAGTGGCACAAAACAATTATTATTTGACAAATTTAAAACATGTCCATATGCAAAATGTTTTTGTTCTTACAAATGAAAAAGGGAAAGTTCAATGAAAATCCAAAATTTAAATGAGGAGGATTCTACAAGAAAATAGAGATACAGAGAAATTTTTGGTTCCAACATGAAAATAACGTATTTTCTTTAAAGTAATTAATTTATAATATCTAGCATTCAATCAAAATTAGAACAGAAAGGTTAAAATCTAGTCTTGATTCATAAGGCAGAACATGAAAATTCATTAAACTATTTATGTATAGTTCAGATTTAATTCATCACAGATTAAATACTTCAGGCATTCATCTGACTTCAGCCATTTAAAAGTGAGACATTCAGGCAGGGTTAGTCATCTCAACTCCTTTACTATTCTACAGAGTGCTATTGAAAGCACATATATTTTTTTGCAAGAAAACAAAGAGAGAACCTACTTTCTATTTCCAAACACCATAGTTTCCTTTATGATGTCTGAGGGTCTCAATCAGGGCCTAAATTAACATGATGGATTTTTTTTTTCTTTTTTCTTTTCTTGGATAACTCATTTAAATAACCAATATCGAATTCCAAGTTGTTTTTTAAAATTAACTTTCATTTCCATGAGTATTTCTGAACTTAGGGTTTCAAACATTTCCAGGTATGGTATAATTACCTCACCTATGAACATTTAGGAAGTCTACAGCTCCATAGTCAGAAATTATGTTTCCAAAACACCTTTCCATCGGTTTTTCCAAAATGCTGTTTTTACTGTATCCAACCACTATGTAAAGGCATAAGGAAATCAGGTTGTAATAATGTTACCCAGATGAACTCCTCGCAGGTGGCATGGATGCCCACTTTCAAATTCTGCAGCAGCCAAAGGGTTCTGGCAGGCTCATACACCTCAAAGCCTGAGATCCAAATTGGTGTCAACAATGCTGTGTGATTTTGAAAACACCAAAGACAAGAGAAGACCATATGTGTAGAATTATAAACATTGGAAAACTCCGGAATAAGTAAGAAATTAAACTAAGCTCACACTTCTATGTTCCCATTATAAATAAGGAGAAGAGATCATGCTATGCTAATACATGCTGTTGCATTGGATTCTGAAATGTTTGGACAGCATTTTTCTTCCTCCTTTGCTATTCTACTTTTAATTTTCACATGATTTTCCTCTCAGATTGTGCTGACATTCACTGGAAAAGGAAGAATAAAATATCATGAGAAAGCCCTTGCTTACTGAATTTGAAGAGAAACCTTGAAACCCACATATTTGTTTCTTTTACAATTGCTAAATGCCTGGAAATAGAAACTCCTCTTAAAAGTGAACTAAACCTTCAAACCCAGATGTTTGTCAGTAGCTGTTTCTCTTCAATAGTAGGTTGATATCCAAAGATGTAGCAGAGCTTTTAGCAAGACTTCAGTGCTGCCCAGCAATTGAAACCTTCTTTGTAAAGTACTTCATTGAGTCAGAACCGCCTTCGCCCTGTAAAGCCACGCTCCTGACAGAAAGGTGACCTCAGTGACTCGGACCCGAAAGCTGGGCAATACATGGCAGGGTAGTTGCCAGTGAAACCCTTTCCCTGCTTTATCTGAGTCGTTGCTCAGCATGCCCCTAACATACATCTTTGCAGCCCATTTCTGAAGAGAGTGCATCACACCTGCAAAACAAGCAATATGTACTTTGCTAAAGTAAAAGGTCTTCTGGATGGTATTCCACTTACATTTGTTCTGCAGTTGAACACTGAGCTTTCTGCTGGAAATAAATGAATAATGTGTTTTCAAGCACTGTGGTTCTTCTCACATCCTGCCCTCTGTAATTCACAGATTTCTACACATTGTTATGCTTCTGCCCAGGCACCGTTATTCCCAGAGCACGCTCCCTTGTCCTCCCTCAGCAGAGGAGAAAGCCCTGCTCTGTGGGTCCTCGTGCAGTCTGCACATCTCTGCACATTCTCACATCTCTGCAGCGCAGTGACTTGATCTCACTTGCGCTTCCACTGTCTTACCTCAAAATCCCAGAGAACAGGGACACTATACCACAACTGTAGCATAATTGCAGCTCTGCCTCCTCCCATGAAACAATTCCCAGGTCTCTTCAGATTGCACTCAGTCCCCTGCCAAGCTGATTCAGCTAATCAACCCCCAGTGCTAGCTAAGACACTAACTGCACTCCTGTATGCACATAGCTCTCTGTGCCTATTGCCAGCTAGGGAGAAGCAGGGTCTGTACTTTGATTAATTTCCTGAGTTTGTATCACCGACTTCAATCTCTTGGAAAGGCACAAGGCAACCTTAAAAGTGAATTGAAAAGGTGTTTTGTTTGGAAACTGTTGCTAAGATATTCCTCGGTGTGGAGGATGACACTTATTTCAAATAAAACTCTCAAGCTTTTGTCAGCTGGAGAGGTCAAAAAAGCAGTGCATGTGGCTGCAAAGGCAGCTGAAGGGCTGATTTCCCGGGCATGCTTGTCCTCTGATTTCAGTTGGAATTGAGAGCAGTCATTCAACATATCCAAAAAACATCAAGCCTTTTAAAAGAGCACAAGCTGCTTTCTGATCATACTGCTGATGTATCTTCTCTCCCTTTTCTTTCCCTCAGCCAGGTGAAAGAGATCCTCTCACGCCTTCCTGCAGGAGCAGAGAAAGCATCAAGCCTTCAAAACCTGCTTGGGACCAACGGGGAATCTGACACAAGGTTTGTCCCCAGACAGCTCCTGCCCTATTGAAGTGCCCTTTGCAGAAGGCGCTGGAAGAGAGGAGAGAACCACGCGCAGGAGCCTGCCCTGCTGAGCCCTGGCACTTTATCTCAGATCACAGCCTTTGTATCACAGGAGCTGCTCCCCAAGCTCTTGGCCTCTTGACAAATCCTATTCAGTAATGTGCACCAAATGAGTTCAGGTTTCCTGATAGTAACAGCCTTTTCTAGGAATTAGAGCTGAGGCTATCAAAGTTATAATTCTTCACTTACAGAAATTTGATAAGAATAAGTTTTTGGTCAGGTCTGGTCAGAGCTGATTTGCAGACATGAGTGCTGTGGGCAAAAATCTATTTAGATAATCTAACTCACCAGCAACGAAACCTGAGGCTACACAAAAGCTAAATCTAGTCTTGTAGACCAATAATATGATATGTGACATGCAAGTTCTTTTTGTTTAGTTCACTTAATATTAACTCCCATTTAGACGTATTTTTGTATTTCTGAAATGATTTAATCAGACTAAAACCAGGCTACAGCAGTCTGCCTTGTGTTAGAATTTTTTTTTCGTAACGCTGATCTCCCTTTACAAGTGAAACATCTGTGAGTGAGGAAAACATAAAAAAATATAGTCTTGTAAACAGAGATTAGTTAAAATGCAAGAGTTCTGAATTTAGCCAGGTGACTTCCTTCTCCATACCTCAGTTTTTCTGTCTGTAAAACAACACTGACTTCCCCTATGAAACATTTTGAAATCCAAAGGTAAAAAAACCCACTAGCAGTAATGGTGCTGCCATCAGCTCCGTTCAATATTAAGCCAAACAACAGTTAATTCATCATATAGGATTTTTTAGAAGGATAATATTTTCTCCTACTGGAGTAGATAGAGGTTATACTGTGAACCGCAATCAGAATAAAATTGGGCAAAACATTGAAGTCCAGCTAAATAACTACTGAGTTTCCATACCTTCCTTCAGAATCTGAAATTCAAACTTCTAATGCCTGGATGTAAAAAAGAGTTAAAGGACACATTCTGTTAACTACAACCACCCTGTTCCTGTGAACGTTGATGACTAAAGGACTTTCTACATTTGCACTCTCATAATTTGTTTGACAATTTTTCTTTTTCAGTATTGCTTCTCCAAAATGTCTTCAGGAGTCACACATTATTTCAGAAGAAAGTTGGGAGCTTTGAATAGAGCGAGTGCCTGGAAGGAGTTGACTTCAGAAGCGCAGAGGCCATGTTAACTGGAGTTGCTATTTTTCCACACCACCCCAACTACTGTGTGTGAATTCCCACCCAGCAGCCAGATTTGATGACATAGATACATAGTTATTAATACAAAGTAGTTGTACAAAAAATATTAAAATAAACATCCAATACAATAGAGGCAATGAGTTCCTGCACCTTAACAAGTCACACAGGTTTGGTGACCTAACTGAAGACAAAAGGTCTGTGTGAAACTGGCTCCAACTACTGAACATACAGTCATTGGTATTGTAATATTGACAAAAAAAAAAAAAAACCTGTTTAAATCTGAATATTGTCATTAATATTTTTAGGATATCAGTCTCCACTGTGCATACACTGTTTCGAGCATGCTTATGCAGATATTAGCTCCTCTTTCTGGTTGCTGTAGACATCACAGGTCCCATACAAAAAGCTGTGCAAACATGTCTTCGGTAAACCTGTTTAGTGCTGTAACGTACAAACATGCTTTTGTTGTGCATCTCATCTGATTATAAATTCTGCATTGGTCATGATGGCAGTGTTGCCCTGCCTCTGAGAAGAGGAGGGACACACTCCAAACAATTGTAAAAGGCAACATGAGCTTTTAAACCTATGGGGAAAAGTGATTAGAGGGAAACCCCTTGATTCTCAAGTCAAAGTTAGCTAATCTGAAGGGGGAAATAAGACAAGAAAATGAAAAAGAAGCTGAAGCTTTATTTGAGATTTATGGTACTATCTGTACTAAGCAAGGGTCTTGCCTTTCTACTACAATACACTAAATAACAGCATTTCATTTCATGTACTTGTCCTTTGTCTCAAGGGTAAGGGCTTTTTCCTAGGTAATAATGCCATTGTCGCCGATCAATTGTTTTCTCTGCCAGCTTCTTATTTTTTTTCCTTAGGGCATTGGACAGGATGACTAGACAGAAATGTTTTTATCATCAATGTCATCTTTCCCATGAAGCCTTGATAACTCTGTTACAAAGTTGATAGAAAAAAAGATATGAAAGACAGACTTTTTACTTCTGTCAGAAAAAGGTGACTGTACAGCAAAGTATATTTTTTTTCACAGTGAAATTACTCCTGCTGAGGTCTGGTGTTTAGTTTTTGCCTATGTAATTTATTTATAAACTGTATTAAATATTTATAAAGCTTGCTTCTGGTCTTGTGTTTCAAGGTAATAAATAGAGAAAATGTTTACTCCTCTCATGATTTTCAACAACAGTTTGGTTTTTTTTTAATCTGACTAGTGCTTCATTCCACATGTTGTTTCAGTTGTTTGACTTATTTCAGAAGTTTCACAGCTGAAACAATTCTACTGAAGAGGTACATTTTGCTAAAATAAGTGATTGCTAATATATAACCTTAGAAATGAGTCTAGAAATAGACAGAAAAGGCAGAAGTAATTAAAGTGCTTCTGAGCCTGAAGCTTTTCAAAAGCTCCTGGGGAGTTAGATGAATGGGCTTGGCGTACAGAGATACCCCTCTCGCATACAGGGATCCCCTCTCTACCTAAGCACCATCTGAGCCCCCCCTCTTCCACCTCCCTCCCTGCCTAAGCACTGTCCTCTGCTCTGCTGCTGCTCTGGTTTACATGCTATCACTGTAGAGTTTTAGCTCAGAAGAGCACTAAGGACAGTTCGATGACTGACCAGCTAGCTCGCTCCACCACTCAACGTTTTCAGGATACTCTCTAGCATACAGGTTATTCAGAAGAGTCCTTTCCTTATCAGCCCAGCATTTCTGCCAGTACAACCTAAACCCAACAGACACAAAACCACTGGGTATTTGGGTTTAAGCCACAATACTCAGGCTTATCCAGATAGCTTGGAGGATTTGCTGGGAGAGCTCTGTCACTCATGAGGGTCATGAAGACCACTGACATCAGTGGTCCACAGCTGCAGCTTTTGGTGCTCATCATTTTGCCCTCCGTGCACCCCAGGCATCGGGCACCTCCCTGGGGACTGGCCAAGGCCAGGCTGGGATGCAGGCCCATAGGTGAGCCTGGCTTGGTGGGACCCAGGGCCAGGCAGGGCAGGACTGTGGGGAGTTGGAGACCAGCCCTGCTGCTGTGTTGCTAGTGCAGGGGCTGATGGCCCTGCGGGGCTGGCATGGGGTCTTGGGCAATTGGCAGATGGCGGGATCCAGGGGGGCGGGCAGGGGCAGTAACACCTGCAAATGCCCTCAGAGTCCCGTCAGCATCCTGCTGCAAGATTGTCTCAGAGTTAAATACTCCTGAAACAAGACACCTGCCTCCACCAGCTCACGCTGGCAATATGGGCCCAACAATGTTTACATTTTTGAGGTTGGAATGGTACCAGCTCTGGAGAAAACCCAGAATCAGTCCTAGTCACCACTTTTCACTCCCAGGTGGTCAGGACTTCAACCCCAAAGGCAGCACCATGTAGAAGATCCCACCAGCTAAGGCTCTCCCAACACAATGTGAGCACCCCTGCCCAGCATGGTCTTGCTTTAACACTCTCTGGCCAAGGTGAGCTTTGTCAGACCTTTGAGTTTTCCATGCATACAGAGGGGAACTCGACATTTGGGTCAAGACTCCAAATATGTCTGCCATTGGGGATGAAGCATTTGGCAAGGGTGTGGGCTTGGAGTCCTGGCTTGGGTCCATCCTTCCTTCAAACATGTAATAGTTTCAATGAATGAAAATCCAGGAGGAAGATTCTGGTATTTTTCTATCTTGACATATCAGGAAAAAATTTATGCATTTAGAAATACTACTACATTTTCTCATAGACCATAGCATCCTGTAATTAGCAACAGACAGAAACCTCCCTAAAGACAAGAAGAAAGATGAAAAGTTCTCCTTTTCTCTGCTTGTTTCCAGTGATTCAGCTGGAAATTTATCAGGTGGCAGGAAAATACAAAAAGGTGAGAATGATCCAGCTGTTGCATAAAACCCTGTTAGTGGTAAGTTTATAATTTACACTGTAGGTGGTCTTAGCTTTATCGCCTAGAGTCTTGTTCGTTTCTTCTCTCACTGTATACATGCTTGGAAACCTGCTTTTCAAGCCATATTCTTTGCAGCTGCCAGATGAGACCAATATCTAGTCTAGGCTTACATGGCATTATGTATTTTTCCTGAAGGGGCTGAAAATTTTCACCCCCTACCACTCCAAAATGAAACAAGAAGGATTTGGCTTTGTCTTCTCAATCTTTAAGAGATAATAGCGTGCAAACGTACATGAAAGTTATTCTATATGACATCTGCAGTTCTTTAGTCATGAAAAACTTAGGTTTGATTTAGCCTTGCAGCCAAATTGCTATTACCTTTCCAAAAAGCAATTAGAAACATCTGCAAAATGGTGGGAATGCTGTATGCAAGCCACAGGAATAAAGAAACTGCACCATACCTCACAGCAGCAATAAGTGATGAAGTCCATCATTCACCCTGAAAAAAACATCTTGTCTGCTTGCTCTCATTCTTTCCCTCCTTCTAGAAAAAAAAGCGAAGCATATAGCAAATACATTTATCATCCCCCATAAAAACAGAAATGGAAGATTAAGATAATTTAATTTTGCCCACATTCCATTTGATACCAGCCAATGGATACAGCTCTGCTAATAGCTAAGAGCTATAAGAAATGCTCTATGAGAAAGACAACAGAGGAAGCTACTCACCAATTTCCTTAACGCTTTTGATTGCTTATGAGAAATAAGTATTTCATTACCAATCAGATTTGGTTAACAAACAAGAAAGAAAAAACTGAAAAATAGCATAGGGTTTCTTAGGAGAAAAAAAAAATGGATGTAATATGATCTAATCGGACTTTAATATTATAGAAATATCAGGAGGCAGTGAACTGTACATCTTTGAGGCCTCCAACCTTTTTTAAGGCGGTTGTCATCTCACCCCTCTCTTTCCAGTCTGGTCTTAGTCCATCATCCCCCCTTTCTTCTTAGGGTCAACATTTACTGGTGAAAGAGTGTGACAGTTAAGAACCCACCTCCAATATTGCCCGAATTCTTCCAGGACTGGTCATCTTACTGTAGGCTGCTACACTGCCATGCCATACCAAAAAACAATCTGCCTGTACTAGAGAGGTGCCTGATAATAAATATCACCAGGAATACTGTAAAGGAGGGAGATTTGAGGAAGCTAATCTCATCGCTACTTTTTAAAAACTTTACTTGGTTTGCCTATTTATGATCTAAGTAATACTAACACATTGGAAATAATTGCTAAGGTATGTGTTCTATTATTGTTTATTGCAACCTTATAACTAAACATCCCTTCCCTCTCTCCTTTCCTCTCTTCCTTCCTGCTTTCTCCAAAGGTCTGGAACATTTCTCCTACTAAAATTGTAATTTATCAGTGACCAAGATTAAATCCACTTCATACTGAAGTATCCTGCCCTCAAAAACAGGTCACAAGAAAAAAAGGGAAAAAAAAGGCCCACTCCTTCTTTCAAAATGCATGACTCATTAACCTCTATCACTAACTGTGCTTTTGGCATTATGGATCTGTACACTAACTTGAAAGTCATTTATTTAGATCCACAAGTCAGCAGCTCCACTGATTCCCTGTGAGCTCTTGATGACCACTCTCAAAATCTTTCTAACTCCAAAAAGCAAGGTCTCTACCATGTATTTATTGATCCTTGGCACAAACTTGGAAATAAAACCACTGTTGTACCTCAAACAACAAAATGAACATCTTCCTCATCTTATATGTCTAACTGATTGGGATGGAGGACTGGCTCCAGATAAAAAACAACAGCCTGGCTTCAGGTATGGTCTTGTCTTTGAAATCAAACTCCTTTGATTATTATCCTTTTTATGTTAATTACATAGGGATATTGCTCAAAGATATCCCAAAGTTATTAGTTTCAGTAGCTATGGTTCCCACTTTTTTTTCTGACACTTGCAAATTCCTACCATAGCACACAAGCCCACACTCCCCTCTTTTAAGACCAACCCAAGAAAACTACAGTTTACAACCTCTGTCCTAAGACACCAGAAATCTGCTCTCCTTTGTCTTGAGCATCTGTCTACTTGGGAAAATACCCACTGTAACTTGGGTATCAGGACATCACTTTCCTTTGCCCACCGATATATTCACTTCTTTAAGCAAGTTCTCCAATCACATCAGCGGGTCTTGACCAACCGAATAGGGGCAGAATTACTTCCCAGTCCTATGGTAACTAGGCAATTCGCTCTCCCAGTTTCTTCTGGTCAGATTTTGTTTCAGACTTCTCCATCAGCCATAAAGGTATTGTTTCTAACAAAGACCTAAGCCAGTCTCTTCCTGTAAGCCAAATTCTCTCCTGTCTCATCTCCTCTTTGTACCCCATGTGTCAGTGGGCAAATCACGAAGGGTTAAATAATTACAAACTTCCCGTAGCACAAGACCAGTAAATGAGATGATTATAAGTCATCATATTATCTGATCATACATTTTTCCTTAACTTGTTGGAGGATGAAGTGGTAACAGAGATAACATTTTATACTGCTTTGGTCTGCATCACTGCAGTATCTATATGTTGTTATCTTTTGTTTTGTTTCTTACCCAATTTTTTCCCCTGGTTTGAAAAACTACTTGTAAATATTTGGAAGAGCTATGGAGCAGATGGTTCACATTTAGATGAGAGAGTTACCCTGTGTGGTCCTTTTCCTCTCTCCAAAAAAAAAAATCAGCTCTGAAACTAGCCATTAATTAGATCCAGGAGCTGAGTAGGGTTATCAACAGCCCTTGAACATGGTTCAGAGATGAGAATTACTGAACAATGCTCCAAATTCAGCAAAGACTAAAATATTTAAACAAAGAACAGATGATGGAGTCTTGAGAAATATATATTTGGGCACATATCTCTCTTTAATTTCGATATTGTGTGTAAAACACGAAAATACATTCTTATTGCAGTGACTTGACATCAGGTGCATAATGTTGGATCAACTTCCTCTGACCAGTTCCACGTTTACTTCAGCATGTATAGACTAACTGTGAGTGACTTTAACCTGTCTTGCAATCCATCAAGGCTGAGATTTTGTGGCTAGCCATTGTAGTGGCTTTGTTTCTTAATAGAAGGATAATGCAGAGGAAGTTCTCTCTCATGGTAATAATCATATTTAGTCCAGAGCTGTAGTATTGTGTAGGTTGCTTAAGTAATTGCCAGTGAATTCACTGAGGGAAATGAACAGCAATAAAAAGGGACTATTCAACATAAAGTGAAACTTATTTAATTTATGCTGTGCAAATTACTTGGCAATTTCTTAATTATTTGTTTAATATTGGTAAAATTTTCTCCAGATGTGTTTTAATACATGGAGCTTTCAATTTAGCAAAGAGGTACAGAGAGGGAGAGGTATACAGGAATGTAAGGTTATGCCATAGCATGATAGAAATATATTGTACCAGAAGGGGTCATTCCCTCCTGTCTCTGTGCTGAGGTAGCACACATAAATCCAGAGTAACTTAAAAAATCTATATTGTGTTTAAAAGCTTTAGTGAAGGAGATTACATAACGCCTTTAGCTGACAGATTTCTATACTAACATGAATTTATGGCTTTAGAAGATTTCCCTAATATCTGACCTAAAATTCTATCTTTGGGGGAATAAAAGGAGAGTGTAGTCTTCCTTGTAACAGACTTTTACATTTTGAAAACCTGTCATCAACCTTCCCTTTTTTAGATTAAATAAAGCTAAATTAAAACATTCGAGCGTCCTATTATTTCCTCTGGACTATAACCCTGTGCTGAAGAAGAGTATCTGAAATCCAGCACAATGTTCCAATTTAGACATCACCAGAACTTAGTAAACAGGTAAAATATTGTCCTGTGTTTTGCAGGAAATATTTTTGTTAGTATATCACATCACAAGATTTGCCTTATTTAAAATAGTATGACATTGTAGATCATTGTTGGTCTGTTGCACAACATAACTCCCACACTTTTCTTATTAAATCGCTGCCTAGTCAGGTTTTTAAATTTTGCCTTTAGTTATCTGATTTCCCCTTTCTGGATACAATGATTTACACTTACCTTTTTTGAATTTCATTTTGTTGATTTTGAGTCATTCTCCAGTTTAACAAGAAAAAAAAAAAAAACTGTAATCCTTGCCTCCAGCCTGCCACACTTCCTAGGCTGGTATCGTTTTGCAAATTTGATAGGCATGTTTGTTTACCGTTTTCCAAGCTGCCAGTGAAAATATTAAATAGAACCTGGCTCTGGACAGACCAAGTTTGCGTCCCTTTTGAGGGTCCTGCCAGTGTGAGAGGGTGTCACTGACAGCTGTTGTCTGAATATGCTTTTTAACTGCTTTTACTTTCAGATCACATTGGTCTTATCTATATCACACTTCCTTAGCCTGTTTATGAAAACAGGGCGTGGACAGTAGCATCAACTGTTCCCTCCTTATTTATGCTGAAAAAAAAAAAAAATTAATTTGCTTTGGCTTGATTTGGTCTCAACAGATTCATGGTGGGTGGATGTTTGATTTTGTTACTTCATTATCTCAGTGTTTACAACTTGATTACTTAATGTCTTCCAGTAATTTTCTGACTATTTAAGCTAAGATGACGGATTGAGAATTCCCCTGGTTTTCCCATATTCTTTTATTATGAAGAGGTATTTTCTTTGTCTTCCCTTTTTGTCTTTCATGGTTTTCCAAAGATACTCGTTCTTCCTTCTTCTCAGTTTTGAGTAGTTCTTCATGTATCCTAGGATGAATTTCTGAGGTGTTGCTGACATGCATTGAAGTCATTTTAGATAAATACTGTTTGCTCTTGCCCTACTCACATCTGTGGTCTCTGTGGGTGCCTGGCTTAGGGACAACACATCATTACTATCTTTAATTTCGTAGATTTCTTCCCCAAAGTTGATTAACACCCTGAGTTCCCATTAAGGACACTACAATTTTGGATTATTAAAGATACCTCACAAGATTTGGCCCTCTTAACAATTTCTCTCTTTTGATTACATAATGTGGGTCTCTGCCTACAAGCGTTGGAATATCACTAGCCTCTGTTGACACTGTTGGGAGGATAGTGCTTCCCATGCCACAGGTCTTCTCCCCAACCTGTGAAATCACATCCAATGCCATTCTTAAAAAAAAAAAAAAATTAAAAAATCCCACTATATTCTGGATTATCTTCTTAGAAGAATGTTTATTGGTTGGTCTGATTTATAATTTGGTTGATTCACAGAATCATAGAATCATTAAGGTTGGAAAAGACCTCTAAGGTCATCGAGTCCAACCGTCAACCCAACACCCCCATGCCCACTAAACCATGTCCCTAAGCACCTCATCTATACGTCTTTTAAATACCTCCAGGGATGGTGATTCCACCAATTCCCTGGGCAGCCTGTTCCAAGGCCTGACCACTCTTTCAGTAAAGAATTTTTTCCTAACATCCAGCCTAAACCTCCCTTGGCGCAACTTGAGGCCATTTCCTCTCGTCCTATCGCTGGTTACTTGGGAGAAGAGACCAACCCCCACCTCACTACAACCTCCCTTCAGATAGTTGTAGAGCGCGATGAGGTCTCCCCTCAGCCTCCTCTTCTCCAGACTAAACAATCCCAGCTCCCTCAGCCGCTCCTCATAAGGCTTGTTCTCCAGGCCCTTCACCAGCTTTGTTGCCCTTCTCTGGACACGCTCCAGCACCTCAATGTCCTTCTTGTAGTGAGGGGCCCAAAACTGAACACAGTACTCAAGGTGCGGCCTCACCAGCGCCGAGTACAGGGGCACGATCACCTCCCTGCTCCTGCTGGCCACACTATTCCTGATACAGGCCAGGATGCCGTTGGCCTTCTTGGCCACCTGGGCACACTGCCGGCTCATGTTCAGCCGGCTGTCAACCAGCACCCCCAGGTCCTTCTCCTCTGGGCAGCTTTCCAGCCACTCTTCCCCAAGCCTGTAGCGTTGCCTGGGGTTGTTGTGGCCGAAGTGCAGGACCCGGCACTTGGCCTTGTTGAACCTCATGCAGTTGGCCTCGGCCCAACGATCCAGCCTGTCCAGGTCCCTCTGCAGAGCCTTCCTGCCCTCCAGCAGATCAAATTGATCCATTTAATATAGCTTTTATGCCTTTCAAAAGTTATTAGGTTGTCACTCTACTATGTTTAGTCCTGCTTAGTCAATCTTGACTTAGCTCTATTAGCTTATTTGATGTCTTTGATTCTAAATCTTCACTGGCACAATCACAGTATATCCATTTTCAAATTATCACATTAATATCTCCCACTCCCCAGATTTCTTTAAAGCAAGTAACTGACTGTAATCAAGGGTCTGAATGTTTTAGTGCAGCTGCAGATTTTTCTGTCTGCCACAAACTTTTTATTACAAACCAAGGAAAACAAGCAAACAAAAAAATTTGTTTTACCAGAGGTTCTTCCACGAAGGGCAGTTTTAACTTGAAGAGGCACCAGGTAAAGTTAAGCTACATTCTCATGCCAATCATATATTACTGCCTCTAAAAATTACATCGTTAATATAAATTAAACCACTGCAAATACCCTGATAAAAAAGTAAAACATTATGAAAATAGAATTTTGTTTAAAATTTTATTCAAAATTATGTATTAGACAAATTTAACCCTTTGAATCTCTACCCCTACTGTCAAATCTGATATTGAAAGGGTACTTTTCTATATTGCTTAGGCTCCTGAACATTTATCATAGGGTCACACCTCAGAGGAGATTAGGTTCTTGTTTAAATTTTTAACATCTTTCTGAAAAGTCATTTACTTTCACCACATACGCTCACAATTAGAAACCTTGTTTTTATTTAGCTTCCAAAGCATGGTTGGTGATATCTTTGTGATTAATTGGACAGACATCATATGTACAAGTATTGAAATCAGTATCTGCATGGATTCTGACTCTTGTGTTTATGGAAAATAATTTTGCCATAAGTCACTGTTCTGTACCTATTTATAATTAAAAAAAAAAAAGGCATTTTTACTGTTTAATGAACCAGTGAAGAAACACTGTGCAAAAACAAGCTAATCTCCCAATATTTCTTCGTAATAGGTAACCATAATTTTTTCAGAAGAACAAAAGAGAAAGAAAGAGAAAGTAATTTGCCAGAGACCAAGATGCTGATACAGGACACAAGGAGCCAGTGGCAAGTAAGAGCCATATGCATGGGTTCACTCTGCTACTGCAAAACATCTTTGATATGTGTGTATAGTTTTATACATTAAAAAGTTAAAATCGGTCTTGTATCATCAAGAACTCACAAAACTTTTAAAACGCCTTCTCAACACAAACAACAAGGAAACACTTGTCTCTTATTCATCCCATTTTCTCAATGTCAAATTGTTAGTACACTGCATGGGAGTCTGTTAATTGATCCACTAAATTCTCAGCTTCATACGGTGATAGACCCTTTCCTGTGGCTTTTCCATTCCTCATTTTCCACCATTTCATGTGATGGAATAGTTTTAAAAATTTTTTTTGTGTGCATGTTGTGCAGAAAGGTGGTTTGGTGGCAGGTATGACCTCCCATTGATTAGAGCTACATGGAGTTTCTATGATTTATTAATCAGCAGTGAATTCTGTAGGAAACTGAGCACCAGTCCTCGGTCTTGAAGAGATCCACGTGCTCTCAAAGTTTCTGGATCCAATACTGTGAACTACCCTCACATGAGCCTGCTTTGAAAAATGCCCTATAAATGACACCTTCCCTTAAATCCTCCAGAGCACTTCAAGTTTGCTAATGTTGTGATCAGATTCTGAATGACAGCCAGGTTTAATATTATTTATTTTCCTGGCTTGATTCCTAGGACTAAGTCCACAGTGTCCTTTGGTCTTGTTAGTTTGTCAAATAAGCATATACTGTCCACAAATTATATTCCGCTTTCTCCAAGGACATTATTTTCATGATATCTGTGACTCTTAGCTGCCCTTATTATAGGCTCAAACTTACTATTTTATGTATTATTACACTACTGATATCAAAGAACTGAATCGTGAACCCAGAGCAATTGATTATTATCCTGAGAAGACAGATCCTACTACATTTCAAGCTTCCTAACAGGCCTGTGCTTCATTAACTATTATTGTCCACCAAAAATTATTATTTTTTTTTCCTTGCTCACACCTTTACACTCCTCCTTGGTTGTTAGTTTATAGCAATGGACATTCGTTACTTATTTTCCTTACAGTGGGAAAGCTTCAGGTTCTTCTGAGCTAGATGAAGACTGAGAAGAGCTATGGGAGATGAACAGAACTGAAGAACAGGTTGTTATTGAAAATTTCATGAGAAAAAAAAGTTGCTTTTTTTTAGGATTGGCACGTATTAAGCATATGTTTTTAGAGTATCCATTTTGTTAGTATTTGTAATGCCTCAATTGCTAAATCTTCGTATAATTTCTTTAATTACAGCTATTGCATTTTTTGCAAGAGCCTCTGTTCTGATTAAGAGTCTTTCCCCCTAAAGCACCCACTGCCCAAACTTTTCTTCCATATAGTTTTGATATATGATTTTCATACCATTTAATTGGAGATACATATTAGATTTTCTCTAAGCATCTCTGATTTCAGGAATGCTAAATGTCTACTCAGAGTGATTCCTTGACTTACATATGATTTTACTCCTTTTCCTAGATGTTCGCTCCCTCTCTGTCTCTTCTAAGAAAGTCCTAATATTCCTTCATCCTGAAAACTGAGGCAAACTGGAGTCTTTCTTCCCTATATTGTGAATACACACATGCAAAGAATTCCCCTGAAGCTTGAAACAAGACTCTGACTTCACAAGGCTATAGCACTTAGCAGGAACATAGTAAGAGACAGACCATCTCTGGGTATCTTCATCTCTATGGATCAGATCAGATGGCACTTGGGAACAGAAACAAAAGAAAAGAAGAAACAAACCAACCAAACAATCCATAAAATATCAACATTAACTTTTTTACCCAAAATATTTTGCCTGTACAATCTTGGTCTGTCCATGGGAAGCTTAAGGTTTCCCAAACAATTTTTTTTTTTTCAAATGGACAAGTCATTTCAGTAATATACATATATATATGTTTGATTAGAAATACTGAATATATTAGTTGTTCACCTTCCATACTCTTCCTAGCTCCCATGAGCCACCTTAGCTGTTACAGAGGCCCCTGGGAAGCAGATTAGAATTCTCCAGGGAAAGAGTTTGGAGAAAGTCACTGAAGAAAGCCAGGTATAGGTTCCTGCCTCCATTGCTGATGTATATGAGAGTTAATCTAAATGGAAGCAGAAGTGGTTCTGCTAAACATCTTGGACACGGAAAGCCTCCTTGGCTCAGTTCAAACCTCTTCTCCAAATCACTGTGATACTCATGGTCCCTCTCACATTGATTGCATCTCAGCCTTTCAACGATGTTCTTGGCCTTAGAACACTGGCTTTTGTTTTGAACTGCAGAGAGCTACTAAATTTTAGGCCAATCTCCACTAGGCTTGCATGTGCTGACTCATAGCATGGGAAACTATGAATGTTAGTCAGCCTTAATCCTGGCCACCATTAGTCTGTATTACATTAACAAATTATGACAGCTGGTTCTTTCTCCCATTCTTCCTGATTTTATTTTAAAATACCTCATGAAAATATTCCATTTTAAAATACTCCATGAAAATTTGTCAGTTCTCATCATTCTATTCCAACAATCAGGTTATTTGCAGATATGAACTGTTCACATTTTCTCTCCTTCAGTGCAGAGTGCATTATATGCCGTCATTTAACAAAATAACATTACTAAGTGATGGCATTAGAGAAACTAGGTTACATATATAGAATTTCAAAATAAGGTTCTGGGAAACTACTGAAAGGAGTAATGGTAACCCATGCTCGATTATCTTCTTCGGCCTCTCACTTTTTACAGCATATGAGTGAATCAATACATTCAGTTTTCCAAATACTTATTTATTTTCTACGGAGGATGCTTGCTTTCCTTTCTTTCCCCCTTCTTTCTGTTTCTTCCATTTCAATTTATGCCTGCCCCTGTTTTATTATGGTAAATATTTTTATTACAAACCATTTTTATTATGGTAAAATATACTTTGAATTATCACCTATGAATTCCTTTTACATCTACAGCACAGGTCATTAATTCATCTGTAGACTGTTTGCCCTGTCTCTAAACTGTGTGCTAGACTGAAAACCTAAGGAGGCTCCTTGTTTTGTCACTAGCCTGTGCTGTGTGACCTGTTGGTCCCCTGACACATTCGTTACACAAGACCTCCTTATACTGCCATGTATTTGCCCACCTTAGCCTTTTAGGATGTTTTCTGTGACCTAGACATGTATATGCATGCTGCTATTCATTGGGGTGGAAGAGCACTGTTGGGGGGAAGAACAGGAACAGATGTATCAACATTTGTGTATCTTGCCTGCCCTTGCACCTCTGGGCCATTTTCCCTCCTCAAACTCCTTTCCTCCATGCACTTGTAACAGTGGGTCACAAATTGGCCTTGAAGACTGGTCTGCGCTGGACTTCCATTAAAGTCTTATCAATATTGCCCTTTTTCTCTACACTTGTCATGCCAATAGTCTCAGTATAGGAAGACTTAGCATAGAACCTTGGTCTAAGAAATTTTGTGGACAGGCCTGTTCTCCACAGTTTCTCAACCAGGATGTCATATGAAACAGATAGCAGAAACCTTCTCATGGGCTGGAGGAAGTGTGGCAACCACTGGCTCACGCACAGAGGCATACAGCCAGGAGCTGAAATGTTACCCCGGGGGCCAAGGGTCCAGCTCTCACTCCCAAGAGTCCATTATCACACCACAAATGAGGTCCATGAAAGGCCATAGTCAGTACAGCATCCAGGGCTAAAGCATCTTACTCTCAGCTATACCATTACTCAGTAAATCCACAGTCTTAAATTAGATATCTAGGCTCTAGAGCAATCCACTGACAGGATTGAGTTAATGAAGAACAAATTATGAAGTAATCAAATGTCAGGGTCTTGTAATTAAGCTGCTTCAGAAGGGCAGCATCAATTCTTGCTGACTGGGATTTTCAACCTGAAACACTGTCCTGGAGCTACATGTGGTCCTCAGACATTATGCAGCACCACCCAAGGAACTGGCTATTGTAAGCAACTTTTCCTATGGTTAACACACTCAGTGAGGATGCATAAAAAAAAGCTTTAATTTCTTCCTCTGACAAAGGGGAGTTAAAGCTCTTCTGCTATGATTGAAATAACTGCATATTAATCGGGTCATGAAGAGAGAACAAAAGACCTGCACAAGAGTTAGAGTATTTATGTAGGTATCAGGACATGTTTAAATATTTTATAATTATCCACTGGAGCTGAGTATCAGTTGTCCCAGATGAATGCCCTTCTCTTCTTGTTCTTTGTGAGCAGCCCAGTCTATTTCAACACCTTCTGAATCTAGCTGGCTAGATACGATAAAGACAGGGAAAAAAATATGGAAAGTATCTGTGGAAGCGGGTTTCCTGAAGGACTGTGGGTATTCAATAGTCCTGCTGCATCACTCCCATGACTTCTTCCTTATCGATCTCCTTAAACATGTGGCAGCAACTGTCTTTCAGCCCTCCTTTTTTGTTTTCCTTCCTCTTTTCTTCTGGAGAAAGGAGGATGTAACATCTAACATTCATGCTCAAGAACGTATAGCTCAAGACAGAAAAAAGAAAAATTAGTTCAGAGAGTTGATTTTTGCAACAAGATCTGTCATACATTTACAATAGGAAATGTCCATAATTTATCGAAGCCTTAGGTACTTCCTTAAACAATATCAAGTGTCCCTTAGATGTGCACCTGATAGATGGATAGGTACAGATGTTGGCATTTTTGCAAGTTCATGAAAAACCTTGCAAACCTTGTCCGTGCTTTAAGGAGTCTTTCTACTTCACTGGTTGTTTGTACAGGGCTAGAGCTCTAACAAGGAGGTTGAGGATGGGGGAAGAGACTTGCTTTTTCACAGAAACCTAAATTCACACATTGCCCTGATGCAAAAATTAGTCCTTCAGCAGGGAAAAGCTGGGGTGGGAGAATAGGGGTAAATCTTCTACATTGACAGTGACAGCACATCTCTGCCTCTTTTCATCCTATGCTAAAAATGTATCCTTTCTTGTGACAGTAAGATGCAGAGAGGTCGTATCTGTCAGAGCTTGCTCAAAGGCAGAGGTGAGACATCATCTGTGAGGTGTCCCAAAAGAGAGACTAAAACTTCCTAGTAATGGAGTTATGGTCCTCGGCAGAAAGCAATAATAGAGAACAAGGTGGAAAGCCATAAGTACCTACAAGAATAAGAGGAGCTACCATATAATTAAAAACAGAAAATATGCATTTTGCATTGAAGGAAACCTCAAAATTTGCATCGAGATTGGAACTGGGCAACTGCCTGGCTCTATGGAGATACTGAACTAAGACAGCATTGGCAATTGTCATTTCAGTCATTTTAGCAGCTATGATTTTTGTCCAAAACTGGAAGCTACTATTTCTCAAGCTGTCATTAATGATTGTCATCTGGAAGAAGCACTCACTTATCGACTGAGAACAAGGGTGGTGATTCCCTCAGCAAAGCCTTACTAGTATTATTGTGCCCTCACTGCTTCTGCACTTATCTATGATCATCTTGACATTTATTTCATGCTTTTTCTACATCAGATTTTTTTTCTTATCAGTTACACTGGCTGTGGAAAATTAGCCTCTTTTTTATGAGAAACTGTGGGAAGGCCACTGAAAAATTATTTCTCTTATTTTTGCCTTTTTCAGAGACATGTTCTAGACCTTATGAAACTAGCAGTTACATTTAACCCATTCTTCAAGCAAATAAGTAATATGAATTTTAAAAACTCCTATCATATTATCCATACCAGTGGTAGGGAGATCTGAGTTAGAGATGAGATGAGAGCCCATATTATCTGTGAAATGGAGTCACAACCTTTAACAGAAAGTTCATCTGACAAACCAGTGACATCCCTTAAGTTGAGAAATACACCGAAATATATTAGCATCTTCAATAAAGATTTAGCACATATACAAAATCTAATAATCTTCCTTCTCCTTTTAAAACATAACTAACAAACTGAAGTTAATTAGTTCACTGCCTGTGTTTTATAAATCAGAGGCAAGCGATAAAAAAGAATTAAGATATTTATTCTTTAACAAGTATGTTTCAAATGTCTTTCTACTTTAAGGTTAATTAAAATTAAATAAATTTGATCTGTAAAAGGTGACAAATTTCCAAAACTGCATCAAGAAGCAACATATTAAAAAACAATGCCTTTAAAGGCTGAAGGCGAAGAGTTTTCACATTGTGAATGTCACTGTCTTGCTAATAGCTCTTTAGACTTCACAATGATAAATGCACTGTTTCATAGTTACTGCCTCTAGCTGAATTCCATCTTGTTTTTTATTCACCTCAGTTCCCTAGTACTCAACTAAATAACACCATTTACCCAGAGTATTTTAATTCCAGATGTGAAAATGTAGAGGTGGGTGCTTTTAGTCCAGTATTTCCCTTTAAATGGTATTATTCAAGGGAACAACATTTAAGGAAAAAATAATAACTCAAGATAATGCACAACACAGTACTTACATACCACCATATTTTAATCACAAAACTACAAGCATAGAAGGAAAGAATTTTAGCTGTTACCATTACTATTAAACATGTATTATTCGCCAAGGCAAATTAACCAAACTCAGTCCTGCACTTAACAGATGCAGCTCCGTAATAGTTATGTTAGATATCTCACATCACATGGCTGATTCCAAAGTGCTCATTTATGAATATTACCTCCTTTTCCTTCAGAAAATTACATAGATTCAAGAAAACCGGGAACATAAAATCATGTGCAGCAAGATTTAAATTAGTCTGAGGCTAATGACTTCTAATCTTGGTCCTGATACTGGCTTGTTCAACCTCCTTTTGTTTGTTTCCTGACCTGTAAAACAGAGATAACATTTTACTTAGATATTAAGGTCCTTAGATATAAAACATTGAAGAATGTAAAAAAGAACACTGTTACATGCAACATACATCTCTTTCTTCATAGTATTACTTAATTTTTCCCTGTGGTACATGCACAAAAAAAATACAGATTTTTTTACCCAGACTATTAATTCTCATATACATTCACACAGAACAAACCAAAACAGTCAGATTAACTTTGAGAGATGGGAAAGAAACTCTTTTCATTTTTGCTTGAACTGAAAAACAAATTTTACATCAACAACATATTGACTTGAAATGGAGAAATGAAAGTTGAGTCATGGATTTGGAAGCTGCCACGATTTTTATTTAATACATGAATAATTTTTATTAATATGTTTGTGAGCTATTTCTCAGCTTTTTATGTATAAATACCATAGCAAAACCATTGCTATGGCAACAGTTATTAGTTGTCTCTCAGTGTTAAACTAACTCTGTATCTTAACAAGTTACACTTACATTATTCAGATGTGCTAAATCTTCCTATTTGTGAAGTGTATGTCTGGAAACAGAGAAGGACATAATATTTCTTTTTTTTAGTAGCATAGTAAATAATCATTGAGAAAGTAAGATAGAATTTACAAAAATGTGTAAAAGAACTTAAGAGCACAAAGTGGTGGCTGTACACACATATATTCAACTGCTAGTACCAGCTTTGCACAACTAAATAGGATACCAAATCCCAACTGATAAATGAGTCCTCAGATTTTGACTTTGTCCCACCCTGGTTGCTCCGCTGCAGGGAAGCGATGGCAGCCGGCATGGGGCAGAGATGCTGCTGCTCCCTGAGTTGCAGCCATCAGGACCCAGGTGGGGGCATATCCTGGCTCAGTACCCAGCCATAATTACACTGTCTTTGCCAGAACCAGTCCAGAAAATAGTCATTAGACTAAACATTTCAGACACTCCAAGAGGGGAATGCCAAAAAAACTGTCAAACATTAACCAGGAGAAGATCAGCTTGGGGCCTGGCTTGAATATGATAACTAAGAATGAGAAGTCTGGTGAGGTAAGGTACCTGGGGCGAGGTTCTCTGCCTTGATCAGCTCCGAGTTCAAAGTCTTCCTAAGTCTTCCACAGTGAAGTTGTCTAATTTACAAAATGGGAGTGAAATCCTTATAACTGCTATGACATAAAACTCTGAATGTAAGCAGCTACCTACATTCATTACATGCTTTATTTCTGGTAATGTATGTGGTGATACTGAGGCATTATGCACTCTAATATAAGAAATTGATTTGTTAATTCTGCTCTTACTGAGACATACAAACAGACCACACACCAAACTGCGAAACATGAACTGCTGGGTGATGTTCTCATAAATCATAAGCCTTTGTAATATAAAATTACACACACCCCCACCAGCGAGTTTAGGAATGTTTTCTAAGTTTCATAAAACTGTAACAAAACAAGAATTAGGAAATAAAAATGCTATTCAAACTGGTAGAGTATTCGTTGTACAGGTAGCATTCCTTGTCCCATAAAACTGTGGCAGTTTCTCTTGTCTGAAATACAATTCAACTTTTTAGGTTGGTTTACTGCTGAGACCTTCCAATTTTTCTTCTACTTTCAAAGTCAGTTCATACACACAACTAGAAAACTTGGCACTTAGAGATCAAACACGCTTTTCATTGCATGTGGCTCCAAGGATTCTCCTGGGGAAAAAAAAAATAGGCTGCAAAATTTAATGAGTTTTAAGAACAAGGCAGTGCAGCTTCAGGTGATGGCCGGGACACAGAAGGGAGGTTTACGGGACACTGATCTTCAGCTGCAGTTGAGGGATTCTTGGAGAAAACCCAGAGGTCAAGAGGGAGGTAGGCTTATGGTTGCCTATATTTAGACAATAGCTGTCAATAGCTTCCCTCAGGTAACAATCTTACTTAGAGGGGGTAAAGGAGTGCTGGCAGGGTCCGCATTAGTGGAAATCCATGAATTAGGCATTTTGAGAGTCTTAGTTGGCCTTTAGCTCATATAAGATTATCAAATCCAGCACAAGACTGTTCCTTTGCAAGCAGCAAAATAAATATTCAATTGTTCAAAAGATTATAAACTTCTATGAATTCTGTATTTTCCCTTAATTTTAGAAAGATCTGTTAGGAAAATATCACCAGAGGTAGGGTGAGAATATATGTCTGGAACTAAGAACATTGTGTTGTGGTAATTAGCAGATCTGAATCTAGAGAAATTTGCACAAATGTAATGGAGAACATTTTACGTTCCTTTCTTCTCATGTCCTCATGGCTTTCCCTCTACTGCACAGTGGTCCTGGCGTTTTGGAAGCCCTTTCAGCTATTGGCTGAAATAAAGCAGTCCAGTTTGCCGACATTAGTGTCGTATTCCTAAAACAAACTAAAAAAGTTTTATCACATCTTTGCGTTTTCATTTCCTCACTTGCAAGACTTGAGTTGCAATTTATCTTAGGCATTGAACTTCACTTTTAGAAACTCAGTTTATTGGACTTGTAAAATAATAACATATGAGTAATACATTTAATGGAGCACAGAATGCCTTTGCATATGAAGCATGGTCAGAATTGTTTTTGTGAACTAGATTGCTCAAACAATGTTGTATCTAATATAGACAAGGCCTGAGGGTGTAAGTTGTTTATGCTATTGAAATATTCTACAGTTTTCTGTCTTCATTTTTAAATACTCTGCTGACTGGGAGGGCAAGTGAAGTCTAAATCATCTGTTAGAACACTGTCTTCATTGTTCTGCCGCATGTTTTTATGTGGATGTGAAATTACCATTGCGGTAACTACTGGGATTTTCATTTTGATGATCTCTGTGACCCTCTCAGCATTTCTTTCCCTACAATCTTTCTAGCTGGATTCATTTTATCTTAATACTCAGGGTGGAAAACTATGTTTCAGTGTCTGATTCTTGAATGGTCAGATAAGAGTGCCTTTTATTATAAGGCTGCAAATCCAGAGCAGATTTCAGCACAACACTGTTGGCTGTTGGAGAGCCAGCAGCAATCGCAAGGAGACAGTAAAGAGGTCAGGATTCTCTTCTTTTGTGACTACTATGCCATGAGTGATAGCTACAAGACTTGAATGGAACATGCACAGTGTACATGCTTCTCTCATGTGCCTGATATGTTGGCTGACATTGCTCATTTCCTCAGAGACAGTAAATTGGAGCAAAGCTCCTTCTACATGGGGAGGTCATGAACAGAATAATTCTGAACAGTTTTCATTAAAATAGTGTCAGGAGCAGAAAAACTTAGGATTTTATGCACCTCTAAGAGAATATTAGACTTGTCAAAGATACGTGAGCAACATGGAAGTGTGATGGTTAGTTAAAATGCATTTTTTCTTCATTGAGAAATGAGAATTGGTCATTGGGGAAGTAGAAGCAGTAACTGTTTTCAAAGAGGGTAATTTATTTATAGTCAGATGGCTGATCCATCATAGACAAGGTGCTTTAGGAAAGAAGTGGAAGCAAATAGGATAGAATAAGTAGATAGTCAGGAACAATCCTGGATAACAAAGGAAGAGAAAGGAAAAATCCAGTAGGATAGAAAGAAAAAGAAAACTGAAGATGGAAGATTAATTAGTCCAAATCAAGGTAGATAACCTACATCAATTATGTTTTTTCTTAGAATAGAATAGAATAGAATAGAATAGAATAGAATAGAATAGAATAGAATAGAATAGAATAGAATAGGCTATTTCAGTTGGAAGGGACCTACAATGATCATCTATTCCAACTGCCTGACCAATTCAGGGCTGACCAAGTTAAAGCATGTTGTTAAGGGAATCATCCAAATGCCTCTTAAGCACTGACAGGCTTGGGGCATTGACCACCTCTCTAAGAAGTCTGTTCCAGTGTTCACCCTTTTGGTAAAGAAATGCTTCCTAATGTCCAGCCCAAACCTCCCCTGGCACAGCTTTGAGCCATTCCCATGCGTCCCATCGCTGGACACCAGGGAGAAGAGCTCAGCACCTCCCTCTCCACGTCCCCTTCTCAGGAAGCTGTAGAGAGCAATGGGGTCGCCCCTCAGCCTCCTCCTCTCCAAACTAGACAAGCCCAAAGTCCTTAGCCGCTCCTCGTAGGACATTCCCTCCAGCCCTTTCACCAGCTTTGTTGCCCTCCTCTGGATGCATTCAAGGACCTTCACATCCTTCTTAAATTGTGGGGCCCAGAACTGCACACATACTCCAGGTGAGGCCGCACCAGCGCTGAATACAGCGGGATAATCACCTCTTTGCCCGGCTGGCTGTGCTGTGGCTGATGCCCCCCAGGGTGAGATTTGCCCTCTGGGCTGCCAGGGCACGCTGCTGACTCCTGCTGAGCCTGCGGCCCACCAGCACCCCCAGGTCCCTGTCTGCAGGGCTGCTCTCCAGCCACCCCTCTCCCAATTTATACTTGTGCCCAGCGTTACTCTGTCCTAGGTGCAGAACCTGGCTACATACAGGACATTAAGCCTTCCTTTTTCATCAGCACATGACACTTCCAAATACCTAATCATGTTTGCATTGTTACAATATGGGAGTTGAGATGAATTAGATTGACCTCATACATCCCATACTGTCAGCCTCAAAATTGACTTCATCAAAGCACAAATATTACTTAGGAAGCCCTTTAGCTCTGCCTCCTGAAGAATTTCTACTGGTCTTCCTCCTGAAGAATTTCTACTATTATGAAACTCTGAAAAAAAAAAGATTTATTTTTATTTAAGATGAATAAAAATAAATGCAAGCTTTCAACTGTTTCTGAATGTTTGAGGAACTTATTGCATGAAGAATCTGGAGAAAAGACAATGTAAAGTATGAGGTCACTCACTCTTTCCTAGAGGAAATGAAGCAAAATGAAGAAAAATTAAAAACACTCTGTTACCCAGGTTTTAGATGTAAGTGGAAAGGTTTAAGACTTCTAATAAAGTGATTCATCAAAATAAAAAAAATGGTCTGATGTAACTGCCTGTTAATACCAGACAGTCCAGAGACACACCTTCCCAAAATACCAGAAAAACAAATGACCTTATCTCTGACTTAGGTCTAGTGCTCACCTGTGACACAGAAATATCTGACACAAGACATATAGTTGTTTAGTCTTTTATGAAAAAAAAACCTCTGCAACATCAAAAGGAAAAAAAAAAACCACAACACTGTTTTAGAAACTACGTTAACGTAGTGAAGAAGAGAATTTTCTCACTATTTCTGCTTCTGTTTGACCTCACGCTCCTGCAATGAAAAGATCTGAGGCTTTAAAAGTAATGCTTTCCAGGAAGATAAACTATGTGCACAAAGGTCAGTTGTTCATTACTGTGAGTTACTTATATCTAGAAAAAGGATAAGAAATGAGACAGCGTGCAATTTCCACAATATATAGTATTAATACTTTAGAAAGCCTGAAAAGAATGTGCAAATTATGCGTACATCTAGTCCTTTCAGAATTGACAGTAGTGAATGATATTGTGGGAAAAGTGCAAGCTATGAAATACTTTTTTCATATACAAGAAAAAAAATGTATTGGTATTTGAGTAGAAAAATGAGCTTCACAAGAGGTACCACTGACTTCAATCACCTGTTCAATGAGCTTGCACTGTTACACATCATGAAGGGCCACTGGTTACAACCCTGGCAAATATACAGTGTAAAAAATACCTAATTCATATAACTCTGCTGGAAATCATCAACCATTACTCCAGAATAAAGCAGACTCATCCATTTGATCTGGGTACGCAAGAACAGATGTTTCCTAATTAGAACCTAATAGAAACTCATCACCATTATGTATCTATTAGATTTACAACAGAAGACAAATCCCTCTTTGATATCTCTTAATGTTATCAGCCAAGTATATTAGCAATTAGAGCATGGAAAATTTTCAGAAGACTCGGTGATAAAAATAAAATACTTCTGTTTCATAATGGTAGTAGAAAGGGAAAGCTTTACAATTTCTTACCCAATGTTTCACTTAGACCATATAGACCTACAAGAAACATTAGAAACAGAGACAGTGATTTCTTAGTAAACATATGAAATACTACAATATATTAAATATAACAATTCCAACTCATCAACATACATCATCAAAGGGAAATACTTTTTTTTTTTAACCTAGCGTGGAAACATAGGTAGTTTTAGGAAACAAAAGTTTGTGCATGATGAACAGAGTGACGATGATTGTGTAGAAATATAAGTAAACAAGTGTTCACTGGTGAATTAGAGGAACATCCTCTGTGTACATGGATGCCTGAGAGGCAGGTGGAGTGCCTATTTGTGCTACTAAGGGTATGCATTATGCACTTAAATGTCTGTTTTTCTTGCTCTCTCTGTGTTGCATTCATTGGACTCACACTTCTGAAAACCATTTGATTTAACATATCTTTTGACAATTGTACATAATGGGAGGAATACAATCCGAGGGACAGAGATATTTTAGTGTGATTTGGTCAGACTATATTAAACCAACATATACCCATCTTACTCCTGCTGTTTCTTTCCTTGAAGGCCATGCCCTGGAAATCCCCATCATTATGCGCTTCTGGACAGATCCTTAACGTCTGCCCAACGTGTGGTTTATGAGCTTGAAGGTAAAAGTTATGTTGGATAATGGCGGGTATGATCTGAGCTAATAAATATTTCCAAATTGAATCTAGTATTGTATATCCCTGTCAGATTCATAATCTATAATCAGTTTAAGATCCGACAGACATTTTAAAATTAATCACTAATGGTCAGACTGAATAACCTGCTGTTCAGTTTATGATGTATATTAATATTTTTGGCAGATCTACAGGCTAATATATTAAGTTAAACATTTCCTCACCAAGATCTCAATACCTATACTATGGAAAGTAACATTTCAAAACTAGTACATCCATGTGTCTTTCTGGTCTGTTTTTTAAGAGGCAACATGAAAGGAGTAATGCACATTCTTAAGGATATTTAAGAATGACATTTCTTTTTTTTTTTAATGTTCTTTACATGCAACATATAAGGTAACTTCATATTTTGATAATGAAAATGTCACCTAAGTCATCATTACATAGACGAAATAAAAGTAACAGACACCTTCAAGCAAATATCTCAGTCTTTCTCTCAAACTGCTTTACAGTCCTTCCCTTTAAGGACAAGTTTTAAGATGTTTTAGCTGTTGTCCTAATTCTGAGCAGTTGGCAATTTTCTCATTAATTTGGCTCCGCAGCCTGCTTAAGATGACAAAACATGAAGGCTGTCTAAAGGAAGATAAGATTTTTCAAAGCAGTATGACATTCACAATAATTACTGAATTCCTGTATGCCACTCAAAAATCTGGGGATGAGAAATCAGCAATGATTAAAGACCATGGACATATCCATTTTTTCCACTACACTCGATGTATCAAGCAGTTGCTACCATTTGCCCAGATTTCTGTTTCAAAGCTTTGTAAGGCTGCCCTGCAGTGACTCACTCTTGAGGTGAAAAAAGCTTGGATCACAAAAAAGCTGCCTATGAACAAAGTATTTACATCTCAGCCAAAGCGGAGAAGTGAAAAACAACATTCTTTACCAGTGCTGCCCTGTAACTATCTATCCTCCACAGAAAATACAGTTACCATTGTGAACTCAAGCTAGAAAGGAAAGGTATGTGCTTTCAACCTCTCAGTGGCGTGACATTTGTTGTGCAAAGTAGCCTCAGTCTTATCTGTATCAACTCCCATTCAGTGCCCCTCATCCATGCCTAAGCACTGGACCAGATGTTTAGTGTCACAGATCATGCAGATCATGTAAAAGCTGTTAACTTCTCTTGCAAGTACACTGGTGAGGCACTGGTGTCACTTCAGCACTGTTCACGTGAGATTTCTGGTTGCAATTGTGTTGCAGCAACATAAGAGGCTACTGCATGTGCCTGCACCCTCATTGCACCCTCCTTCTTGTCACTAGTGGTCCCTGCGACCTCATATCCATCAGCAAAACTGCACGTGACAGTTACCCTACCCTCATTCTGTCAAAGATGTCTGGGTGAGTCTGAGTGCTTTCAAGAGGGAGGTTGATGCTTGCTTTTGGTTGGGGTTTTTTTCCTTTCCCACCAAGTTCATCTGACAGCAGCAGGTTACAGAAGGGAACATGTGTGATGATGCCAGCAGATCTGACAGGGCAATAATCTCCAGTGGGGAAGTGGTGATAACTTGCTTAGGGAGCGTTTTATCTTCTCAAATAAAACCTGACACCTTTGGGTAATGCACCAGCTCCTCCTGCCTTTTACTAGTTATGCTACTTGCAGATTGGTATGTTTATTTTTGTCAAGCCTTCCTCTCGCCCCCTGCCCCCAAAAGCCCCAGTAGTATAGCAACATGTAATTGTACTGCATTATGATTTTATGTTTCGTAACAATTTTAGGAAGAATTACACTTTTGATGTAGTAATAATACAGCAATAGTAATTTTTTGTTTTTCTAATAGTAATTTTTTTTTGTTTTCCTATCAATTACAAGCTATCCCCAAACAGTTCATCCACTTCTTTCCTTACCTAAAAAACAAACCTGACAATAAAGGCAGATAACTGTTCAATTTTAGTTTTCATAGTTAACTTACCTATTATTTCACATTCAGAAATTTGTTTGTAGAACATAATGCATAGAAATTAGTGGTTTTTAATCTAAGAAGTCTTATGTCTGTGTTCTTAGCATGTGGAAAAGAATGCGAGGTTAGGAAAGCATGGCTGGCTGGGTGTTGAAAATAATGTATGTTCTGGCTGTCTGGGATTCTTGGCAGCTTTATGATTTAAGGAAGCACTCTCAAGCCCACTTGGTGCTCAAGCATTACAGAGACTTACCCTTCTTTTCCCCCTACTTCTTCTTTTTAGCACAAACTGCTTCACTGACTTCCGTATCTATAATTTGGCCCTGAGCATCTAAAGATGGATGAACTCATCTTGGAAACAAACGAGAAGTGAGAGAGAGAAAAATCCATGTGAGGATGTTTTACATTCCCTGGAGCCCCTGGTATTCAACCATCAAATTCCTTGCTTGCTTGAGGAGGTGATAATATTAAAAACTGAGAATTACAAGCTAAACCTAGGCTTTTAGTGCTGTCACTTCTGCATTGCATTCCCTATTGTGTCTGTTGGAAATACGCCTTAACTTCTAATATCTGATACTGAAATGGTATCAGAGGCATAGGAGATCAAGCCAGAGTAGAGCCATTGTGGGTGGGTGGCTTTCCAGTTTGGATTTGGGTGTGTAGGAAATTTGTTAGGTTGTTTGTTTTTTTTTTTTTAATATATGCAGTTCTGATATCTAGCTGTATTGCAGAGAGCCTGAATCAATATGATGGTCAAACCACAGAGGACACGACCTACCCACTCATGGTCCTCAAAACAGAAAGGAGGGCACTTTAATAAGAGTGAAAAAGCTTTCTGGATGTGTCAAGTACGTCAGTTTTCTGTACAAAGTGAGAACTGAGGCTTCGCAGGGTAAATCAGTCTGATAAATAACAAAGAGCTCTTATCCACTTTGAAGTGAAAAGAAAAAGCAGGCAACTTTTTTAAAGCATAGCTTTGATTCAAGTGAATCAATGAGTAGTTAATCACATGCTTAATTTTAAAAGATTGAAATGCAAATAATTGCATAATGTTACTTGAATTGTTTTTAAATGTATTAATCAAAATTCCCGTCCTGGATAAGAGTGTTAGCTGATACTTCACTCATGCCCACATGCATTTCCATACTTACAGTCATTTATGCTGCCTCTGATCATCTTTGAGCAGGCTCTGACTGGCAAGATTGCATGCGCTAGTGAAAAAAAAGAGCACAAATGACAAGTTCCTTTAGCTGTTCTTAACAGACTCTTGTAACAAAAAGGAGAATTTCCTTCTCCTAAATCCATGCATGACGGCTAAAAGAGGGTGATGTGTTTGATAGGACCGTTTCTCCCTCCTTTATTCACTATGCAGTGGCAAAATTGGACAGTAACATTGCATAGGTCCTTCATGTTCAGGGTCTCAGGAAAGCATCTGAAAAGCAACCTGGTGTGATCTCATCTGTGCCTCACTGTGAGCTGTATTGACACGAATCCTTCAGAACTCACTCTCCTCAAAAAGCATTACTTAGCAGTGGCTCAATAAATCGCCCTCTGGAAGGGGTGTCCCCACTGACTGTATAACATCCTGATAGAGACTGTGCTCCCAGCCTGAGTTTTTTCAGTTAGGTTACACAGAGTTGTTTGAAACTGCCTTCTTAAGATGTTACAGTTGCCTCACTTTACATTTGGAGTAACCACATAGCATCAGTCTTCTAGCGAAGGTAAATTTTATGATCCGTGTGTGACTAAGGTATATCTATGGAGTATTGAAAAAAGGACTCTTTCAGGTCTGGAAGAACTACAGGTTGTTTCCACTTCTACAACAACTTTCAGTTCCTGCTCAAGACTGGTCTTTGAGAGAGACCATTTTAAGAAACTGTATTGGTGTCACTAAATTACTCAGTTGCTGTTTTTCCAGGTAGTCAATGATTTGGTAGTTTAAGATAGATATGAATTTGCAATAAAGAGTTGTTCCGATTTGATGTTAGTTTTCCTGATAACCTGCAGATTATGTTCACTAAAATGCTCTTTGAGTTGTGTTATTTTACTGTCATGAGAAACAAATGCACTATAAATACAGCATCTAGCAAAGCATAGTATATTGAGGATATGTTCACTTAATTTACTTGTTAAATATCCACTCAAACTATAAACAAATAGCTGCTTGAAAGCTGCCACATTATCTGCATTTCTATTTGGATTTAGTGACAATGACTTTCTGTTGTCAGTGGCATTTCTTTTAATTTATTTTATTGTTTAATTTTTTTTGTCTCTGTTTCCCCTTAAATTACATGCTTTCAAAATTTATGATGTTTTTATTTTTTTAGGAATGTTCCTAAAGAGAAGCTACAATTTAAAAATGTAAACAGTATTTCCTTGGTAGGCATAGACAATCATGTGAAGGGCAAGCCAGATATAGCTCCTGTAAGAAAGCTGGAAAGCACTGGTTTTAAATCCAGAATAATAAGAGAGTTTTTGCATTCCTCAACATCTTTGAAAAGGGATGAATCCTCTCATAGCTCTTTCTTTTGCAGCAATCAGGAGGAAAATTCTTTAGGTGAACCCCAGAGCTTTGTTTTGTTTCCTGCCTGAGTGGGCTGAATATCAGGTGCATTGATATACCGCAAGTTAACATATTGGTGATATTTAGAACTAGACGAAAATAAGGTGCTTTGCATGAAATAATTCACCACATTAATTTATCACAGGACAAAGTGTATTAGGGTGGACACAGAGTCAAGATGTTTAACCCTGCAAGAAAACATCTCTCCAATACTGGTGGACTCAGCCTCCTGAATCATAAAAAACCCTGGTTATTTCTTTCCACTTAATTTCAGAAACAGTGTTCAACACCTAAAAAATATTTTAACAGAGACTCACTTTTCTGCTGAAATGTTGATGTGTGAAGAGAAGACTTTGCTAGGTTTTTTTATAACTACATTTTTAAAAAATGCAAATTGAAATAATTTTGCCCAATTTAGTCTAAAAATTTAGAGAATGAACTCATACTGGTCAAAGCAACAGAACACCTTGCCTCAGAATATAACCTCTCTCATACCATTAATATTAACTCTGGTTTTTACCTGGAAACTCTGTTTTGACGAGCATTTGGAAGTGTTTTGAACCTGCTGTTCAGGAGCCACAGAGCACCTACAGAGAATTTAGAGAAAAGTAAGTATACCATAGCTATTTGGATTGCATGCAACAGAAAAGAAAATACAAATTATTAAAACTTTTGATGTTCTGCAGACCGTATAGTAACAAAACATCCAACATTCTCCAAAACCTGTGTCTTAGATTAATTGAAACTTCAGATGAATATGCAGTAAGGTACAGTTCATTATGTCCAAAAAACCCATCAGATTATCTAAAACATGTAGCTTTTTGTTATTTTTTGAATTGCTGATCCTTTTATGTGTCATAGCAGAAGCTTTAGCATGTATGTTATAAATAAAATAAAAAATGAAAACTGTGGGATTTTTTTCATTTTAAAGGAAAAGTTATTACCTCTGGTAAATGTATATATGTGTGTAATTATATATCACACACAGGCAGGCTATTCCAATAATAACGATAATTCCTGAAGCTGACTGTTCCACAATCAGTGCCTTAACTTTACAACCATCACCTTAGTTGTACTTTCAGGCATTTCAGGAATTGACCTCATTCTAAAAAGAGTCAATGAGAAGAAGACTCGGAGAATCTTTTTGGTATTTTTGATTTTCGTTATTAAAGAAACCTCTCAACTCTTCTCTATCCGCATTGATACTTTACCCAAACTCTTACCATAGCTTGAGAGAACTGCACCAACTTTCTAGTTACTACATCTAGTTTCTCTGTATGTCACTTACTCGGAGAGTGTGTGTGTATGTATATAATAAAATAATCTGGTATATAATAAGATAATCTGGTTTGCAGAGCTGAAACAGCTGGTTCCTGGGGCGGGGTGTGCTTTCTGCTAAATACTCAGCCTTTACTGGCAAAGACAAAGAAACCTGATTCACTTAAGTGTTTCTTGTCAAATGAGATTGGCTTGCAACTTCTGCTTCCAGCTCCGGAGTCCTCAGCACAAGAAAGACATGGACCTGTTGGAGGGGGTCCAGAGGAGGGCCACAAAATGGACAGAAGGATGGAATGCCTCTCCTATGAAGAAAGGCTGAGAGCATTGGGGTTATTCAGCCTGGAGAAGAGAAAGCTTCGGGGAGACCTTATTGTAGCCTTTCAGTATTTAAAGGGGGCTTATAAGAAAGATGGGGACAAACTTTTTAGCAGGGCCTGTTGCGACAGGACAAGGGGGAATGGTTTTAAACTAAAAGGGTAGATTTAGACTAGATATAAGGAAGAAATTTTTTACAATGAGGGTGGTGAAACATTGGAACAGGTTGCCTAGAGAGGTGGTAGATACCCCATCCCTGGAAACATTCAAGGTCAGGTGGGACGGGGCTCTGAGCAACCTGGTCTAGTTGAAGATGTCCCTGCCCACAGCAGGGGGTTGGACTAGGTGACCTTATAAGTCCCTTCCAACCCAAACTATTATATGATTCTATGATTCTTTACTGTCATGGGATGGACAATAGAGATCTTTTGACCCCAAAAAATTTTCCAACAGCATACACAATAATAAGATAGAAAAAAGCTGATGTTCACTGGGTCAAAAGCTGAACTTGTGCCAACAATGTTGTATTGTTGCAGAAAAGAAACTCGCATGTGTAGACATAAGAGCTTCCAGTAAGACCCACGGATAACCCTGCAGCTCTGATCAGGACTGGTAGGTCTCACTGGGAATACTGTGTCCAAGTTTAGGTAGCACATCTCAGGAGAGGTGTTGACAAAGTGAGAAAGACCAGGAGAGAGCCAGAAGAAAAAAATCAAAGATGCTGGAAGCACAAAATGGAAAAAAAAGAAAAAGAAAGAAAAAAAGCCATTATTTAAGACAACAGAAGAGAACCTTAAGAGGAGAAATGATAAAGCTCTCCAGTTACACTAAAGCTCTTGCAAAAAGGAAGGCAACAGTTGTCTGTTGACAGGAGAAATGTCTTGATCATTGGTTTAGACAGCACCAGGTAAAGACTCGATTATATGCAGAAAAAGCTAAAGATTCCTAAAAAAAAACAAAAAAAAGCAAGGCTGTGGCTACTCAGGTGGACTGAAGACCCTCCTTTGCTGAACGGAGTATGCCAGGAAACATCTCACAGGAGTGGTGTAGGCAGCTGATCCTGTGTTATGGCAGAGGAGAATGGCAGGTAACTTCCTGAAGTCCTGTCTAAACCTCGTTCACTGTGATCCTCTGAACCTATGTCTTAGTAAGAAAAGAATAGAGAGGGATTGAACTACAATAGTGTTAGTTCTGATCAGAGGAAAGACTCAGGGTGTCGCAGTCAATATTTCTGACATTTGGTAATGGAGAAATCAGAAGACAGAGAAGGAATTGCTAGGTAATTGTAGCCCGGAGTTTGAGAAAAATAAGCTGCTTATGTGGTAGTTACGTACCTAGCCATTTTATCAGTAAATGGATGGTCTCTACTACAGGGCTCATTCTTAAAATATCATTACCCCAAAGAGAAAACTAGAATCATACTTCTGTGTGTCATTGCAATTAACTCCCTTGCTATGCTGCTTATTCATGCCATCAGTTACGACTTGCTGCTAAAGCTCACAAACACATTTCCACAGAGCAAATTTACGTCATGTAACATCCTCTCTCTAACCAATATGCATTCTTAAATGGCCAATAGCTGAATATCTTCACCAAAAACAAGCAAACACTCAGCATGTGCGCTTCAAAACTCTTGTACTGCGGTTGTAAGTGTAAGAAAGTGTTACGGCTTAAATGAATAAATAAATTGAAAGATTCAGCAGTGTCTGCCGTTGTTCCTCCTTTTGGTAACTTTTCCTTGTCCAGTGCTACCAGCAATGGAGAAGTCTTTGTGGCACCAGCCTGTGCAAGAGCACTGGTTTGACGGTGAGAATACGTTTGACGAGGTGTCGGCAGCAGGCGGGACGTGGCTGGGCACTGGCGCTGCCCTTTGCTGCGGGGGGTGGTTGGCGAAACAACGGGAAGGGGCAGGTGTAGCCTGCTAGTGCTAGGCTCATGCTTCTCATGGGAAAAAACAGATTTTTGAGTATTGGGAAAGAGTGAAGTGTATTGTCTGACAGACAGCTACTGACCTCTCAACTTTCAAAGAGTAAGCAGACTCTCAGAGGAGAGGAGAGGTCTGTAATAGCCTTTACTCATACTCTGGGGGATGGAAATTGTGTTTACCCAAGCGTTGTTTCTTCTTCCTTTTGCAGGCAAACAAGAAGTACATCATTTTGCATGTGTCCATATGCAGGACAGTGAGGTCTCACCTGGGTTTCCAAAGTTGAGCGCTAGGTGGTTTCCTACATGTTGCTGGATAAAATTATGTTCTTTTTAAATTCTCGCATGTTAGGGAGCAACAGAAATTTCTGCCAAGCAATTAGTCTGTTTTAAAATCAAGGATAATGCCATAACAATTATATAATTTTTAAGGATATTTTTATATAGAAATAAAACTTCTGACTAAAAGACATTCTAAACAAGCCACAAAGCAAGAGTCACCTGTGCCTACCCATTTGAAGACAAAAGTATGACAGAAAGGAGGCAGTCACTTAGAGTTTTCTTTTTTTGTGTTGACCTTTAAATATTGAATGGATAATTGAATGTGTGTATATATATATATGCATTTTCAACAACATTATGCCACAAGATTTACAAATTTGCTATTTATTGGAGTATTTTTTTAAGTCACATTAGTCACTTTACCTAGATCCTGTCCCAAGAACATGTGAATTGAGGACAGCTGTGTGAAAATCAACACCTTCAGTAAAAAGTTCATGAGTTCATGACTGGCAAGAGGACTGGAGTTCACAGACTGGTTCAGCAACTACTTAATAGCTTGCCCTCAAGGTACAAGAGAATAAGTGAAGTAGTTTGAGTTAACACTTTCTTTTATATTGCCTACAAATGTCTTGAAGCAATTTAATATGTTATAATGAGCTAGAAATTGGAAGCTGAAGTGAAGAATGTGAAGGGCCATGTGCTAGTGTGTGGCTAAAAAGGTTTCTAGATTTCTTTCTCTCTCATTTTTGGATAAGTAAATATATTTAATTTATTAAGTGTATTATGTGTTACTACTTTATAACTATTTAATAGTCAGAACAGAGCAGGGTCCAGATTCCCTAGAAAACTGGGGGAATCATTTGGCACAGTATTTAAATTGCTTCTTCCTCTTATTTAAAGATGTGTGATGCATCTTGTGGGGGGAAAAATAATAATCATGTTGTTCTACCTTTCTTTTTCCTAAACTTTATTAACTTTGCCAAAAGATATTTATGTTGCATGAAAATCATTCCTTGTATAAGTTGATATCAGCTGCTTTCTTTTGATAGATCAGTAACAGCTTCAAAAACAAAACACGAATGAAGAATGCATTATCCAAAAACATATTCAGAAAAAGACATTTCCTCAACTGAAAGTTAGGTCCCACATGTTTAAAAACATTAATGATGCAATAATATTCTTCTCCTTTCTGCTTCTTAGTAACTTTTCTAATTTTACTATTTTACTTTAATTTTCTAATTAAAATTTTACTTTAATTTTTTTCAAGACTCAGTGCTTAGTATCCAGTCAGTTGTATGTCTGGTTGGACTCTGTCACCAGCTGTGCCATGTCTTCAATAGCTCTCACTGAACTCTGTAAACTCCCATGCTTTTACCTATGCTGAAAGTCATAACCCTTTAATTTGTGTTTTATGAAACTTGAAGAACAGCTTTAATCTCTTAGCATCAGTCAAAGAAAAAGGTGAAGCTATGCAAGAAAGTGTGTGCCTTGCACCACAGTCTGTTATTTCCCCTCTCTAGAGTTAGTGTGATGATTTGATAGTTACAGTCAAATCAGAAGACGAAAACACATGAAACTATATAAAATAGCAGCTTGACTTTTTACCTTTTTAGTTTTTACTTTGTTTCTCATTTCCAAATATGGCCTCTCTGAACTTCACCAGCTGTAGTGTTAAGTTGAAGAGTGGGCTAGTAAGACTGATATCATAGAAATGTATTCATTAAGATTCCTTTTTGTTGTTGCTATTTTATATCTGAAATCAAAGTAGTTCTGGTGGAAAATGTAGAAAGGATGTGATTTTGATAATGTGGACCACTGAAGGATGAAGGTTTGATAGTCACAGAAGCTGACTGAAGGATCCGTTCAATCTGATAGTCCTAGATTTTATAATGGAAGTTTTGTTGTTGTATTTAAACTGCATGAAGCTACAAACCAGCTTAACAGCTTATGTCTGAATATGACACACAAGCTGTGGAACTCAATTAGTTACACAGAATTTCACATACAATTCTCTTTCCTGAAACTGGAAGAAAA
This sequence comes from Pelecanoides urinatrix, assembly GCA_013400755.1. Classification (NCBI taxonomy): domain Eukaryota; kingdom Metazoa; phylum Chordata; class Aves; order Procellariiformes; family Procellariidae; genus Pelecanoides; species Pelecanoides urinatrix. Next base: position 180,636 of record VZTQ01000697.1, on the reverse strand, counting down.
CCAGGCAAATGAAGACTTACAGATGCTGCTGAAGCTAATACATGCAGGCTTACCAGATCTGTCCTTGTCCAGCTCAATGTATGTGGGGTTTTGGGGGTTTGGTTTTTTGGCGGTGTTTTTTTGTTTTGTTTTGTTTTTTTTAATCTGGAGTAAAAAGATTGCATTCTTTATTCTGTTTTCTGTTTGCACTGAAAATTGGTCTCATAAATGATCTTGTTGAATCTTTACTTTTTTTTCCCCTAGTGTTGGCAATAATAAGGAAAGTTTTATTTGTAGTAGTTGTAATTCATGTATTCTCAGTTTATCAATACACTATATAGTGTATGTTTTTCAGTAGGCTTAAAAAAAGGTGAGCTCTAATTTTAAAAAAATCATAGATATTTGACTAAAACACAATGTTTCAACCTTGCATCTATATGTTATACTCTAACTGATCTTGGATTCTATGTAATTAAAAAAAAAAAATCCGGAATACAATCTAATAGCAAAAACAGCACTCAGAAAATGACTTATTTACTCACTTATGGCTGGAATACAGCATTCGAATTCTCCACAGGCTAGTAGCAGCTGTGAAATCAGTATCCTTGGCAGTAAAGTTGATGACCTTACATGAAATGATGTGCTTCTAGGTCTCAGTCTCTCATGCGTGCCTACAGCTGAGACTGTCCCTGTAGTTACACTGCAGTCACCACCTGCTCTACCAAAGAGAGCCCAAGGCTCACACAGCAGCAACTGGAAATTTTACATACAACTGAATTGCCAGAGAGTTCAGGACAATATATCCTGATTTATGTTTGCTGTATGCAGCTGTGTTTCTGTGACAGACAAAATCAAAACAGCTATAGATTTCATAGCCAAAATTCACCCAGATCCTTTAGTCTCGATCTCTTGCTTGTTCTCTTCTGCCAGCTGTAATTATTTTCTGTAAAGGTAACATACTCTAAAGCAGAAGGACCAAAAATTTGTCCTTTTTGGCAAGTATTTTCTTTTATGTGCAAAACATAATATTAATATTTTTTTAGGAAAAACAAACATGTAAGCTCATCATCCTAATCAGGATTAGCAAAATTCAGTTATTTGAGTTACCTGTGCATAAGGAGAAGAGGTTGTCAGGTGAAGGGCATGAGCTGGATCTGCAGGTAGTAGACCTGCATGCTATTAACATCACCAGAGCTCTTGAATTTCTAGTCATATGGCTCTCTGTCATTCCATTGCAAAGGTTTTCATTTTGTACGTTTGAAAAACAATTGCTGGGAAGACCACAAAGCTCCTATAGGCAGTAAAGTATGCTTTCCATATTTTCTATATTTAGCACCTAAGTTGTGCATTCTCAGGGAAAACCCTGAATATTGGTTTGTCATTATAGTTACAACTTCTAATTAAAGAAATTTTTCATGTCCAATGGAAATGCATGGTCCTGGGAAGATAAAAATGACGCTGTGCACTGGATGTGGCAGACTACACCGACAGAGGTCTTGCTGCTTGTTAAGAATGTGAAGGCAGCTGCACCATAGTGGAGATCGGCAAAACTTGGGCATGAAAGAGCTAAATACTTTTCTTGAGGTCATGCCTGACTTTCTCTATCATTTTGGACTCATTTCCCTTGTGCTCTTTTATTTGCGGTTATGGTACTCTTACTTTATTATGGAATGTATTTACAAACAAGGATGTTTGGCAGCCTGTATGGTGCTACGCAGTTCTGTTATGTGCCAGTTCAGAGAGATGTCTGATTAGATTATTTCAGACCAGCTCATGCGAAAGAACTATACAAGGCATGTGTGAATGATATTGCTTGAAGCAGAACTAACCTGACGAAAAACTGTATTTGTTTCTAGCTAAATGGTCTATTATGGCAAAAACTAAAATTACTGTGTGGTGGTCTTCAAATCAGATGCCAGCAGTGTCATCGCCATTGCCAAAGCAGAGTAAACAAGAAAACAATCTGTGCACCTAGTAAACACTCAGCATCCTGGTTCCTTTCTATAATTCAAAGTAATGACTCCCATTTGACCTCTTTAGCTATAGTTAAGTAAAAGAACACAAATTCTTCAGAATTTGGAATATACCAGTTTGTTCCAGCAAAGAATTTGACTCATGGCATTTTCAAGAGACTTTTTTTAGCACCAGTAGAAGCATGACAGCTTAGGCTGTGCGATTCTGAAAGGACTTAGAAAGCTGAGTCCTGCTTAACGTCTCTATACCTACGCCTGTCTATAATGTGAAAAATATTACTTTTGTTTTTGAAATTAATATTTAAATCATTTTTATTGCTTCTCATAGTATATAGATATCTGGCAATTTGGGGGTTGTTTTTTTGTGGTTTGGTTTGGTTTGGTTTCCCCAACCGCAAGGGGACCCACGTCTGTGGACTTAGAGAACTGACAAACAAGGCTTGACACTTGTTATGAACATAAAAAACATCTGTAATAAATACTGAAATTTTTTCACATGACTCTTCACTGGGACCATTGCAAACAGCCTTTGCTATCTCACACTAGCTTAAGAGAATAAATAATTAATTTGATCTAGTTTGGGGTTTGGTTGGGGTTTTTTTGTTGTTTTTTTTGTTTGTTTTTTTGTTTTTTCTAAGAAAACTCTCTAGTAGTAATCTAAAATAATTAATCTTGACCGAGAAAATTTGGACTACATAAGTCAAAGAAGCATTAAAGGAGAATAACACTGTGCATGTATGCATACACATATATGGGGATACGTATCAGTGAAAACTGATATGCCTAGTCCCAATAGACATGCAGAATAATTGCTTGTGTCCAATTTTAAAGATATAAGTCATCTAGTATAGTTAACTGGCAAGGTTCATATTGAAAGTAAGTGCAAGTTTGAGGAAAGCAGTTATCTGACACAAAACTTGTCCGAACGAGCTGACAGTCATATGTCCAGGTTGTGAAGGAGGAATGTCAGAATATATGGGCTCAGCAATCCCTTTAGGACCACAAAAAGACTTAGGTGAGCCTCTGAAAAACATGTGCCATATGTGGTAGTATTTATGTACAAAATGTCCTACTGAGTTACTTCATTTTCTTCCCCAAAAAATATTGCATATCAAATGCTGTTTCTGAATTGGTCAAAAGTTGTTGCCAGCTACTCAGGTGTGTAAATCCAAGGAGCTGTTCAGGAGCTTTTAAAACATGCATTTAAACTCACGTCCCTGCTGCAGGTTTAATTTCATGTTGTGATACCTTGGGGGAAAATACATAATGCTATCTATTCTGTTCAGCCTCATTAACAAGGAAGATAAAATATTTCCTGCTATCTTCTTGACTTTTTTTTTCCCTTCCCCCCCGCCCCCCCGCAAATAGGTTTTCTAGCAAAGCAAGTGAAGTTTCCTCCATATGGGCTTGAATGTATAGGACCTGCCTGAAAAAGCTTATAGCTATATTTTCTCCACTGTTTTAATCTTGTGACTTCAGTGGAGAACCATCACTGGTACAGATTTTGTCACATGGAAGTTTAAAAGCCATCAATTGTTATTTTAAAATATAATTTAATAGAAACTAAGAGTAAAATTGTAATACTGACTGTTTGTTAAACTTAATGAAATTTCAAGGGGAATTATTTACATACTTTTCAGTTTTGCTGATGGGAAGAAATCCTTTAATGGAAAACCAGACAACCTTCCATGAAGATAAAGCTAAAGCATGTATCTTTTGAAGGAAACTGTCTAGCACAGCAGTCCTAAAGTTAGTTAAAAATCATTCTCACTTAGCTAGAGAGAGAGAACTGGCAGTAAGTATGAAAAAATCTTTTATTTCTTTAACTTTCTGGCTCCAAAACTGAAAACCCTGATATGAAATGCAAAGATATGAAATGAATTACTAGATTATGCAGTCTTCATACTTCAAGTGCTCAACACACTTACTGAAATTTTGACAGTAGGGAAATGGGGAAACATTCAAAAGTGCTTTTTTGTAGGCTGAGATAGTTTGAAATACCTTCCTAATTATTAGATGCCTTTGTTGAGCTTAGCTCTTCAGGAAACTTAAATTGAAGTAGATACCTACATAATATAAAAGGATAGCATAGACTAAAGTGTAGGTCTCCTTTTAAAAACAATTAAAAAAAAAAGAAAACTAAGAATGCCAAGTAAAGTGTCGCTAAATTTCTTTTCAGAGAAGTCCCTTGAAATTAGTACATAAATTCAAACTCTATTCAAGTAAAGCTGTTGGAATTATGTCTGATTTAAAAACATAACCAAAACACCCTACTACTTGAACAGCCACTGAAATCCTTGTTCTGTTTTAAATAATGGAAAGATTTAAAGAACAGTGTATATGCTTTAATTTGCATATATATGAGTATTTTATGGTAATTTGTATAGCCTTTTTATTCCTGCTTTAAAATTTATATACAGTTGAAGGAAGGAATGAAGAACTTCCTTTAATGCAATGCAAACAGTATTTATTTACCTAAATAATTCTTCAATGTGTGACATCATAATGAAAATTGGTAACGATGTGCACTGCTACTCTTGCTTCTCCTGACTGAAGTCTTCAAGTTTAGTGTTAGGATGTTCCTAGGACTTTGAACATTTGATAACCTAACTTAATGTTGTGAGTATGGTAAAGCTGATAATTATTCAACATGTGGCAGATAGTTTCGTTTTGGGTGTTTTTAGCTTTCCTTACTGATGATGTGTCAGTAACCGATGATAAAGAACTACTGCTGCAACAACAGTAATGTGCTTAAAATGCATGTGTTTTACACTTTTATAAACCAGGTAGACAAATAAATTAACATAAAATTAAAAATAAAAGAATAGAAAATCTCAGAGGTTTTTGCTGGTCACACAGCAAGCCCTGCAAGTACTACCAGCAGTTTTTTCAGTGAGATGGTTGGATCCACAGAGCATTCATGGCCATGTGGTTTTGAACACCACTGTCTGCCCTAGGCTCGGGCTTCCCTCCTCTGTCTCACTGTTCCACACCAAGGTTTAGACAAGGCGGGGATATACATATTTCTGGTGGAGCTATAAGGGTGTTTCAGCATTTCACAGGTCTAAGACAGCTTAGGAACCACACCATATCAAGAAGAGGTTTCTACCTTCCTCTATCCTCTAGAATTTATGCTGTATTTGAATGTGTTTGTTTCTCCTGATGATGATGATCCCTTTTTCTGTTTTATTCTTGTGTTCTTTGCCTTCACTCTTTTAAATACAAAAAGTGCATTTTTAACCTCCTTATTTAGTACGTGTTTAACTCTCATAATCCTTCCACATTAATTCCCACTCTCTTGTCTCTTTCTGAGCACTTGAAATAACCTGTGACAGCTCTCCATTTCGTCTTCATCTTATGCTAAGAATGACACAATCTATATAGAGTAGAAATGTTGTATCCAAGCTTTATCTTGTGATGGCTCTCTGCAGAAAATCATGTTGACCTTCTTTGCTTACTTATCACAAGCTCGTATAGCTTTATACTGCCAGCCTACATTGGTCATGGATCATGTCATGGCAGAAATGGAGATATCAGCACAGCTCTATATGCTTTTAAAGGGGAGGATGATAGAAACACTATTTGACAATGTTAAGTATTATGCCAGCCTGTTTTGCATTTCTTGATATGTGCAAAGCTATATTCTGTTATTCCTTTTAGTACTGTGGTTTTGACTTTTAGAACAAGTGATTTCTGCTTCTTATATATCCATACATCTTGCCTGAGGTATGTTCCCATTCTGTATCGCTTCCATGGGAATGACTTTTACCATATTTCTTTCTAGAATAAAAGAAAATACGATAGAAATGCCAAATGCCCTTTTTCCCTTGACCTTTCTGTTACAGCTTTGAAGAGCAAGTTTATTACTTATTAGGAAGGACAAATAATCAATAGTCATTAAAGCAAATAAATATGTCTTAGTGGATGAATTATGCCCACAGCACAAGACAATAGCTGCTGTTACCCACAAAGAGTTCAGAAAATCAATTACTGTTGTGTTTCTGTCTTGCTCCATGATAAATACATCTGTGACCTACTAGCTAGTCATGTAGGGCTAGATTCAAATGTGAGATTTTGTTGCATTCAGAAATAGCAGCCCTGAAAATTCCTCTCTCAGATGCTGCCCAGCTCTGTTAATGTCTAGATTTGAAGGCTGAGAGAACTGTTCCTTTTCATGTGCTCTCCCCAGTTGCTATAGTTAGGATAACACCGGCAAGCTTGGCACGTGTTTCACATTCAGAATAGCTGGGGTTTCAAAAATAGGCATTCTCCAGGTAGGCCAGTCCTGTACTTATTTTAAGAGCACGTCTAAAATGTAAGTTGGGGATCTGGACAAAAAATAATTGCATTGTTCCCTATCACTGATGTCTGTGACATAGTGGTCAGCGAAGTCTTTGAGACAGACACAGACCTTGGTATCCATCACCTCCTAAGAAGGTGTATGAATCAACAGACTATTAAGTGTATTTTCCTTTTGTTGAAACTGTTATGTTGCAGCAAAGATTAGTTGCACTGCCTAGAAACAGATAACATAACTCTCTATCAAAGTGAACTCTCTTCCCTGAGTTCTGATCCTTGCTTTAAACATATGTGTTTCAGCTTTATAAATGAAAAAAGAAAATCTGATTCAGAAAGATCCTCTTTGTTCTTCCTAATTCAGAGAATGTTACCATTAACAACTCAGAAAACATCAAATGGATGTAGAACTATTACTGTTTGTGCAAAAGGTAAATCATGACGCAGTTTCTAAACTTTACTATTATTAACAAGCATATATCTTATATGTATCTTTCCTCCTTTAAGCAGAAGGTGAGTTACTACTGAAACAAATTGTATTCATATGGTTTTTCAATACAGAAGTTAATTCAACATTTATTATCTAAACATTGACAAGACCTTTGACAAAACAGGGCCATGCCCTTCTATTTATAGAAAGCTGAACTCCTTTAGGGTAGCGAGCATAAGTACTGTATTGGCCATCACCTGTGCCAGTAGGTACTTCACCAGTTTCCTGCATTAAGTGTAGCATCTGTGCCATTAAATTAGAAGAAAAAATACAGTAATTTTATTCTTCAGAACAGTCACCATATCTTATTCTCATAGTAAAAGATGTACTGTCAGTATGATTTGTCAGTCCCTGTGTGGTAGCTGAAACTGAATTTTCTTTAGCCAGATTGTATGAGTTGCCTTCCTACATTTCATATTTTTTCTTTACTAGAAATAGACTTTTAACAAGGATAAGATGGAAGTAAGAGGAAGGGTTCTGTTTTTTTTCTTAGTAGTGTTTATTGGGTTCAGCACTGAAGATTTATCTGTAAGCTACATTCTGTCAGAAATCCTCAGGGAAGAATGGGGTGAGATGAGAGACAGAAAATGATACTGAGTGCTTAAGTGGCATGTGATACAGTTTGCTATAGAACAAGATGAATTAGAAAAGTTCTGTTGTCTTGTTTTGCCTGCTATTAAAGCCACTCTTGATTGTGTGGACTAGCCTGTACTGAAACTGAGTTTCCAGGTAAGTGGCCTGAGTAAATGGTAGAAATCAGAGAATGGGACTGAATTTATTCAGAAATTCTGTACTTCTGTTTTGGATTGCATTCCTCTAAATGCACTCAAGAACAAATTGACTACTTCATCTATTAAAAATGGCTACTTATTGTACATGGAAAAACTCAAGTACAGAAAGATAGGAAGTATCTGCACAAGCACTATTTCAGGAGATGAAGGTGCTCTAATATCACTACAGTGGTGAAGAGTGGTGATACTGCTTTAATTAAAAGTTGCGGCCTACCACATTTTTTACTCATCATTTAAAATCCTAGTGCACACTGTATTTCTTGGCCCAAAAGAAAAAAAAAGGGGGGGGGTGTTCATTCTTAACATTGGAACTCTCAAAAATTAATTTAGTAAGTGTACAAAAACATGTCAGAGAGCATTCTGGAGACTTAAGTGCCCGGTATTTGCAGAACAGCAGCATGGTTTTTAACTTTATAAGCAAGCATGTGTTAGAATCCCAGTTATACTATCCAACCTTGAGCCCAGTATTCTCTGAACTGAACAGTGAATTTGCCATTCCTGAATTTCCAAATACTCTTCCATCAGGTGTACTGCAGTTCCAGTGTGGGAAAAGAACAAACCAACCAAACTTCTTTTTAAGCGGAAAGATAATTTGGTTTCTCTGACTTGTTTATTTCTTGCTAACTGGGGGGCTGACAATATCAAGAGTAATTAAGGTTCTAATATATAGCCTTAGCCACCAGAGAATTGATGCAGACTAGGGTCACTTTTCATACAGATTAACAAATACCAATCAACCTAAAGCTGTTCTAAATCTTACTGAGACGGTGATTTTCTTTGATGACCTAGAGTAGAACAGTCTGTATTTCTGAGATCTGAAAGGCAGAGTGACAAGGATCCTGAGGCTATCAAATTTTTCTAGCCCTTTCATTACTTGCTCAGGTGACAAAGTACAAAGGAATGGGAAGATTATGAATGATGGAAATAATGACACCAATAGTGCGATTGGAATAATTGCATTGAGGTTTATCATCACCAGGGAGAGAATGAAGGGAAAACAAGGGGAGTAGAACAGTGAATGGAATAGGCAAGATGAGAAAAGAAAATTACAGACATGAACACCTTATATGGTTGTGGGGAAGGACAGAAAAAGGTGAAATGCTTTTCAGAGATAAGAGGTAAAGACAGTGGACAATTATATTATTTCTCATTTTTCCTTCTAATTCCAGCTGCTACCTCTCCAATTTCTGCATGTTTTGTGATTATTTCACACTGTTTTTTCTACCACCTTTGCCTTTTTGCCTCTCCATTATTTGTAAGTGAATTAAGTGCCCATAGTGCATGAACCAGTTTGGCCTATAGCAACATTTGAAAGAAGCATCAATGCAGCAAATTAAAATCCAAACTTAACTTAAGCACTGCCTCCGCTCTACTCATTTTTTTAGTTGGCTTTGTGATTACAAAACAACATTCACTCTCCAGACGAAAAACAGACTTAGAATAATATGGGCAAGATGCAGAATAACAAATTCTGTTGAAACTTGGAACACCAGCTGAAATAATAATGAATGCAATTCTGCAGATAATATTTTGATGGAAATAGGTGCAGTCAAATTATTATTATCCACTGCAGATGAATAAGAATGAATCATCAGAATGTTCTAAGTCTGCCACAAGAGTAAAAGGGTGAGATAAATATTTTAAAGGTATTAAATATTTTAATTAATTAGTAATCATTAAAGGAGTTATTAAATAGTCAAGTTTGTTTTAAAGGACTTGCCTAGAGCTGTAGTTCCTTCAGGGCAAAAATCTTTTGCAAGAGAAAGCTTCAAACTCCTAAATACCTCACAATTTTGCCATGTACAATTTGTTTTATTAACAACAGAACATAGGTAAGATTAAAACAACAAAAAACCTACAAACAAACAAACAAAAAACCCCAAACAAAAAACAACCTAAAAAAACACCCCAACAACACATAGGTATGGTGGATCTTGAAAAACAATGTGTTTTAGCTATGCATCTGAATGCCAGAAAATACCTGAATAGGTTTCAGCTGCTACAGACAGGGTTCTTCAAGGTGTGTGGAAGCTCCCAGAGACTGGCGGGAGCAGAAGGATATGAATGGACTATCACTTTGAAAACAAGTACAATATTTTGTGACATTATCTCAGAATGTTATGTTCACAAAAGCTCTTGTGGACCAGTGCATATAAATGTTCCCTAGCCACTGCAAGGCAAGATGAGGTGCTTTAATAGCGGTGGAGATTAAGAGACCTCATGTAACTGTCTCGCTGCTTCTTCTAAGAAGATAAAAACCTCTGTACATAAGATTTTTCTTCATTAAAAATGTCATAGGATAGATTCTGCAATCATTATTCATGCTGAGCAGTGGATTACCATGTGAACACGTTCACTGAATTCAATAGCTGCACTGAAACATGGTTTGTGATGGGAATCTCTTTCAGTAAATGATCCAAAATTAAGTCAAGGCTCCACAGAATGGGGTCCAGGGATGGCTTAAAGGAATAAGATAATTATCTGTAAGAGTATTGATGGAAAAAGCAAATCAACGCTTTGCTGTTGTCAAACCCGGAAAGAATATAAGTCAGAAATCTCCTACTTGTCTAATATGTATGCTAGTATAAGTTGGATCAGTGAGGTGTTAAATGTTTGAGATGAAGGTGAAGCGGGTCAGCAATGTAGCTTGATCCCACCCACACCTGAAAATGCAGAACTATCTTATAGTCTCACTCAGCATCTTACTTTCCTGCAGTACAAAAAAACGTTTGTAAAATTAAAGAAACTCACAAACAGAACACTTTGAAAAATTAACATTATTATCCTGATGGCTGCTTGAAATATTAGATGAAATTTATGTGCATTGACAAGGCAGGATATTCTTCTTCAAAATGCTTTTTAGCACAATTTGATTTGAAGTCAATGAACAAATTAAGGAATACATTTTGTTAAGAAAATCTGCCAGTCATAAAACATGCAACTGCACTATGTTGATGGGCCCTCAAATCTGCACAAAATGTGTGGATGAGATTTGAGAATGAGTAGGAATAACACATGTTTTTGCACAAACAACTTTATTTGACCTCTGTCTTATGAAATTGCACCATTGGTAAAAGATCTTTTCTCTATACTTGAAGCAGACATCCACCAAAAATGTGTGGAGAGGAGGACTTGTCTAAGCTCATTGTTAGGGTTTTGCACTGAGCAAAGTGTTTTAACTGGAATCATGCTATCTTGGGTCAGCATAGCTTAGTAAAGTGCAACACCCATGCTGTGTTCAAATAGGGGTTATTGATTTTTAGTTTCAAAGCGAGACCTGGAATTTAAAATCCATGTGTCCAAAACCAAAATTCAGTGCTAGTATAAAATTTAGCAAAGAGTAAAATGCCATGTGTAACAGCTATTTCTCAGCTCATGTAGGCATTTGGGGCAAGAGGTTGTGTAAAAATTTCTCATTATCCTCCTAGGAAAATAGCAAGAATCATTGTCTGCCACTAATTTTCAAATAAGCCACAAAATGAAAGCTAATCAGTGTCTGCCAATGAAGAGTGTAATTTTGAAGAGCAATTACAATCAGTGACTATTTTTTTCAAGATATTAGTTTGCAAATAGTTGTGGTCTGGCGCACATTCAGGGTAATGATTGTGACTGCTTGCTGGATGTGGTGAGTTCAGCCCCGTCGACAGCAAGCTGCAGCAAAGCTCTCCCATCACTGCAGGGTTTTGCAGCGTGACAGGACGTTTCCATAGAGCCCGAGATGCACTTTTACCATCTGAAACGTCTGTGTGGGTGTTTTTCTCGTGGTTCATTGCTTCAACAGCCACTGTGTCTAATTTGGAATTACTTTTGCTTCTACATGTTCTTCCTTCCTTGCCTTTCAATAAACTCAAGGCTGCAAGCAGAAGCTCCCGAAATCACCTAAGTGATAAGCCCAAGTTACAATTACTGTGCTAGCAGTGCATGAGCACTGCCTCTTTGCTGTTACAGTCAGAGTAAAGATTGCTGGACATTTGTCATATTTGGATTTCTTTGATCTTATATATGCAACATACATTACACGAAGCAAGTATTCCCAATTTTATCAGGCAACAGGTGGAGTTTGCCGGTATTTGACTGTTTCATTTTTTTCTTGTTGTCTTGAAATTTTACGCTCTTGTCCAAGAGGTTTTTTTTCCTGTCAGTCAGAACGACCCTATCCAATATAACCAGACTTATGGAAGCTGAATGGTGACAGAATAGTGTGGTGCTGGGGAAGAAAAAAATGTAATAATAGAGGTAAACCACTAGAAATTTTATATTTATAAATATTCCTTACATTTTAAGTTTTTTTTATGAAGGGAAAATGTAGGGGGGAAAGTGATGCATAAATGGATGTCATCTATAGATCACACAGTACTAATAAAATTAATATCAATAGTTGTGAATCTGCAAAATAAGGTTGTCTGACTATTTTAATAACATATTAACAGCGGAGCTATGGCAGAAGGACTATATTGGTAATGTACAAAATGCCTGTGAGTAGAGAAGGACTAAAGAAGCTACAACAACGTGCTGGGTGTATTTTTGGGGTTTTTTGTTGTTGGTGTTGTTTTTTTTAATATGTAGTATCTCATCCCCGTTCCTGAGAAAACAGATCCATCATTGCGCAGCAGCATTTGGAGATGGGAGCTGGTGCAGCAGAAGCAGGCTGGGATTTCACAGCAAACGACATATGACCTGCGCCATTTGACAGCAGCAACCTCAACAAAGTGCTTGTTGCCAGAACCAGCCTTCAAGGACCTGTGTCGGAAGGCTGTTGTAGCAGAGTGTTTCAACAGAAATGAATGCGAAATGTGTTGCCACACAGACAGCTGTCTCCCTGCAGTGACTTGGAGAGGTGTTTAGGTTGTGTTCCAGGGTGTTTTTGTTACAAAGCTCTTCACTCTTTCCCCAGGGCTGAGCCGTGATACTAGCATGTGTGTGTTTACTAGTCTGTTCTTCCAAGGCTGGCTGAAGATTTTTCAGTACTTTAAGGACGATTTTTCAGTGAGTGTCTAAAGCTATCAGAAATGTGAGCCCACAGAGATAAAAATCGCCCAAATCTGCAATCAATTTTGGAAAATTTTTGACATGTATTTTGTCAGCCCCCTGAATCCAGAGGCAGTAAGTTAAGGCCAGCTTGCAAACAGCCTAGATCAGCCCCTAGCTGCTCCTACACATGCATACTTGTATGCAAGGGAGAATGCTATCCAGCTCGAGACTTCTGATTATTTGAATAATCTTAGTTCAGATAGTCTGAAAAAAGTCTTTCTTAAGGTTGCCAGCTGCATTTTTCAAGGGCCCACCTGCTGTCCATGCTATGTCACGGAGCTGCAAAGGATTTCAAGCTCAGGTGTTGTGTAGTTACACTGCTTTCAGATCCAGAGCTTACTCACTGGGAGACAAGTACCAGCTGTGTCTTGCACAATGCAGGCGTCTTCTGCTCAGCTGGGATATAGCGTGGTCATCCAGAAAATTAAGAATGCACACTTAAACAAAATCTTTCCAAGGTGGTTGGCTGGGGACTCTCTTCTTGGAAACCGTACTTTATTTTTGTTTCTCTGTGATATAGCTCCAATTGCTCAGTAAGGATAACAGTAAGTCTTCACATCACATGGATGTTGTGAAATATAGCTCTGTGTGTGAATCCCATCATCAGTTGCTCTGATGAGTGCCATAAAATCTCATTGTATAAATGACAGAATGTAGATGGTGCATAGTAAAGGACATATGTTGAATGAGAAAGCCAGAATAAAATACTGAATTTCTGATCATGTAATAAGTGATTTTAGGCAGTACTTATAACAGGAATTTGTGATACAGTGAAATATGTGTGTGGAATAATGTAAAAAGTTATTGAAATACTTAAAGGTGGTGTCATAGCAACTTCTCAAAAAGAAACGGAATTAAATGTTTGTTGTTGGCTTTAATTCTGACACTTAAAAATTCCTCACTGTTTTCTTTATGAAGTTTTTATAAAACAACAACGTAAAACAAATTTTTAAACATATTCTTATTTCCTTTGCCTGTTATATTTTCTAGTTCTACTGAAATATGCTTTATTAACTAATATATGCAGACATGTGTGTGAGTAGGAGGAGTGTTCAAAGTTATCCTCTAGTCTGCCTGATCTCAGAAGTCATTGAATCACACCAGTGCATTCATAAATAATTCTCCTGGGCGTGGGAAACTTCAAATACACATGATCTCTCATGCTTACTTTCCTTTACTTACCACCTTCTGAAGGCAAAAGGAAATTCCATACAGGTTCCAGGCCAGGGTGCAGGTGATGTTTCCACATTGCGGGCTACAGTCTCATTTTGGAAGCACAGAAAGTATTCCTACTTTTACAAAAATTGTTGATGCTTACAGTAGCTTTAATTTTACTGAAGGCTGATGTGATTTCTTGGGCAGATTTCAGGGTACCCTCATCTACCCTGTATCCAACAGAAAAAAAAATCATGGATCATCTTGCAAAACAAAAGTGCGGGGGAGAGTTCAGTATTCACCTCTCCTGAATTATACACCATTTTTTTGTAACTTAGTCACAAGTTTCTACTAAAATCATACATTTAAGATGTAACAGATACTTCTGTATACTGTGCTGGGTTTTGCTATGTTTATCTTCTGCTATTTCAGCCATGGAATAATAAATGTTTATGTCTGACACTGCAATATTCTTTTGCAGAGCTCAAACGTTGTAGCAAAGGTAAGAAGACATTGTTATGACACATTACAAACAAAAAAAAAATGGAGTCAAAGAGATGAGATGACCTGACAAGAAACACTGACAAAAAAAAATGTGATAAGGTTTGTAGATCTCTTGTGCAGTGCCGTGACCCCTCCGTTGCATCTGTCCAGAAATCACTGAATAAAGAACAACAAGATAAGATGGAATATTCTGTGTTTCTTTCACTAAAACACAGAGAGAAAAGGCAACAAATAGATACTGTTGATAAGTGAAATAAGCAGATGCCTAGACATTGTCATTTTTTTCTAGGCATCCTGGAAGGAAAAATGCATTTTAGAAGGGATTATGAAGAGGATAAACAACTTACTTTGCAGGTGTTTAAAAAGACCAACCTTACCAGTCATACACTATATTATCAAAGGAAGAACAGATGTGTGTTTGAAAACATCAGGAAGATGGAGGCTGGTGTCACGGGATGACCGGAGGTAGGAATGAATCTCAAAGAGTGAATAAAAGATGAGAACCAGTAAAGGGCCTTGATTATTATTTTTGCACAGAAACAGCTGAATATTTTAATATCCTCTGTTGTCAGACAAAAAGGAATTAGCTCTCAGAATGACATTTCCAAAATCACATCCAGTGGCTTTTGTTGAGGGATCAAGCTGACAATGAAGGGGACCGGCCAGAGGTTGGTGGCTTTGCCCTCCTGTTGGCATTCCAGAAGAGTCACGCCATTCCCATCATTGCAACATTTTTCTGCCCTTTGTAATGAAATTAATTCATTGATACAAAAAAATTGATACAGTCCTCTGCTTGGAAAGCTTAGGCAGGGGAGAAGTCACAGACTTACAATAAATTAAGTACAATAGTCAAGATAATTTCATGTATAACTTAAGTCCAGTCAGATGGTCAAAATCTTTGCTACTGGGTCCTACATCCTAACCGTTCTCACCTGCATATTCCAATTTTCTGTGTTTGAAGCTGGGAACAAGGGAAGAGCTAACTGGGAAAGAAATTGTCTACAGATTGTAGATTATAACTACAGTACAATAAAACTTATTGTTTTCTTTCAGAAAAAAGTAAAAAAATCTACCCAAGAGGGGTCCAGATACAGTTGTTTGAAACAGAAATGTTGATTAGAAAAAAAGAAATTAATAAAAACTGAATGACTAAAGTGTTGATCTGATGCCATTTTATTTACAAATTAGTAAATTGGGAACATATTCATGTTTCTGTATTCCATGTTAGTCTTCTCAGAACAGACTTGATCCCTAAAACTTCATCACAACAGAAGCAGAACAACTGATTTTGAATAATGTTAATGACTTTAAAACCAATGAAACTATAAGAAAAAAAAAAAAATCTTAGAAAAATCCTGTACTATGAAACAGAAGAATTTGATTCCCATGTTTTAGCTCTCATAGGTCTATACTACTGCCAAAGGCAAAGACCAATTTTCCCTTTTTTTCTTTCCCCTTATTGAGACTATCCTATTAAACTAGAGCTTAGCATCATCCTAGAGTTTATCCCTCCCTTTTCCAAAATCATGTCCTCATTAGCTACAGATGTATGGCTAACTAAATTAAGAAGTTACTACAAAAGGATACACTAAAGTAAATTAAATTCATTAAGAAGATGCGACAAATGCTTGCATATGCTTAATGCTTAACCAGCTTACCATAGTATTAGTATTATGAATTTTAAAAGGATGCTAGTTTCACGATATCAAAACACTAACATTTCTAACATTTCACAAACACACCTGTCTTCACAGATTTCCAGGTGGGAGAGCACTGGATTCAAATAACCTGTGTATTAAACTCTCTTCTTTCTTTTAGGTTTCTGTCACTAATTCTGCCAACAGTTCATCTGGATTTATCTCTCTTTCACAGCAGCCTGTAAAGAGCAATGTCCTAATAGTAAGGATTCACGTCTTTGTTCTCTTATTTCTTGTAACTTGAAACTGTCACCTTCAATAATATGCTTTTTTCCTCCTTTTTTTAAAATGCAGTCAAATTATTTATATTCTGTAACATTAAGCATATACATTCATTTATTTTGAAACTAATGTTTAAATGTTTTGCTTTTTACAGTGCTGAAACAATATCAACAAATCAAAGTAAATAACTAAAATAAATTCTCCATATTTTCTATGTCTGGAAAACTGATTGGATTTTATGGAAATCTGTTTGTCATGGATCTACACTCTCTTTATATAAAAAAAAAAATTCTATACTACAATAAATATCATGCTAATAAATTTCAAAAGAAGACAATCAATCTTCTCAGCCTGATTCTGTAGCTGTGAATGTATTAAAAGACTGTACTAGAATTGAACAGCCCAGGTGATTTTTTTTATCACATGAGAAAAGTCTCATGAGTTTCAAAGGAAATGTCATTACTCCTTACCTTCAAAGAGTTAATTGATAGAGATTAGCTTTCAATTTATTATTAAAAGGAATCTGTCTGAATGTAAAACACATCTTTCAAAGCTTTTAAAAAGTGTGGTATGGGAATTAGTTCCAGAAATATTGTTCCAGATGTTTTAGGTCAGGATGACAACTGTGATGGTAGTAGTAGGAGTCTGTCTTTTTCAAGTGTATATCAGAAATGAAACTGAAGTTGTGTGCCTTTATAAAAGGGAAAATAAAAAATAAAAAGGAAGTTACGGTAAACAAAATGCAATGGCTTCGTGTAATTCTTTGCCTACGTTTCTGAAATTTGATATAATGCACTTTTGGGGAACATTTATTTTGAGAATAACCTAACAAGGCAAACAAGATACCATTTATAGGAACAAAAACTAGCAGGTCTGGTTGAGGGTTCATCAAGCCCAATATTGCATCTTAAATACCCGAGGAGGAGCAAGCATGAGGAAAAGGAAATGTTATACATCCTCTGTTCCTTTCTCCTAGTCTACAGGCATCTTTCAGGGGGTTTCCTGGGACTGATATGGTTGGCTAGTAGCCCACTGTATATCTCTCTTCCAAGTACCTGTTTAATTTCTCCTTGAGCTACACTAAACATATTGCAGCCTCAGAAGTGATTTCCTAATTTACAGAATGATAATCTGGTGTAATACTGCAAATTAGCTCAGGAGAAACTTCCCCTTAAAATTCTCTCCTTGTGTTTCTGCATTGCTCTCTCTCCTCAAATGGTTTTTAACATCTTTTTCTTCATATGAATTGAAACATCCACCTTGCTTTCTACAGATACATGGACAAGACATATGATAAATGATCCATACATACTACAGATATGTATTTTATATTTTCATTTCACTGCCATATTGTATAGCATTATATTCTGACTCAGAGGATAGCCAAACCCTTCAACTAGATCTCTTCTGGGCCACTGCCAAAAGTACTGACAAGTCTTCATATATATTTACATATACGTCACCCTCAAATTCATTGTAATTTTATTCAGGACATATGTTCTGCAGAAACATGAAAAATTAATAAAAACATATAAAAATATGCTATAACTTTACAAGGGGGAGTGTACATAAAAGAGATAAGGAACATATAATACTGAAACTCAAGATTTGGAAGAGAGTAGGATGCTAACAGCATTTTACAGAAAAAGAGTATTTAATTTCCTGGTATAAAGCAGGAAAAGTATATATAAGTTGCAAGTGAGAATGAATGACTGAATAATGCAAATATTAACCTATACCTGAAGGTTCAAAACCCTGAGAAAAATGTATTCTGACTCTGTACTTTTCCCTCTTCTACCTCCTTTTGCCTCCTCCTTTGTCAGAAATGAACCTGGCTTATCACGTAAGGAAAAAGTAGAAATTAGAGATATGAAAGAATTATTTACTTGCTAGGGCCATAGATGAGTAGTTAAGCCATTGCTCTTCAGGTTCTTATTAAAACACTTACAGAGTAATAATTCAAAATGGTTTATAGTCACACCTTGACAGGGCTATGGGGAAACTATTAGATGTCTTAGACTGACTTAGTATGCACTGAGGGCAAGGTTTTCCCAAGGCTTAAGCTGAAAGGTTTTCAAAGATGCTGCTTTACAAGTGCTCTGGGGATACAGGATGTTTTAAAATCATATCTGAAAAGAATTTCAAAGCAGACAGAGCACTGTGTTAAAGCGTGAATTATGTATCATCCTGCTATATACTTCAGCCACTCCTAAGTTTGTTTTCCCCTCCTTTGCTCCTTCCATCTCCCACCCCAGACAAAACTATAGTGTGACTCTCAGATTTCAGAAACATACCGAGATGGGTTATACTTCTGTCATCTCACATTTCTGACATGCTATTTATGAAAAGAGAATAAATTAAACATGTAATAATGGGAATTAGAGTAAAGAACTGCCAAGTGGATGCAGTTCAGGACCAGGAAGGACCCCAAGGAGAAAGGTTTGCCTGACCTTGGAAGCTAATTTAAATTAGGGTGCTTGAATTTTACTGTGAGTGTGAAACCAGGCTTCAATGAAGCAAATTTACTCATGAGCAAGAATATCTATTTTCACAATTGCTCCAGAATAGCTGTTCTTTACCAAGTCCCATTCAGTATCTGAAAAATAGTACTGCCAACGTATAACTGTTTCTGAAGATCAAAGGCTGGTGGTCATTCAGGACCAACACACTGACCTAAAGGTAACTTTTTCACACTTTATGCTAGTGCACCACTTTTAAATCAGTGTGGCTCATTGCAGTTATTCCTAATTTAAACAAGCATACCAGAAAAGTAATCAAACCTGACAATTCTAAACCACAAATGTACAACTGTAGAAACACATGTGATTTTGAGGTGTGTTCATAGAATTTCATTTCTTTAGTAACAAGGGCAAAATTAAACCATACTTAGAGCTATATATAGAACGTTAATTTTGTTTTTTTCAGATTTCAGTATTTTGATGTTTACTTTCAGATCAATCCCTCATTATTTTTAAATAGCCCATAAAAGGGAATGGAAGCCAGGCTCTGGACTAATGGCATCAATGGGGTAAAACAGAGCCAGAAAATCTGGACCATCAAGAAGCTGGACAGATATATGCATAAATTTTACCACACACCATCATGTCACCTGGAACCCACGGAGCTCTATTTGGTTTCACCTTGTCAGGAGACCTACAGAAGACATTGGTGCTCAGGGCAGATATGCTGTCAAAAGAGAAATATCAAAAGACAAGAGCTGGTTTCATCAAAGCTTTTTCTGGATTTCATTTCTATTTGATTCAGATATGTGAAACCACTTTTTTTTTTTTAAAATGACCTTGGCATTTTCTAATAAAAAGTTGATTTAAAGAATCTCCATCTCATGTATTATGCACAGTGATCTAGTTCTTCACTGCTTCCTGTCAAAACTGGTTACGAGTCTAAAGCTTAGAAGTCACTTGATATTTTTACTGCATTATGTTTTACAATGAGATCCTATCAGTTTTTCTGGAGAACTATTTTTAGGTGTGAAAGAGCAGTTCAATAGCTCTTGTTGGAGTAGACCACCTGCACACTCTAATATCTAGCGTGTTGGTGGTTTTGGTGCTGTAGATACGTATCCACAAGCAAACTTCTAACAGAAATCAGATCTTAATTTTACAGAAATGGTGGAAAACAGGACTGGGCATAGAGGTGTGGAACATACAGGGTTTAAGAGATAATAAGAAGTGAAATGGAAGAAACCCAAATTCCAGATCAATTCTGACCCTTTCTAAGTGGAAATCCCATGCAGTATTAATAATGTACCATTATTTCAAATGTCCATCTTCTTGATGGCAATTGTAAGTTTATCACTTACTTGTTCAAAGTGATGCCCGGCGGGTTTAATTTCTACCTGACATTGTAAATCAGTTCCCTGAGAAAATAGTGCTTGTTAGAAATTTCTCAGTTCTTATACCAGCCTTCTTGCTACTTCATTTTGTGAACTTGGACACGTCACTAATTTTCTCAAGAGGTTAGTCTATATGGCAAACTGACAACATAGCGCACAGATACACAGCTTTTTTTAATAGAGTTAGTTCAGGCGTGAAGAGGGGTCTATGCATGGTGGGCCAGTGCTCTGCTGTGTGGACTCATTCACCTTGCAAAAGAGTTAGTATGTAGGCATACTACAACTTCATTTGTTTCTTGATCCAGACAAGTGGACTGATAACGCATACTCAGAGGGTCCAGAGGCAGTGCTACACTGTGAAACAGAGGGGGACGGCCGACATGTTTTCTTATTTCTCTAGTCTTTTAACAGTACTTGGTACTCATCCCACAGCAAATGGCATGTTTTACATCTGGGGATATTTCCAGCTGTTTTAGACCAAGTTTTTTTAATGTACTCAGATTACATCCTTCCTGTATCTATTATTTTTCTGTTGTGTTGTAACCCTCGGGCTCCTGCATCCCTGACAGTATACCAACTGCCTCCAGAAATAAGACAGCAATTTTTACCTGTTGCCTACTACCCTACCTGAGAACATATTATCTTTTGAGAATGATACTGTGTTGTCTTTACTAGCTCTATAATCAACAGTGTTGCCATTTCTTATTAGTGCTCTTGATTTACAGAAAAAATGTGATAATGGAATAAGCTTTTTTAAAATTTTGATTGTCTGTTTTTATGCTTCGTTGTTCTTGTATTGCTTTGAGACTCAGATGTATTTCAGTGTGCAATTTAATACCAAACAATACTAATAATTGTGAGGCTATCTATTCATCTGTCTTCTCTGGAAAATTTCATGTGTTATGCTCTTTTATACTACTTACTTAGTCAACAAAAATTTCATACACCAAAAAAGATACAGGTGTGGGTTGTGGGTGCAGGATAATCAATTGTTCTGGAGTAGAGCTGGACTAAGAATTGGGTTGAAAGTTTGTTGGTGAAACAAACGGTCTGTAAAATAATATGTCTTCCTTTAAAAAAACCCACCTACTACTGAATTAAGGTAAATGTCTTACTGAAGTTTTTTTATCTAGAGAAAAGTCTAAGTGCTTCATCTTAAAAATATCAAACCAACACATTCAGATTGTTTGGAAATTTGTTCCCATTCCCCCTGTTTTTTTGGCTGAAGTAGTTGAAATTCAACCGGGATTACAATTTGCAGTCATCCTGAAAATGCCCTTTTCTGTTTAAAAACAAGCATGTATTATAACAGCAACAACAACAAAATATCAGAGGGGAAAAAAAAAAACACAAAACACAAAAAAACCCCACTCAAGTATAATTCTGAATGAATTGATGAGAATATTGAGACCATGACCTCAATCCAGCCCAGCACTGAGATACATTCTCATCTTATTTTGGGTCCTCTTTCCATTTACTTCACTGAGTGGTAGACTTAATATTAGTACTATTAATCCTACAATCTAGAATGACAGTACTACAAACTTCAAGCAAGATCATAAGCAAGTGAAAAAATGGTAATTATCACTCCTGCATCAATGAAGACTCCTCTGAGAGTATAAATGAGTATTTTTACAAAAGTCTGTGTTTATTGGTGCCTGTCCCGTATTCATTCTATCCTGTTTTTCTTCTTTCATGGACAGTTTCATAGGAATCCGCTGTGACTGAGAGAAACATCTTTTGCTTTGCTCCAAGTGCCAACAGAGCACTAATTCCCTGCTATTACAGGGGTGAACCTGTGGAACTGTGATATTTTCTTTATCCCAGGCTAACCATAAGCCAGGTGGAATAATGTAGTCTTTCCTTCTCTAACATTTTGATTAAACCTTGGGGATGTTAGAATTTATATTCAAAGCCATGGTAGAGTTCAGATCTTTCTGAATGATGACTGTTTCTCCTGCCTGTTTACTGCTTTCTGCAGCGTTCAGAAAGCATGAACACCTGGTTTTCAAAGAAAGTGCCAAGGCCCCCAAAAGTAGATCTCAGACATATATTATGAAACTTACTATTATTATTATTATTACTATTATTATTATTTATTTTTTAATTGTAAAACATTAATTTTTAATTAGCTTTTTAATAGATATTATCTTCTGACCTCCCAGGTGCTTCTTCCCCATACAAAGAAGAGCGTCTTCTACTAACATGGTGGTAAAATTGGTTTTGAAAACAAAGAACCTGATCCTGGGATATCCTGAGTATAAAACAGAGAAGGAGGACTGTAAACAAAAATAAGCCTCTCTTAAAAAGTCTGGCATGAAACTGTAATTTTCACATATTACTATTTTTTATTAAAGCTGTGTTCAGAAAGACATCTTCCTATACATTCCTTGGTTGTACTGTAAATTTATATTTATATAACCAATTATAGAAACAGTCAGCCAGAGGAAGCTTTTTTTCATTTAATAGCATGGCTTTAAATTATATGCTAGTTTCTGCACCAGCTCACCAACAGAAGCGTGATTCATACTGGGAAAGCAGAGGTAGCAGAAGGAGAAGATTAAGAGCACATCTGAACTACCAGCTACTCTGGGTGGTTAGTTTTTTTGTAGGGGAAGATCCCAGAGGGCTCTGGGAGAGTCCTTTTCCTCCACGACTCTTGCGTAAGAGTTGTACAGGTATACATGTTCTAATTTGTTTTTAAACGTATAAGCAAATCCCACACAGTATGCTCTTTCTTTAGCAAATTAAAAATTGGTGAGCAGAGTAGAAGCAGAAGAGGAGCAATCAACAGAGGGCCAGGACAGTTGGTGGGGATGATTTTTGCTGTACAGTTAGAGCTTAATTAAACCTGTTGAGATTCTCTAAGCTTCTTTCAACAAAAATGTGTGGAAAGTGGTTAAAATCTTACAGAATTGCCCATTTCTCTGTGTGCCCACACTTAAAGAGGAAATTTACTTTTTTTTTGGTTTGGGCAAAATTTTGAAATCAAAAGCTGTCCAGGGCAAAGGTTTTGTTCTTAAATACGTACTATGTATAAAAATACATGTCACAAGTATATATGTAAAATATATACATACAGACATATAAAATATCTAGTAAGAAAAATTTGCCTAGTTTATTATGGATGGTAACCTATATTCCCTTGCATTTATAGACAGTCCTACAACTTAGTTATGCAGATTGTGGTGGCTTTTTGCTGGGCTGTGGCTTCCTGAGGAAGATCCAACTTTTTATTAGTTTTCTTCAGGGATGTTGTATACATTTTCAAAACGAGTAACTATCTACCCACACCCTTAGCTTGAGTATAGTTTTGTCTAATAATTGGTAAATATTTTTTTTTTGCCATTGCTCTAGGCATTTGTTTTAAACTTAGAAGAGAGGTAAGGAAATGTCTTGTAAGAGACACAATTTGTGCAAAGATGGATTAATGGCTAAGTGGCAAATGCTCATTTCATCTAGTTGTTAGCATGCTGTACTGCAATTATTCTGAGAGTGAAGTGAGCACAGTAGAGTCAGCCTGAAAGCACGGTGGCAAGCCAGCTCTTCCCAGCACATCCTGAGGGAAGTTTCTCTAGAGAGACCTTATCAAACAGTATAGGAGGACTTACTGCATTGCGGCACTGGTAGGGTTTGTATTGTTCAGTAGAACAGTCTGAATTGCATGATAAACCCTGCTTGTTCAAATAAAAACCTGTAATACAGCCAAATGAGGAGTTTTACACAATTGAGAAAAAAAAAAAATGGGAAGCATACAAATAGAGCAGGAAAATAAGTGTCCTGGAAAAGGATGTCTTACAGAAAATGATGTAGGGATTCACAGTGGATAGAAAACTCAATCGGAGCTACCATTGTAATGCTGGGTCAAAAGGCCTAATGCAATCCTTAGATAAATACAGAGAAAAAGAGTGAATAGAAGGAAAGAAGTGATTTTGCTTCTGTACTGGAACGTCATGCAGGATTTTTGTCTAACACTTATAAAAAGGTTGTTGAAAATGTGAAGAGATGCCAGAGAGAGACATAAAAATGAATTGAGGGGTATAGAAAGTCCCTTTCAGAAAGGTACTTAGAGCTGTTTAAATTATTAAAAAGAAGCCTGAGAAGTGAGTTGAATGCTGGACATACGTACCTTTAAAGGGAGAAAACACTGGAAAGTGAAGGGCTCTCTAATGCAGGAGAGAGAGGGGCAGCAAGGGCCAGTAGCTGCTGACCAAACCCAGGGCAACTGAAGCTTGAAACAAGACACATCTTTTTAAACAATGAATATGGTTAATCACTGGACAAATGGCATAGGGGAGTAGATTTGCCATGCCCTAAGGTCTTCATATCCAAAATGGGAGCCTTTTTGGGTAGAGGGAGAAAAGCAGCAGATGAACTGACTGAATTTGAGTAACCTAAGACCTTACCCAGAGCATCCCCTGCATAAGTCAACAGTCCATAAAGCTTATTTCAGAAAGTAAGAGCCGCAAACATCGGGAGAAACTACAGTCTGCAGCTTTGCTCTGACCGCTTTCACGTAACCTGAGCCCTAAACACCACTCGGGGTTTCAGAAGTGTGGCAAGAGCTTGACGTAGGACAGGTGAAAGAGGGACAAGCTGGGAATAGTGTGGGTTTAGGTGCCTGCTTTTACCATAAAACTGTGGTGCCCTGGGCAGAAAGAGGGGACAAAACACCTTGTGACATGCAAAGCCAACAGCCTGAAAGGCAGCATGGGCACCGTCAGCCCTCAGCAGTGCCTGAGCCAGCAGCCCGGTGAGACTCCGGGCCCCTGTTATGTGCCAGTTTGTTTGTATGAGTCATTTTCACACGCATGCTCATATATATGTGTATACTTCCCCATTCACTAAAAAAGCCACAAAGCTATTTATTATTCATGGAAAGTCCAATTCCAGAGTCATTCTTCCTATCTTTAGTCATAGTCTCTCTAAGTTGTTTTTTTTTTCCTAATGGGCTAGTCAAAACTTTCATAAAAAATAATTTCTATGGGGCTATTCTAAATATTTTTGCATGTCTATCCTAAGCAAATTTGCTTTAAATATACATACAGATGCATAAAGTTCAATTTAACTTGATTATGCAACCTTTTTTTTTTTTTTTCACTTTTGCCTTGCTGAATGATAACCTGGAAGGATTTCTGCTTAACCAAACATTTTGTGTTGTGGTATTCATAATGAAAGAAGTGGAAACAAATATCTAAAGCCTCTGATACAGTGGTGGCATCCCCTGCCTTCATTCTGGAAAGCAGAATATAAAAAGGATTAATCTGAGACCTACCGTATTCCAAGCAGATTTCTTCTGCTGCTGAGTAGTCTATACTTGGCTCATATTTTCATCTGTTCTCTCAACTCCTTCTCTAATTCTTAACTGATTTCAAGATGGATCAACCTACACTTCTGGCAAACATAACTGTTCATGGGAAGGAAGGGGAAAAGCTTCCGGGTTCTAGCTGGAAGGTCTTTTCCTCTGAAAATGTCATTAGAAATATAGAGATGGGACTCAAACTCCAGCATTCAAGCTTTAGTCATGAATAATTTTTTCCAACAATTTTTCTAGTTGCCTATGTTTTTTTTTTCCTAAGGAACCTGTATAAAATATAGAGAGAGAGGGTCCCACATAATCCCAGATTTTATTTCTTCTTAGAGAAACTTTCATTAACTATAAGTTATGGAAAACTGCTGTTGATGAGACTGGTAAATGTCCTACAGGTTAAGAGTATGATTAAGCCACTCTTTTTTGACATTCAGATACTACCACTTTATTTTGGTACTGTTCAATCCTGAAAATACATTCCCTGAATACATCTGCTCTGAAAAAAAGATTTTACCACAAGGACTTGTATATGTCATCATATAGAAGGTGCTTTCATGGCTTCATGGACTTACTGCAGCTTGAAAACCCTTCTAGGCACCCTGGATTAACATTTTAGCTGTCTGTGTGGCTGAATCTTTGCTGCTATTTTTACTCATACTACCTAAATGCAAATGTAACTATTTCTGCTTTTAGATTGAAAACTCATTTCCATGTGTCAATGCACAGCTTTCAGAAGGTAACAACACATTTTAATTTTTTCTCACTCCATTTAGACTTGAACTGAAGAACTGGAAGCAGATATCATACATCCGTTTACAGCGCAAACACTATTCAGCCATGCATTAGGGTTTTCTTCATTCTTTTAAAAATTAGTTCCTTTTGATATGAAAATTATTTGGTTTCAAAACAAAATAAATAAATCTGATAGTGAGTGTTATAAAAATATTAGTTTAACATTTATTTCTCCTGTCCAAAGAAAGGAGAACAGCTTCAAAGATCTATAAATCTTAATCCTTACAATATTATCCACCACATTTCACTTTGGTACTTGTGTCAAAATAAGATACAGCTGTAACTTGGTGGAGTCAATCCAACAACAAAACAAAAAGTCATTTTCAAAGACACCTTTTCTGCTCAGCCTTCACTGCCCACCTCTTGTTTAATGACAACAGCAAAGTTAGGCAAGAAAGATACCTCATAGCCAACAGCACCGGTGTCAGCCGGTGTCAGCCAAGTGGGTAAAAGTATGGAGACAGGGCTGGAAACTCAAGGTAATTCCATCTAGAAAGTGGTGGTGCAATGGCCAGTCAGTGGCATCATGAAAGAGTGGCAGGTGTCAGAGAAAGAAGGCTGAGTAAGAGTGTCTCAGAGGCCCAGCCAGGGGTGCAGTTCCTGTCTGCAAGTTATAGAAGTTGAGTTTAGTGCAGGTGACTGCCTGGCAGCTGTGGCTTGTGTCCTGCTGGCACAGGGACATCTGAGATAGCTCGGGTTCGGACACTCCACAAAAGGGTGAGAAAAAACTTTTGCTCCCTACTGGAAACTCGTGTTTAAACATGTCATCATGTCTTGCCAATGTCAGAGGGTGAACAGTGCTTTCTGCCTCACCACGTCTGAGCCCTGAAGGACTTTGGTGGGAACCAGCACAGATTTGCTGGAGGAGTGCCTTCTCTCTCACTTTGGCTCAAGGGACGGAACTGCCAGGGGAAATGGTTAGCTTGCTCTTTTCAGAAAGCTGAACTTTATAGTCAAATGCAGGCTAACCGTCAGGTGAGAGATATTACCTTACAGGGTACTAGAATAGTTTTACAGTAGAATATTTTTACTAGAATAACTAGAACAGTTTTACAGTTCCTGAGACTGGGCCAGCTTAAATAAGCCTGAAGAGGGATTAGTAAATTTAAGGAAGAGGGACAGCAACCACATTTTTAAACTGGAAAAAAACTCCTCCTGGAGTTGCAGCTCTAACTAAGCCATTAGGCTCCAAGAAACAGTCAATGACTACCTTGTCTGTTATCTTGGGGATGAAGATTTATGTGCTGACACAAAGTAGTAAATGCATTTTTCCCATTGCAGAGAGGTAAGAACCCAGCTCTGAGGGGGTTCACCCAATTAAGAATAATTTACATCTATGGCTGTCTGACCAGAGCCAACAGTAAAGGATTTGTCTTCATCATGTCCCTGTGTCCTTCCCAGGAGGATAAATACAGGGACAGCTTAATGCTTTCCTTCTCAAAGCGTGAGACAAAGGAACATTATCTCAGAAGGGATCTGCAAGGAGCTTTCATTCACCCAAAGCGCAGTTAGAGCTGTAGCAACATTGTTTGATTCTCAGGATAAAGGCTGAGCTTGTAAAATCCTTCATTTTAAGGCACTGAGAGTTCTTTGCAAGTATCTATGCATATTAGACCATTATTTCTTAACATCCTCGGAGGGCGTGCCCTGGTTAACCAGGATGGCTCTTCAGGATATTGATGGGGAATTTATTCATCAGGGTGACAAATTTTCAAGTGGGGGCACGAGATAAGCTTAGGGGCTAACAGAAGGCCCTCCCAGAGATCTTGGGACAGATGGGAGTTCAGGAGAAACTACAGATGATCTCTTTGCTTTCTGCAGCAAGAGAAAAGAACTGAATAAGCACAACCAGTGGTCAGGCTTCAGACACATTCCATTATCTGTATGTATTACCACATTTAGGGGTAGAACAAACAAACAACACATATGTCATGAAATTGAGGAGATTATGCTTGCCAGAAAGTGTTTATTCTCTAGGTCAATCAGTTGTGCTTAACCATGATTGGTGACTTAGTAGCTTGCAGACCTGGAGCAGCTGAAGTAGACAGTGTACATTTATGAAACTTCACGTGGGTGGCAAGGACATGATCCTGTGTACAGTGATGACCTTACTCCCTAACGTGAATCTACTAGAGTGCCTAGATGAAACATTGAGGCAAGAGGAGCAGCTAGCAGCCCACCGGTACAGGGTGCAGCTAAGAGACTGTCCGGCTGACGGGAGAGCAAGCAGGCATGCCCTGCCTTTGCTGCAGGGTCAGCTGCAGCTTTTATGTCCAGCCTAAATTACGGTACATAAAGGGGGTCTGGGATTTCACACCAAAAAGCTGTGACTGAGGCGCTACTAGGATATGGGATATTTGTCAGATCTAGCTGTTTCCTTACCAAGAAAACAGAAGGGAAGGCTTTATTATTTGTGAAAAACTTGTCCTACTTTCTTACCTTTATTCCGTTCATTTCTCTCCCTCTAATACTGTGCTTTTTGTGAACCATAGAATCATAGAATCATAGAATCATAGAATCATTAAGGTTGGAAAAGACCTCTAAGGTCATCGAGTCCAACCATCAACCCAACACCCCCTATGCCTACTAAACCATGTCCTTGAGCACCTCATCTATACGTCTTTTAAATACCTCCAGGGATGGTGATTCCACCACTTCCCTGGGCAGCCTGTTCCAAGGCCTGACCACTCTTTCAGTAAAGAATTTTTTCCTAACGTCCAGCCTAAACCTCCCTTGGCGCAACTT
>VZTQ01000697.1:35650-151655 GCA_013400755.1 Pelecanoides urinatrix | reverse complement strand
CCAGCGAAGAATGTACCTGTCTAGGCCGTGAGCCGCCAGTTTCTCCAGGAGAATGCTGTGGGAGACAGTGTCAAAGGCTTTACTGAAGTCCAGGTACACCACATCCACAGCCTTTCCCTCATCAACTAGGCGGGTCACCTGATCATAGAAGGAGATCAGGTTGGTCAAGCAATTTGACTCTTCTTTGACATTTGACTCTTCTTTGACATTTTCTACTTAAGAGGAGTAGTACACTCTGCATCCAAACAGTGTTGATATAGCTGGAGGTTTATTAATGGTCCCTAAACTGAACCTGCCTCAGTCCTTTGGGACTTTCATTCTCTGATGGGGCTGATGAATAGAAAATTATATCAACTTTGGTTCCTGTCCCATTGCAACTGAATAATCATTGTAAAGTTCTCATTAGTGGTATCTCAGCAAAGATCAGACAGATCTTGAAGGAAGCTGTGGGGGATTTTTACTTTTTTTTTGTTTCCCCCTGAAAAGTTAATCAGTTTCAGATTGTTAAAAAAATTGACTAGAAACCAGCTGGTCAACCTGAAGGCTGGCAAGTACCTAGTGATGAGTCTGTATTACTCACACTTGATTAATAGTGGAGACTCTGAAAATACAATCTTTACCACCCTTCTTAAACTTCTGGTAACATGTTTAAAAATATATTAGTTTACCTCTCTAAGCAAGTCTCTGACATCTGTCAAAAGTGGCAGATTCCTGGCTCCATAATAAAATGACAGTATCCTAACCAAAATGGGAAGACAGTTATATTACAAACACATAAGTTGTTTCACGGAGTGATTAGTTCCTCCCTACAAATTTATGTAGTTTCATTAGGTTCAGGTCATTATTTGCTTGATCTCATGTTAATGTGATAGGAAAGTCAAGATCATTTTCATATACTCTAATCCTTTGTCCTTTTCTTTGCTTTTCTGCCCAAAAAAATGAAATATGAGAAGTACTGTCTTTTTGGAATAATATTCATTGCTTTCACCTACCTGTAGTCCTTACTGTAGTTGTATTTATAGAAGCAATACTTCCTTGCAGTGACAAAGAGGCCATTTCAGAAAAGTGTGGAGTGAGCTGATGAAAGAATTGTAGCAAGCACAGTGTGCTTTACATTCTCTGAAAGGTGGTATGATGTTGTATTTCCACTTGTCTTGCTGAGCAAATAACGAGAGTCATTCACTTTTCTCTGCAATACCTTTTAATAAGCTCTCCTAACTGTGTAGTTACAGTGCAATAGCATCCAGGAGAGTGAAGATCTTTTGCAAATGGAAAAGCGGAGCTTGTGTTATAAAATAAAAGTGTTCCTTTTTTCAAGACCTGAAAAAAGTTGCCATCAGAAAGGTGTATTTTCTATATTAATCTGGTCCTTTCATTGTGATATATATCAGGGCGTGAGTAGTTCTAAATCTGAAAAGAATAGATTAGCTTTCCTAAGAATTAAAGATACTCGGATACATCTCCTTTCAAAAAGAAATACTAAAAAGAGATTCTCACATCTTCCAGGAGAGCCATTATCAGTCAAGTAAATGTGCATTTATACAAGGTTGATTAGTGTTAATAGAAAAAGTGAAAAGAAACTTGACATAAGATAAACCAAGAACCTGATGTCATGGTAGACTTAAGAAGAGACTAATCAAAAGACGATTAGCTATTTTTGAATAAGCTGTTTTTGAACTAAAGTTCCTTATTTTTCTCTTGTGTCTTGTACTTTGTCAAAAATATCAGTCTTGATGTAACTCAAAGGGAGAGGATGGCAGAAAGAGCTGAAATCTCAGGTTCTTATGGGAGGGAAAAATAATCTTTAGCATTTCCCTAATTGCTTAATTCACAGACTTTATTCCGCAGCAAGCACCTTTTATTCCTACATATTGCAGCATTTTGTCATCAGTCAGCAACCCGTCATGTTTTCTGTAATTTAACTAACCTACAGGAGCCAGAGGTGCCATAGTCATGTTGTCTGATATTTATATATGAGGGAGTAGAAGATGAGCAAATTATTGTGGGTTATTCATACAAATAATGTAGTTGATCCTTTGTTGACTGAGGAAGGCTATGGAGACTAAGTAGGATAACTATGTATGTACTTCACCCACCAAGAAGACAAAGACCTGTAATTCAAGGGAAAATATTTCTATATGGAGCATTTCTAAGCTAAAAGACAAAGCCTGTGACTTATAGAGTGAAGGATGTATTGAAGGGCCTCAGAAGGATTTCAGGCATGTCTGTGGATAAAGAAGAGTTATTTGCAGTTTTTATTTGGCATTTTAAGTTTCTGAATTAAAATCTCTAGATTTGACCTTTTGAAAGAGAACTTAACTGAGTGACACTGCCAGCAAGTGCAAAGGCTGTGTCAGGACAATAAGACAAGCGTTGTAATAACAAAATCTTTGTTGTGCTGCAAACCCAGCTCAGGCAAAGCAGAGTGCAGGAGAGTACAGGATGATATCTCTTAGACCATCGGTAGCGGCCCAGCTCTATTACCTATAAAATGAAGGCAAAACACTAGCAAAGAGGTTAGTGAAGAAAATCTAGTCATTATTACACCTTTCTCTGTTCTGTGTGTCTTCTCCATTGTTTTACAGGGAGAAGGTAGTGGAAGGAAGGGAGAACAGGAAATATGTCAGAATTCTCCAGGAAGGATTTTTCCATGCAGGAGCACGTATAATTATTGGGTGACATTGTCTTTGAGACATAAATTATAATTTCATATTAATCAACAGGATGTGGATTGTCCCTTGATAGTAAAATTTTGTTTCAATTATAAGATTTGGTTTGGATCAGAAACAAAATTTCTTGGCATGAATGTCAAGTAACTACAATAAAAATCTGAATTTCATTTTATCTGGCAGCCTCCTTTTTGGGAGAAATGAGCCTGCATTTCCATTTTGTGGTGGCTCGTAGTGAGAACTGCAAAGCGATTGCCAGGTGTTCTGCCTCAGAGATGCAGTACTGGAATTTCATGTGGTCAGATCCAGTCTGAAAACATGACAGAAACACTATTGCAACTCTAATTTAGCAAGTTCATATAAAATGTGTAGGTAAATGTTGTCTCAACTGTTAGAAAGGGAAAAGGTAAATTGATCCTGGTGAAGCATCCTTTGAAAAATTGTCAGCACTTGGTGTGTCAGTGTTCAGTTATGTTGAGGACAACTTCCAAAATAATTTCTGACAGAAATGCTGCTAGACATCTCAGCAGGGGCAAGGGTGCACCATTAAACCCCCTGCCATTGAAATACAAGCGACCTGTGCTGGTCACTGTGCATGAGAGGAGATGTGGCAGAGACAAAAAGCCCAAATGCCTGCAGCTGCCCGTAAGAAGGGTAGGTATGTCTAAGGGGGTGTTTGAACCGAGGTGTTTACAGAGTCTCTGTCTCTCAGAGCTTTTCTGACCCCACACTGAGTTACCTGGAGGGAGTTCTGGAGCTGGTACTTGTTTATAGCTTAGGAGAAAATTCAGGAAAGGAAATTCTTCCTGATAGATTTAGCGTAGAAGATAATTTTAATCCAGGCAAATGTAGCCAGCAAAGTATAAGGTTTTACAAAGCACTCTACTTTCAGGTATAGTTTTTTGTAAGATACTGTAGTATTTAAAACATCCTCTTTCATTGTATTACCAAAAAGTCTGCAATGCCTTACTGTGCTAGACACAATGAAAACACTGATTACATGAAAATATAATACAAAATCAGATTATACTGAGTATTAATTTTCTATTATGCAGGTGACAAGTATCTGTCCTGCATTGAGTACGCGGTGTAGTCCTTTCAGAGACAGACTGACAAGGATTATTTGTACCAGAAATTATGATGGCTGTGCCCTTTGAAATCCACTTCACAGAAAATCACTAATACAAGTGTGAATTCATGAGTTTCCTCCCTTGATGGTTACAGTTCCTGGAGATTTGCCTTCAGCCTGTTTTTCTATAGAGGTCCACAGTGGTCAGCCCAGACATTTTCCCTTGTGTGCTCTCAGGCATGACATCATCTTTACTAGGTCTCAGTTAAATTAGAAGCAACTTTGAGAGCAATCTCCAGACCTCACTCTTCCACTTCCTATTAGCCATAGAGACTGTCTAAACATCACCACTGCCTGAAGTCGGATGACATAGGTCTTACCCTTAGACAAAAAGATGGCAACAGAAGTGAAATGGTGAGGTGGGAGAAGTGCATTTAATTTTAGAATTTTTAGAACTTTTTAATTTACTTTAATAAAAGATACTTCATATATCATAACTTCTCAATTGATAAAACTTCAGTGGGATATAAGATGGGGTTTTAGGGTTTTTGCCCTAAAAATATTCTCTGGGGTTTTTATTAACTAAAAATATTGAATGAGCATGTCTATAAGACTGTGCTTATTTTTCCCTATAAACTGGAATGTATTTATTGAATGGGATACTACATCCAAAGTATGCTTATCCAAATATTGCTGTCCTGGAGAAATGCAGTGCATTCATTCTCCCCCTGCCACATCAGGGCACAGGATTAGTCCTGCATTTGTCATTGATTAGTAAGAATAACAGTGATACAGATGAAAGTGAAAAATACACTGAGACAGTATCAATATGTTGTTACTAGGCCAGTAACATTGTACAGAAAAGAAAAGAAAGAATTAAAATCCAAATAAAGAGTTTATTTTTAGGCTTATAAATGCCATTGATGAATTAGTGCCCTCATTAACACTGGTGGAAGGTGATAGCATTAGATACTATTCTTTACCAAGCCAGTTTTCATTCAGAATGAATAGTACAAAAATAAAACGGTATTAAAATTATGCATGGGTGAAGTTAAAGCAGCACTGCATGTCACAGGAGAGTCAGAAATAGTACTATAATTAACTAAAATGTATTTTTAATATTTCTACATGGTAACACCTGTTTCTTCATTTCTAAGTATCAAATAGGGTAAAATTTACAAACACCTTCTCCACCTCATTGCTTAAAGAGTGACAAAACGCAGTGTTCTCATTCTAAAAGGCATCGCTTGCTATTCAGTTTTGGCTGCTTGATTCACAGCATAATGAAGTTTCAGTCCAGCTATTAAATAGAGCAGATGGGATGACAAGGACATATTCTACTAGGGCAGAATTACATCCAATGAAACCTGAGGTCGTTGCTGGTGGACACCCTTCCAGGCAACCAGGGGGTGTGAACAGAGAGGGGGGCAGTGCCCGTCCGCTCCACCGCCGCCTCCCTGGGGGCTTCCAGCTGCACACAACATTGGGCCCAAAATCTGTTTGAGAGCTGTCATCAATAGTTATCTGGTTTCTAAACCTGGAGCAAAGGCCTCAGAGCACCAGTCTGGAAACTGAACTCTGCTACTTAAGCAAAGAAACAGAGAAACTCGGTTGTTCTCTGTCTCGCATCGTGGTACCTGCCAAAATATGAGATTCTTCTTCTGTTGAATTTCTAGGCCATGTTTCATTCTGGCTGTTATTTTATATGAGCTTCTTCACTTCTTTCTATCAATTTTGTTTTCTAGGTTTTGAAAGCCAAAAAAAAAAAAAAAGTTTTATCTGACCCTATAGATAGAGACAAAACTATGTGAACTAAGACTGCTAAAACAGAGAGCATAATAAATTGGTTTAAGAGGAAAGTAAATGTCTTTATGGAGAAAGAGTTGATAGGGGAAGATGGTGGCAAAATGGGAAAGCCAAGTAGCAACAAACTATAGGAAATTCAGTAGCTTTTCTCAACAACTTCTTGTGTCCTTATTTTAACCTAATACATAGAAATTAACATAGAAATGCATACTTTTCTGCTATTTATTTGTTTGTTTTGCAGTTTGAATAGTATTTTGATTCCTCTAATGAAATAGCAATTGATAAATACCCTGCAAAGCACTTCACAGGAACAGCATTTAATCTTGAAGACAGAAAAGCAAAGCAATCTTACTTGAAGCTGCTCAAAGCTGAAATTACCTCTAAATGACTAACGTTCACTGGAAAGATGTTCAGAAACAAGACGTTCTCTGCCCTTGAATCTTTGCTGAACAAGAAACAAAACATTCTCTGGCCTTGAATCTTTGCTGAACAATGACATCAAAATCACCAGTCTGTACTATAAATCAAATGTTTTGTGGTTCACAAAAACAAGGAATAAATAAGCATTGACCATTCTGATTTTCTGCTATTTTTAGCAAAACAAGCTTCTTTCTCTCTGTAAACTATGGAACAAAATGCTAGAATTATGGCCTTCCAACAAGTCTTGTAAGGCTGGAGAAAAAGAAAATGGTATACCGTAATGATTGATTGCTACACAGTGATTTTCCTACTAATTGAAGGAGACAATCTTTAGTGCAAGAACAAATTTTATATTTATAATCCCTTATTACTACTATCCTTTACTGACCGAACAAAAAGGGGAAAAAATGAAGTGGTTCTATGAGAATGTTAGAGTAGGAAAAGAGCAGATTTGGGCAAAGCAAGAAAGGAGATTAGTTTTGTGAAAGACAAGCAAACACTTCAAAAATGTATTCTGCGTAAAAGGGTCCAGTACTCACTTGATCTAAGACCAAAACATACTTGGGAATGTTGAGGAATCTAAGTCAGGAAAATGAGACTGAATGTCTATTCTTTCTAGCTTCACATATGCTTTCCCTCTACTGTGATTGATTACAAGAGCTCCAAACAAGAGGATATTTGTATTTCCACTATTATGTGTTTCTGTAACAGAGGAAAAGTATATTCCCAAAGTGCTTGTAAAGCTGCCGCATAGGGAAAGGTTTTGAAATTGTTTGAAAGTCTGGGTCTGATCCTCTAGGGAAGCCATGCTACAAAATTGCCCTTGCATGATGAGGGTATAGAGGTAGTGTCTGCATTTGGCATCCATTCAGATTAACAAAAAATGTAAGAACATATGGACCTAATATCACAGGATTCAAAAGAGCAGCTCTGCGGGTATCCACCTGGGGTATACAATGTTTGTTATATGAAATAATTACATGAAAAAAAATCATTAAAAGAACATGATTAAAGTTGCAAACTAAATATTAGAGTTATTAATTTCTCTGTGATTTTGCTATTGGGCTTATGATTGTTCTATAGATGTGGATGCTTCTATTTTTTACATTATCTTTATCAACATAGAAAAGACCTTAAGAACACAGACTAAAGCACCTGTTAAGGGGGAAGAGCAAAATTAATTAGGATGCTGTATAGGCATTCTTGATGTTTTTCCCTAGATAGGAACATCCTCTACAAGAGACATTGTAAAAAAACAATGTCTAAATTGGTCTGAGTGCCTGAGTGAAGGCTGCATATATGTGTATCGACAGATATAGGGGCCTCCAAGGATTTTCAGCCTCTTTGAACTTTCCACATGGAGGTGCAGACTTTTAGAAATGTCATCTGTGTAGATGATTTTTAGATGTGAGGTTTTATTTATCTTTCTCAAAAACATTACTCTGTGGTAGCAGTAATAAGAGAGAAGACACTCACTAGATGATTAAGCAAAAGTCCACACTTCTGCACTGTTCTGGTAGGGTTTTTCAGAGGATGTGTATAATCTCAAACATAAACTGTAGGGTCAGTACTGATGTCATGGTTTAACTCCACCCCTCAACTAAGCCTCACAGAGCCGCTCGCTCACTCCCCCCAGAGAGAATCAGAAGAGTAAAAGTGAGAAAACTCATGGGTTGAGATAAAGACAGTCAAATAGGGAAAGCAAAAGCCACGCACGCAAGCAAAGCAAAACAAGGAATTCATTCACTCCTTCCCATTGGCAGGCAAGTGTTCAGCCATCTCCAGGAAAGCAGGGCTCCATCACGCATAGCGGTTACTTGGGAAGACAAACGCCATCACTCTGAACATCTCTCCCCTTCCTTCTTCTTCCCCCAGCTTTATATGCTGAGCATGATGTCATATGGTCCGTTGGCCAGTTTAGGTCAGCTGTCCTGGCTGTGCTCCCTCCCAGCTTCTTGTGCACCTGGTAGAGCTTGGGAAGCTGAAAAGTCCTTGACTATATAAGCACTACTTAGCAACAACTAAAACGTCAGTGTCTTATCAACATTATTCTCATCCTAAATTGAAAACACAGCACTATACCAGCTACTAGGAAGAAAATTAACTGTATGCCAGCTGAAACCAGGACAACTACCTTTGGAGATATGTACATCACAAGCAAACAGCCAAGAGTCCTTGAGGTAAAAGGCCCTCAAATGCAGATATGCAAAGAGAAGCTGTGGACTCGCTGAATTTAAAGACAATGGAAGGTGAAGGTGTTACTCCTGAGCACTAGCCTTCCAAGTGTAAATATTGGCTTGACTTGTTACTCTCTGTTACGCAAATGTGAAACTAAGACACTAAATTACTTATCCTAGATCCCATTGGGAATTCAGACCCAGCAGGGATTTCAGTCTCTGTCTTTCCCATCTGGGCTCAAAGACAGCTTGCTCCCTCTTCCACTGGATATCCCATCTGAGTTTTCCCTGAAGCAAGACAAGTCACTCAACATTGAAGCATTTAAATCTAAACTACCATAATCTCTTCCTTTTTTTCAAGTGTTTTCTCATCATACTAATTTCTATCACTTATCCCATGGATCTAATCTATCCAAAATCTACAGCCACAGTTGGTTCTTTGACTGTAATAAGTCACATAAGCCAAAAAAGGTTTGAGTGAAGAACTCATTGTTTCACAGAGATGCATTTATACAAACATGTAGATTTTTCCAGGAACGAAACTGAATGTGCGCCATAAACTCACACTGAGCTGATTATTTCTAGCTTTCAGAATAAATTTAGAATCAAGCTACTTTTACTACAATTGGAAGTAATGAAACCTCACAAGAAAAGCCAAATTTCCTGGAAATGTTGGCTGAATTCTGAGTTTTGAGCATAAGAGAGACCAGTTATGTTGTCAGATGAAAATAATATGAAACTGGATAGTTTGTTTTGTGGGGAGAGGAAATTTCCCAAATTAGACAGTTTTTCACAGATTTTTTCTGATTATTTTCCTGTTTTTCATTAGTGAGCTACTGATTTATTCAACTTGGAAATTAAAAGCAAAACTCAAGGACTTAAATCCTGGCTTTGCTGAAGACAGTGGGACTTCTATTACTGAAATGAATATCACAGTGAATCACCCTCCGCCCCTAATTAATTGCATTAACATACAGGGAAAAAAAATGGAAAATTTGCCTCTGTCCACCCAAGCAAACCGGAAAGTTGCATGATTAAATATGGCTGTTCCTATGAAGGAACGATATTTTCCTGTTTTGGAAAAATAGGAAAAACTATTTTGGAAACTTTCCCATCAAATTACCTGTGTCCTTTTAACTTGGATCTGACTAAGGACTCTGTTTTTCAGTCACATTGCAAGAACTGCTGAATGTAAAACCATTAAAAGGAGCTTTCAAAATCGCTTGGACAGACTTAACATTTTTTAAATGTTAAGGCATTAGCTTTTGGTAAAAATACTTTATTTACAAATGAAGTTCATCTATAAAGTATTTTGACAGTCAATGATAAACCCCTTTTCATCCCTTTAATCTTAACAAATACCTCTTCATATTTCCCATGTATTCTTCTATCACTGCTTTATTTTCTGTTTTGCTTTGTCATTTGTTTTAGTGAGAGTTAAATAAAATATTGTATCAAAATGAGATATATATATCCTTGTTCTGATAACGGCAAAAACATTATATATTGTACTGGAAAGTCACTAGCAAGACTTTACAAGGAAATGCTATTTTATAAAACCAGAAAAAATCTAACAAAACATATGGGACATTAATAGAATTTTTGAAGCATCTTGGGTTTTTGCCATTAGATAATGAAGTGTGGATCTCTTGAATCACCAAGGAAAAAGGTGTACTCTGAGTACTGGTAATTCCAGTCCGTATATGAACTTCAGTATATGAAGAATATGACTCTGCTGGGTCATTCACTCAAGGGGAATGATTGTATGAATCAAATCACAAGTTATTGGACTCATTAGAACGGCAGGGTTAAATACCAGGACAAAGGTTAAGATAAGAAGTCAGGCTGAGCGATCACATAAGGCCTTGTTATGACTAACTTTCAATAATCCAGCATTTTTCTTATGAACTTTCCTATTCCAAAGAAAGCCAAGTAAGCAGTGCTGTGAGAATATGAAGTTGCTGTGCTAATAAAGTAGCTTATTCTTCAGTGACATTTAAGAATTTGATGTTCCAGCAGGAATAGCAAGATACAAAAATTTCCATATCTTTGACTAATTGTCCTATTCAAATGAAATTAAGTAACCTTAATGGCTAAAGCGAGACAGAACATAACAGAAAAACGTTTTCCACTTTAGTGACAGAAAAATAAAATACTATATTGATAATACGGAAATGATGAAAAGAATATCCTATTGAGGTACTATCAACTATGAAGCTCTTGTTCCAGTGGACTGACTCCAGGAAAGTAGAAAAACAGTCAAAATGCTATTGGTTCCTATTTCATTACTTTGCTTCATACATACCAATTATAAGCGTTAGCCCTTTGGTAGGGCTGACTCACTTGAATTCATTACTTTTTAATTACAAAGAGAGAACATTACCAAAAAAAACCCAAACTCTTTGAAATTCTGTTCTTCTGATGATAATCTATTCCAATAAATATATTTATTGTTGCAGTACATAAAAAGTGCACTTTAAGGCAACAGAAGAGTGTGTGTTTGTCAGACAAAAATATTTCTCATGTTTAATTATGCTGCAATAGATATTCAAGAAGAATTACTAAATGTTTTTAGTTTATATTTTACAAAACTCTTTTTGCATTTCTGTTCAACTTTTTCCTTCTCAGAAATCAAGATTTATGCAAAATTAAATCCAAAGAATAGTTATTTTGCTTTTTTATGAGTCTGTATTTTGTCATAATGAATACCTAGGTGGCTATTTCATGTTTAAAGTAGTTCTATAATAGTTTTCCTTTATTGCTCTATTATGTGCATGTCAGCAGTTTTCACATGTGACTGCCTTATATCTCCTGATACAAAGACTAAATCCTAGCTTGTTTCTCATCTAGATAACTACACACTGAGAAAATGGAAAAAGCAGCTGTTATTTTCAGAGAAGTTCCATGCAAGATTAGTCAGTGCTATTGCTAATGTTGTTTTTGGAAAACTGGAGCTGACAGAAAATTTTCATTTGAAGCACTCTGTCTTTAAAAGGGTAGGGGTCACTCCAGCTACCTCAAATAGGTGGATTAGGCCATTTAAAAGGTTGTGTTCACTTAAATGTTGTATTCAAATGTTCAACCACTACTCCAGGGGATTATATGTCTCTTGCAGGTCTTATGTTAGTTATACCTGTTATCTGAAAAAATGTCTTGGTTACCTCAAGTATCATCAATATCTGGCACCAGAAAACTGCCTCAATGGCTGCTGTTTGTTTGGAGAATTGCTATTTTTATTAATACAGTTTTATGGACTTCATGTATTCATTTTTCCACTGAAATTTCTCAGAATCAATGTAGTAAAACAGGAAAAAGTACAGATATGAGTAACAAGATTATCACAATCTTTTAGTGTGGGAATTCTTCTATATAAAGGATAATTCACTTGAAACTTCTGCTTGGAAAAATGTCAGCTGAAGGGAGATCTAAGAAATGATACAGTTGTGAATGGTATGGAAAATGTAGAGAAAGAATGATTATTTATTGTTTTTCTTAAACTGAGTGTTATGATTGGGTACCAGATTGAAAACAAAAGGGAAGCCTTTTTTTTCCCACAAGAGAGACTAATTTTACAGGAATTTTTTAGACACCACAAGTGTAAGTATGATCAAAACAAGAATTACTTAAATTCACTGAGGGTAGATCAGCTGTGGCTATTATTGATGACAATTTTAATTCAAATTCTAGGTCAGGAAATTTCTAAATGACTGATTGCTGGGAAGGTAAAATAAGCCAAAGGTCTCTTTCTTACTTGTTCTTATAGTCTAATCTTACATTTCTAGACACTCCCAGACAGATGGCTTGCTACACCTATGATCTGACCTGGTTTTCTTGGTCGAGTGACCTGTCAATCAGGAAGCGCGCTAAGAGGTAATTTATGATCATTATGGGAAATGGGGGGGTGGGGGGGTGGGAGGTGGAGATGACAGTAATTGGCTGGTTGGGTGTATAAACAAGTCGTCTTCACTTGCCATGGGTAGTCTACCTGATAGTGTGTGATGGCTGATGAACACACATGACACAATTCTCCATATGCTTTCTTTCAAACATACCTGACAAAATTACCTATTGAGTGTAAACCATGAGAATGTCTGCTCTATTGCAATAGCACCATATCATGTGGTAGTGTTCCTCTTAGGAGTTAGTCTACATTATGCCTCCTTGTGTATGTATTCCACTTGTGTCAGATCATTGTCTGAAGTGATAAATATATCTAATTTCAAAATTGAGCATGGACTCATCTTTTTGAACATTGCTTTGCCTCTTACTTTTTGAACCACAGCTGAAGTGGTAAATGATCTGGCTCATTTCCATTGCCTGACAGACTGAAACTGGAGCGGCAATGCCGCTAGCCACTAACCATATGCAAGACTGAAAGCAATAATAATGCACAGCAAAATAGATGAAAATCAATAACAAATATTTTCAGGGTATGTTCTGCATGAATTTCTAACTATTCCCATTGAAACTTAAATTTCAAAGAACAAGTTCTGATAGCAAATTTGAAGCGAAATATGGAAAAAAAAACAGCATAGGTACAGATTGTCTCCACTGTTATTCTAGATTTTTGGTTTTCCAGTCAACTATTGCTGTGAACATAGTTACATAGAGCTGTCAAGAAGCGTTCTTCCCTGAAACACAGATATGAGGAACCCTTGCCAATGACTCCAAGTGATTAATACTCATGGGACTATTTCATAAGCAAGTGTAAATTATGAACTATTTTGCTGGTTTACCACTGTTTTCCTCAAAGTTCTCTCTTCAGATCTTAGCCTTCTGTCTGTGTAGAAGAAACGTATATTCTTTGAAGGAAACTGACTTCAAATTCTATAAGTTCAGGTCTTCTCAGCAGTGCTACACTGGCAAGTATGGTTAGCCTTATTTTTCATATAGCCTTTTGATAAGTAGCCTTATTGCTTTTCTCCATTGATTTAGGAATTATAAAGATCAATTACTTACAGTGCGAATGTAAAATCGCATAGCATGCTTTATTCTTTAAAAACTTTCCATTAATTTTTGCTATATTTATAGAACAATTTTGAGGTTTAAATATTTGGACCCAGATTGAGTGAGGTTAAACCCAGAGGTTAAGGGTTAAATATTAAATTTATTGCAGTAAACTGACAAAAATTCCGGTTAATTTCAGAGAGAGAGTTTTGACCCAAAACATTTATATACTTTGGGCAGGATTCATTAAGGGTCTGCAAGTTAGGCAAGATAGGCCATATAAGACATCTCATCTATGCTTCCTACATGAACAACAAGGGAGAACAACTCCTGATATGATTGATCTGACACTGAGAATTTCCCAGATACGGAAGAGGACACCAGTCTAGAAATGCCTTCCTCTCTCCTCTAGTGATGCAGGATTTCTAGACAACGGACTTAAACTAGATGTCTATATTTAGATGTCTAAATTCAGAGGAAATTAATTCAGAAGAAATAAATACCACTCAATGTTAAAGTTCTCATATCTTTAGATTTAAGCAAAATTAGTGCTCCTTACAGTCAGGGATCTCTTTCTTAATATCCAGTGCATATTTACATCTTGAATTTTAGGCTGACAGGGGAGGAGAGTTGGGATTTTTTTTTTTGACCTTCCAGGGTTATCAATCGACAGATTCATTCATTCATTAAAGGGCCAACAATTATACCATCTAGCAAACACTAGTTACTAATCAATTTGAAGGAAAACTGCTATGAGAATATGTGTATAGAGCTATAAGGCATTTCAGACAAAAAAACACCACTTGTGTCATTTGCCAAAAAGGCAAGAAGCAAAGACAGAAGAAGAAGACAGAAGACGACAGAAAAGAGGGCATGGATGAGGAACATTACAGCAAAGAGAGCCTGTATGTTAATTTATAGCACAGCTGTTATTTCAAAATAATAGGCCAGAGGATTTCACATGCCTGCCCTATGAAAATGCAGGTAGGCTGCTTCTCACAGCAAGGGACAAACTATCTTGCATTTGCCAGAGCTAGAAAACGTGTAGAAACATAAATTCCTACTATCCTAAGGCTTTGAGGTTGTTCATGTACTAAAATGCTTCTGCTTGCTCTTCCTTATAACACAAGAAAAAAGAAATCTAACAATCATTTCTTTGGAGCTGAAGTCGATCCAACTAGCTCAAAAAAGGACACTATGCCACTTGGCAGTATATAATTGAAAAAGTAGTTTAAAGTGTTTCCTCTTGGGTTTGTAATGGTGGGATGTCGTCTGGGACACATTTTCCTTCCAGAAAAGTGACGGGCAGCAGGTAATCAATCAATCAGAAGCTGAGTCTAAGGAAGAACCAAAAAAGAGGTAAGAACTGACTAAGGGAAAGGAAAAGCAAACAGCAGAGATCTGCCCTGAGCTCAGTGTGGCTCAGTGAGCTCCCCCATGCTGCAGTAATTACTGACCTTGCTCCTGACCCGCGGTTGCCTCCAGTGAAGATGAATAAAACAGAAGAGCTTGAGCCAGGGAGGTGCTCGCACTTAAGTGAGGTGAAGGGGGCCAGACACAGGTCCCACAGCAAAGGGACCCTGCAGCTCCTCTCAGAGACTCTCTCTGTCACCAGAGTGTGGCCAGATGCTTGGGTGATGACTGTTTTAAGATACGCAGCCAGTGAGATTTCTCTAACTCTGCTCCAAAGGTGGTGGTTAAAACCTCAGTGACAAACAAAAGATGATTGTTTTCTTGATTATGGTAATACAAAACTTGAAATGTAAAAGCTTCAGTTTGCTTTGAGGTTGCTGACGTTGATTTAAATCACTTGTTACCACAGTGAGTAGACTGTAGAAATCTTATAAATCTCAGAAAGCAGTATAAACTCTACATTAAAAAACAAAACCAAAATTAACCTCTAAATTAAAAAAGAAAAATGGATATTCTGTGTAATTTGCAAAATGGGATTCTACATTTTTATTGGAAATCTATTTGTCAGGTCCCATTTCCTAGACATTACATAGGTATTATAGAAAACGTTAATCTAAATGGGTAGCTTCTCAGTATCATTTTTCTACATAATGAATAGTGGTTATAGTGTTTTTATGCAGATTTCAATTAGTTTTATGAGGAGCCATTGTTCTGTTGCTATTAAAAAGCAAAAATAAGATGTCTAATCTCATCCTGTGTTAGGAAATTACTTTTATTTTACTAAATTGCATGCATGTACAATGTGTTTAATTCAGAAAAAGAGATGTCTTAATAGTGTAATACATATTCCATTTGGATTAGATGCAACCAGCTGCCAGAGGAGTAGCAATGATTGAGAGACTAATAGAATAGAGAGGATAATACTCTTTAATGCCTTTCTTATGGATTCCACAAATCCTCTTGATATCTTCATTTGAGAAGAAGTGTACATGATGCTCCAGGCTCTGGCAGAAATTGTTGTACAGATTGATTGTTGGCCTGTGCCTGACTTCTGAACTGCAGGAAGGCTGTGCTTCATTTCCCTACTTGAAAAATATTTATCATGTTTATAATCTTAGAGAGGTTGGAAGGACTTGGACACCCTTAATAAACAGCAAGTTTCAGTTCTACCTCTAATGTTTTATTCATAGAAATTAATGTAAATAAGATGTCCCCCCAAATCATGATAAAGACAGATACGTTTTGCTTTTGGTGTTCTATGATATTCTAAGAAAATAACGGT
The DNA here is from genome assembly GCA_013400755.1 of Pelecanoides urinatrix. Lineage (NCBI taxonomy): Eukaryota > Metazoa > Chordata > Aves > Procellariiformes > Procellariidae > Pelecanoides > Pelecanoides urinatrix. The sequence continues at coordinate 135,872 of VZTQ01000697.1, read as the reverse complement.
AGAAATTATGTAGAATTCTGTACAGCTTTTCTTATCTGCATTTCAGCAGAATCATTTGTATACATTGATGAGATTCCCCTGAGCCTCCTCTTCTCCAGGCTGCAAAGTCCCAGCTCTCTCACCCTTTCCTCATAGAAGAGATGCTCCAGCCCCCTAATCATCTTTGTGGCCCTTTGTTGGACTCTCTCCAGTAGCTCCATATCTCTCCTGTGCTGAGGAGCCCAGACCTGGGCACAGCACTCCAGATGTAGCCTCACCAGTGCTGAGTAGAGAGGAAGGATCACCTCCCTTGACTTGGTGGCAACACTCCTCCTACCGTAGCCCAGGATATCATTAGAATTCTTAGCCACTTAACAAAAAGCTAATCAATAGCCTTACTTTTAACTGTTTGATCACCCCTTGATAAATGCTTGGATTATGCTGCTTTTACTTTTATTCTTTTCTTTGTGTTACAGGGAAAGGGAAGTTTTGGCGTTGCAAATGACTTAAAGCGGGGATTTAAATTGTTTTAAGATTCCTTGGATGAGAATGGACATCACTCAAGTCAGTTTCCTGTCCCCTTTGTTTCTTCCCAGTATTTCGCTCCAGGCAAAGAAGGGTTTTTATAAAATCTTCAGGTACTGTTTGCTGCTGGATGCATGTAGATAAATGAAATGCAAAGCAGATAAAGCACATCCACAAACCCTGTCACTCTTCTGCAGATCTGGGAATTGCAATGATGTCTCAACAGTTCAGTCACTGTCATGTTGTTTGTAGAAGTTAAAAGCCACTGTAAACTCACATAGTAGAAGACTGTGGGTTGTATATGAATGAAATGTCAATTGGTAGTCAAGATTCATTAGAAGAGTTGGTAACTACATGATTTTTTTACATACTTCCAGTTCATTTTCAATGATAAAAGCATGCTATCTGCTTATTCTGTTAATGCAATAAAATTATAAGTAATTTGTACTGGCAACTCACGTATAGGCTTTAATATCAGTGCTCTAAAGGTGCAACAGAACAATGAGAAACAAAGCTTTTGGCTTTTTCTCAAGCAAGGCTGTTACGCATTGTTACAAAGGAATTGCCATTAAATGATGTACTGTGTGTTCATTCTACTGCTCACTATAATTATGACCACAAATAAACCTCAAAAATTGTTACTATCCGTTTAGGATGTATGAAGCTGAAAAGACAGTTTGCACTGCAACAAATTTTATTATTATTAAAGACTGGGTAATCATAGCCAGCTGCAGTTGATCAACCTGGAAATCTCAGACATCTAGGAACGTGTCACAGAGCTGATTCTCTTAACTTTGGGGTTTTTTTCTGCAATTAAATTCTAGCCGTCTCTGTGGAAAGAGCAATCTTAAATGTCTTTCCTCCTTCACCACCCTTGTCCAAACCATCATGAGCAGATTAAGTCCTTTCTTAAGCATTTTTTAATGCAAATGGGAATTCTTTGTGATCAGACATGGACTTCTGTATTGTTATCCTTAAAAAGACACTTCTATGGATGTGGAAGTAAGGTACAAAATGTTAACTTTACATTCCCAAATTAGACCTTGGACTTGGAAAATTTTCATTTGAAACCATCTCTTGTAGTATTATGAGATAAAGTTCTGAATTTATAGGATTAAAGCATTTTTCCCTAGATTTTCAAATTCATATCCTTTGAGTTTGATATACAAAACTTTAGTGCTTTAGTTGATGCCACAGTGTAATTCTTGGCTATATATCAAAATATATTGATCATATTCTAGCCACAAATCTTTATGAAATAACAGATTAAATTTTGCTCTTTTGTTGGTTGGTCTGACTGGAATTTTGTATTGAGTACTTGAATTACTGGAGATTTATGCTTAGATGAAAGAGCAGAGAGTTACATATTTAAAACAATCTTCATATATTTCAGTGTTATGGGATTTGTTTTTAACTTCAGTAAGTGCATAAATTTTGATGCCACAATTATGTCTGATCTCAGAGAGCAAGATTATTTTGATTGCTGTGTTTGACCTGTCCTATAGATTCCAGACTGGTTAGTAGGTAGAGAACTCAAGCCCTTGACACGTAGCAAGAACTACTAATGCTTCTTTCTCAACTGGACTTAACTCTGAAAGTTTTGAGTTTATAAATTTGACTTTTGTTAAATAGTAGAAGTTCTGTCATGTTTTCAAACCTTCAGTTACTTGTTCCTTAACTTGTAACTGAACTGTAGGTTTTTGTGTCTGAGAGAGAGAAAAATACAGCTTCGAACTATGAGAAATCATGAGAAATATTCTCTCAAAAAGTAATCATTTTAAAAAGTATGTCATGAAAATTTAGTTGTTGCAAGGTATGAAAGGGGAGTACAGATTTTGAATTTATTTCTATTATTATTTGAAAGCTTATTTAAATAGACCGTTGCAATAAACACTATGTCACTGCTATTGTGATATACATTTCTAAATGTAAGAGAAATTATCATTTTTCCACATTCACCTTATAAACAAAATCAGTGACTTTAGAAAATAACATCCATTTGCCAACTACAAAACTTCATTTGAGTTTCTTGTGTGTCTCAATATAGCTATGCACTATGCATATTTGAGAATATATAACAAAGTGAGGGTCTAAAGTGCATGAGAACAGGAGATAAAGGAGAGGCAGAGCAGTGTCAGGGAAAGAGGCACTTGGACAGAGCCTGTATGTCCATGAGTATTTAAGATGGAAAAACTGACCCTGACGAGCTTGCAGGGGAATATGAATAGTTCCTCAAAGCAGCATGTTGTCATGAAATTTAGGCTTAACGCAGAACTTAGGTTTTTACCTCTGTCCCTGAGCAATACTTTCAGGAAGGTATAAAAAAAATAAGAAATTTGATTTGTGAAATTCTAAATGCATTATAAAAATGGAATTTCTTAAATGATTTTGCCTATCAGAGTACTCCAGCATTCAGCAATATTCAGAATCTCGAAGTTTTATGTCACTCTGTATCTCTGTTAAACAGCTGGGCTCAACAATTTCACCTGAAGTGATAATTAAATCGGGAGTTTTTCCTTTCTTGCAAAGCTTGTTGCCAAAGTCTCCAGTGTAGGCTTGTGCCTGAAAACAAGCATGATATCTTGCACTGATTTCATTGTAAAAGTGGTCTGTCTTTTTGCATTTGACTCTCTGTTCTTTTCTCTTTCAATTCACTTCAAATTGACAATTGTACCTGCTTATAGCTATGGCAACAGCCACAAACTTGTTCTCTTGGTTTTCTTTTTCACTGTATACATAAAATACTATGCCAGTTTTGGTAACATGGCAGACACTAATAAAGACCTTGTTTTCAGTGTGCTTCATTTGGCAGTCAGCTTTTCAACTTCTGATGAAATAAACTCACACAATAGTTTTGAAGTTCAGAGCATTATTAGTTGCTATTCAATATTTTAAATACAAACCTAAGCTTATGTCCTACAGAAGAAAATATCCTCAGTCCTGAAGTCTGAAGTGATGTGTAGTTAGTATCATGGGGATGGAGGCCTCCATGCCACTCTTGCTTAAAAAGAAAAAGATTTAGATTTCTATGTCAGTAAGAAAGTTAATTTCAAAGTACATTTATAAGTAATTTTTAGCTCCTATATATTTATCAGTTTTCATGAGAATATGCTGTATTGTCAGATGCAAACCACAACAGCAAAAGTATCCTCACCCCAAAGCATCAAGCCCAGAAATTTGCAAGTTTGTTCAAAATTTGAATCCAAGACATCATCCAAAGTTTTAAACTAGGAGTATTCCATATTCTGCACAGCATGGTCATTACACTTCATCCCACCTTACGCAAAGAGCCCAGTAATGTCTCTAACTGAAATGTAAGTTGTACTGCTGATGGCTGTGTAGATGCTCCTAACCCAAGGGCAATTTTGTAGTCAAACATCATACTTCAAACTTGGCAATAAATATCTTTGTGTGTAATTCCTGTAGGTGATAGTAGTTCAAATAATATCTTCCTGAAGGAAAATTAAAGAAAAGAGTATGAAAAGCATGCATGAGGATAAACAGTAATAGGAATTAAAAGAAAATCCACTATTCTTCATTCTTCAGTGGTCTTCAGATCTAATCATTCTTTTCGTACTCAGATATTAGAAAATAAATCTTTTTAAAATGCCACTTAAATACACCTGACTCCTTTTTAAATTTATGTAATGATTATAGTTATCAGGCCTATCTCTGAAGTTCACAGCTTTCAGTTTCATATCAGTATGTTTACTCTGTTCACTAATAAATGAATTAGAAATGCCTACGACCTCATTATTGCCGATGATACTCGGATTTCCAGGCACACCTGAGCTGTGTCCTGATAGCAAGTATCAGAATACAACTACAAGAATTCTTATTAAACCTGCTTTTATTTGAACCTTTTCTAATTTCATATGCTATAAAGACAACTATTTTCCAGTCTTTTCTGTTACTCATAAGATAGCTGCAATAAAAATTAGACACAATTTTCCCTTGCTGATGTCTGTCTTTGAGCATATCCAAACCTATATGATTATTGAAGACTTTTTTCAGTTATCAGTATGCAATTTGTAGCAATACAGGATGCTCATTTTCGTTCTGCAATTCTGGTTTATAGGCATCTATAGAAAATACTTGGATATTACTAAAAAGAGCTATAAATTTACTTTATTTATCTCTGTTGCTTCAAAAGCAGGATCCAAATTATGCATCCCTTTTTCTAATCCAGCAGAACTAAAGGCAGAGGTATAAAGGCTATTGACATGTTCTTGTTATGGGCAATACACAGCTTAGGTCTTGTCTACTGTAAAGTCTGTGGACGAGTTAAAGAGTTTGAGCTCTTTGAACAAACTCTAAGTAAGTTTTGAGGGGGCAGCATTTTAGGAGCTGTTCTGGTCCTGCAAATGTGCAGGGTTGGTACATCCCTCAGAGCCCAAAGATCCTGGGCAGACAGCAGCGAGCATTGCCAATGCTGGGTAAGGAGGACTCCATACTCAGCCTTCTGTGTTTTAAAATTGAAACCTTACTGTTGTAATGCTAACTCACTTTCTGAAAAAAAGTGAAAAAATGAATTATCTTATAGGTATTTTCTTTCTTCCTTTGTTCTGCATGTTGCTAGCCCAGAAGAATACATCAAAGGTAATACCAGTGCTGAGTGGCCATTGCTTTGCAGACGAAAGCCTTTGAGGAAGCCCTGTGTCCATCCTGGCCACCCAGGCTGCAGACACAGGAGTAGAAGGGAGAGTTTTGATGCCAGGTGTCCCCAGCATGACCCTACACTGACTCTTTCTTCTGCCAAAACGCAGCATTTCCTGACTGGCAACAGCAAATTACACTCTTGCTGTGGTGAGCTTCCCAGTTCATTACTGCTGATCACATTATTGCATGTTCTTGTTTTGTTACTGCTGTTTGAGCAGGGATATACTGCACTTGCCCTGGGTGACACTGTAAACTGGTATCCAATACCATACCCATGCCCATGAAAGCCAGGACCGCAGTTGTGTAAGACTAGTAGCAGGTAAGATAGTGTCAAAGACTGATGAAGCAAATGACTGTATATAAGCTTTCTGCCACTCACAAACATATTCTAGTGTAACTTTTTTATATACAACTACAAACATAACTGTAGCTTTTTATAATTTTCTAGTTCCCTGTTTGCGTTTTCAAACTGTTTTTAACTCTCAAACTCTTCCCCATGTAATTAATTTTCCTCGTGGATGAGTGGTTTAAAAATAACCTATTTGGAAAAAAATGTATCAAATTTCCTCAGTTACTGCAGTGAGTGGTTTTGATATTATAGAAATACTTATAGTAACAAAGATACTAAGGACATCTCACAGAATTATTCATACATAACTAGCATATTTTAGAGAGAAAACAAAAAGGGTGTAGCCAAAGCACACCCTTTACTAATGGATATCCAGTCCACACTTTCTCTCACACAGAGGATCATACTTGAAATTATGGGATCTATATATGTTGATAGAGGTTGTTCTTTCTTCAGAGGAAAAGCACTGTTGCCTTTAAAAGCAATTGGTTTTACCATGGAGTTGACTGAACAAATGATGCCATCTTGTCTGCATTTACCACCGTCAAACCAAGGCAGAGCCCCGCTGGTAATTTCTGGTAGACATCGATAGAGCTCCACAAGCAGAACAACACCAGACTGCTGCTTCAGCTGGCGTCCAAATTCACCTTCCACTTTGTTTCTGGGCATAACCTGAAGGTGAATGGCCCTCCTTCCCTGTGCAAGCTTGCTCCTCATGGGCATCCAAGCACGCCTTCCTACTGCCCCACCAGCCTGGGACAAGGCACTTTCTTAGTATGTCCTATAAGTGACATACTGGCAGAAGCTTATAAGTGACATGATGGCAGTTATTCACTATCATTTTTTTTAAGCTACTTTCAGACCAAAGACAGAACTTGCATCCATCTTAAAGGTGTGCATTTATGGTGGGTGAAGCAGGAAGCTCAGCATGGGAGGCAGCCAAGAAGCCCAACCTGTATAATCTGTGTATTTGCTTGGTTGAGAGGCAAATTTTATGCTCCTTTTGTAAGAGAAATTATTTTCCATCTCCATCACATACTGTAATTTTAACTTTTGTTTGGTTGTTGTGAATATAATGACCTTGAAAAATTAGTTTTCTCCAGAGAAAAATCAGAGTTGTTCAGTGTGAGAATACTGTGAGGAATAACTGGACTGTTTCTATTATCATACATATCTCTCTATTCAAGGGATAAATTTTATAAATAAACCATAATATCAATGGAAACAACTAGTTAGCACCTCAACATATAAATAATCCCATTTTGTTTTAAATAACAGAAAAGTTAAATCTTACAATAAGCAACACTACTATGACAGCAAGGTCATAAATACATTCTGAATGGGTATATTTGAAAATTCACTTTTCTTTGCAGGTTGGATGAGTTTCAGCTTTTCTGGTACATACCTTGATAATAGAAAGTCAGAAAATGAAATTACAAGTGCTAAAAAGAAGTTTATCTTCTACTTTATGCCTACTTGAAAATAATCCAATTGATTAAAAAAGCAAACAAATAAACAAACAAAAACCCAGACACTCACAACTTTCAACCTGAGGCTTTATTTTTATAATATGACTCGTCAAGTCTCATTGATCAGTTAGATTTGATTTATCAGTCAAAAGGTGAACCCACCGTACTTGCAGCTCAACTCTACCAGCACTGAAACTTTGGGATTTTCAGAAAACCTTTGATGTAATTCCCAGAAAACAATAATTGAATCACAAGGTGACATCTGGAATAAGGAGAAATCTTCAGCAGACCTCATATTGAGCTGATGCTGAGGTACAAGAGAGCATTATATGCTTTGTTTTGTTATATGGAAGAAATATAAAATAAAAAATTATGATAAACTTTCTTCTTGCTTTAGAAAGGCCATTTTCAATATGGGATAAATCCAGAGCCAAATCATCTGGGGAATGTAATTAAAGATTAAAATTTTTAATTGAGTTTTTTCAGAACATTTTAATAGGCGTTTGAAAATGTCACACTGCTGAAAAAAAACAAGCTATAGTCTTAAAACAATAAACCAAGATTAAATTGGAAGCAAAACCAGCTATAATAAAATCTAAAAAAGAAATACAAACAAAAGGAAGAGGATGTTTATAGCAATAAAGATAAACTAATGACAGGAACTCAGAAAATTGATGAACTTTCTAGAAAAACATAAGGCCATCTATAGACACATTTAAAGATAAATAATGTTTCAAAGAGCATGAAGGAAAAAAAGAAACTTAAGTGAGTTGTATTGATCACAGTTTTGCTTGATTAGTGGGTTCATCTTTTGATTGATAAATCAAATCTGAGCGATCAATGAGACTTGACAAGCTCTACATTTTCATTTCAATTACTGACAGGCGAAAGAATTCAGAAATAGATATTTTGACAGAAGATGTCAGATGACTACTTCATTCATACCATATGATGAACTGTTTTCTATTGCATCGGTAACTTTGGGAGGTTTTAACAACAGTTACAGGAGCTAGATATTTTAAAATGAGGATTTTCAGATGACTTGAAAACTTGCACTTAAATAGTTCAGGAAAAATCCCTCATTATCAGTAGTTAATGTTGATTTTCAGTAACTCATGGAACAGCCAATATTTAAAAAAGACAAATGGGATGATAAAACTAATTATGTCTGTCAGTCTCTCATAAAGCCTGAAGAAAAGAGTGGACAAACTGATAAAAGACTTTATTAATAAAAATTTAAAGGAAAGTAATGTAATTCATGCCAATAGGCATGAGTTTATGGAAAACAGATCTTGTTGGACCAGCTTTATACCTTCCTGTTGCTGAAAACAAAACCAATCATCTATGGAGAAAAAGGACAAGAAGCAAGCTGTGGGTACAGGACCAAGGCTGAGGCCTCAGATGGGTTGTAGGAAGCTCTTACCCGGATGTGTGCAGGATGCCTACCTGAACAGGAGAAGCCACTGGAGCAGTCAGACCAGTGGAGCAACTCTTACTATTAGGGCCATACAGGATCTCAAATTGATACATTCCTTTTGCCTCAATTTCCCTCAACCTTCCCAGGTCAGGAAGGAGGCTGGGACTATTCTCAGTAGGTTTCTTGGAATGGTCACAATTTTGGGGGAAAGTGGTCGTTGATAAGAGGCTTTAATAGTATGACTGCAGACTGTTCTTTGCCAGATGGACTCAGCACCAGGAAATAATCCTGGGCATGTACGATTTGTGGGGGTAGAAGCAGTCAGAGTGCCTGTATTTGTCACTATTGCCATCTCACACAGGAATTCTCTGTATAGCCCAGAAGTTACCCATTAAGAAGGATGCTAGCAGACTGGGAAGATGTCATGGAAAAGCCACGAGAACAGCTGGCAGACTGGAAAGATGCTTTAGAGTCCAGGAAGTCATCTACTGTGTCTGAAAGCTTGATTTGATAACCCCTTATAAGTGCCTACAGAGGAAACAGGAGTTTGATAGCGGAGAATAGCTGTCCCATAGTTACAAAATGATGTTAAATAATCAGACTTAAGAAAAAAAAGACACCATTTTTTAACTACAAGAGTTATAATAAACAAGGATTATAGTGTTTGTTCCATTACTTGCTTTAAAGAACATGATTATATATTTTCATTCAAGATACATTTCATACAAAAGGGAATTATATAACTATAAAGTCAGAACAGATGTGTTAGAGCTGCTGATTGTGATTCAGCTCACAGGTGTGATACAGAGGCTATAACCACAGGTTATATGCCATAAACAGCTGTACAAATATTGAGGAGAACAATCTATTATTTTGAGAGGCCGTTAGCTGCCCAGACTTTTGGACCTACTCGCCAGCTGGGAGGCATAAGAACTTGCTTGGGGATGAAATTCAGAGCATGTTATTGCTAATTTCAAAGATGGAATTTCATTAAGAGACAACAACCTGGGAGTAAGTAGAAGGCTGCAATTACCCCACATCTTCAGATATCTAACTGAGGGATTGTACTATGGCAGGCACTGACTATACATTGTTCTCCTCTCTTCTAGCTCAGGGGGACATCTGACAGAGATACCTTAATTATTCCACTAACAGTTAGGAAGCAGAGACTTCTAACTTTATGCACTCTGAACTGCAGCAGATGTAGGTGCCTACAGTAGGCAGCATGAATATCTTCCATTGTGGGCAGCTATTTACACCAAGTGAAAAGGAAAAGGAAAAGGAAAAAAGAGATGTATCACCACCAGCTTGTCCAAGGAACATGCATAAGCAATGTGCCTAACTGATGCTGGAAGTCAACAATGAGTAAACATCTAAAAGCACAAATGGCACTAAGCTCTTAAACACCTTTGACTTACAGAGGGAGTCAAGCAAGGATGCGCTGCTTGACCCTGTGGAATTCTGCGCTCCAAGTACCTCACTTCTCTGGAAATCCCAAATTTAGGACTAAGACTACTGTGCAGGCCACAGAAGTAGCTGCATTTCTGGACACAACTGTTTTGTGCCTTACATACCTTTGGGCTGTTTAGAGCTGTTAGTATCTCTCAGGAGAGCTGAGCTATGCTAGCGCATATATGTGTGCTTTAATCTATTCTTCTGAATTAGAGCCTTTACTTTGTCCTACAAGTCTATGCCCTGGTTTTGGCTGAGATAGAGTTAATTTTCTCCCTAGTAGCTGGTATAATGCTGTGTTTTGGATTTAGGATGAGAATAATGTTGATAACACACTGATGTTTTAGTTGTTGTTAAGCAGTGCTTACACTACTCTAGGAGTTTTCAGCTTCTCACGCCCTGCCAGCAAGAAGCTGTGAGGGGGCACAGCTACCACAGCTGACCCCAACTGTCCAAAGGGATATTCCATACCATATGACATCATGCTCAGTATATAAACTGGGGGGAGTTGACACGGGGGCAGCAACTGTGGCTTCAGAACTGGCTGGGCATCGGTCGGTGGGTGGTAGCAATTGCATTGTGCATCACTTATTTTGTATATTCTTTTATCATTATTATTATTATTATTTTCCCTTCCTAGTCTGTTCTATTAAACTCTTTGTTTCAACCCATGAATTTTACTTTTTTTTTTTCCCCCAATTCTCTCCCCCATCCCACCGTGGTGGGGGGAGTGAACAATTGGCTGTNCTACAAGTCTATGCCCTGGTTTTGGCTGAGATAGAGTTAATTTTCTCCCTAGTAGCTGGTATAATGCTGTGTTTTGGATTTAGGATGAGAATAATGTTGATAACACACTGATATTTTAGTTGTTGCTAAGCAGTGCTTACACTACTCTAGGAGTTTTCAGCTTCTCACGCCCTGCCAGCAAGAAGCTGTGAGGGGGCACAGCTAGGACAGCTGACCCCAACTGTCCAAAGGGATATTCCATACCATATGACATCATGCTCAGTATATAAACTGGGGGGAATTGACAGGGGGGCAGCAACTGTGGCTTCAGAACTGGCTGGGCATCGGTCGGTGGGTGGTAGCAATTGCATTGTGCATCACTTATTTTGTATATTCTTTTATCATTATTATTATTATTATTTTCCCTTCCTAGTCTGTTCTATTAAACTCTTTGTTTCAACCCATGAATTTTACTTTTTTTTTTCCCCCAATTCTCTCCCCCATCCCACCAGGGGCGGGGGGGGCGGGGAGTGAGTGAACGGCTGTGTGGTGTTTAGCTGCCTGCTGGGTTTAAAGCTGAAATTTTCAAATGCCCTTAAATATGAAAAAGGCAAAAAGTAAGGGAAGTCTTATAGTCCTGTTGAGGATAGTGAGAAAGAGACAAGACACACTCCTAAGCTTACATTTCCAAACAGCTTCTCTAATCTTGTTAGGCAAATAAAATTTTTATTCCTTTGATGTACACATGTAATTTCCACTGGTGATAATGAGAAATATGTGTACAATTCAACAGAATAAGCCCTATAATTTAGGGGTATTTGGAAGGGGACTTCAAAGAGAATAGCTAATGTCCATGATAAATAATCTGTGAAAAGTTTGAACGTTTGAATAGCAATGAATATTTTTAATGATCTTGAACTTTATAATATATGCCAAGAATTCTAGTGTGCGGAAGTCCAATACATACACGTCCAATCAAACTATAGTAATCTAAAAAGACAAAAAATAAGAACCTGAACACATTTCAACCTTACTGAAGTACAGCCATAAAAATGGAAGTTATTCAATTTTTAATATTTGTAGAAAACTGTAAAAGACACAAAATGTGAGGTTTTGATCTGAATCTTCTTTTATATAAAAGGAATCCCTATTAAGTCCTAGGTGAACCAAAAAGAAAAAAAGCAAGTCAGATATACAGAGACTAAATCTTAGATTTCCACTGCATTTCTAAATCTACTTTTAGGTGTACAATTTTGATTTATTGTGGGATGAGTAATATATGTGTAATGATTACACAAGAAATAATTTCAAAACTTGGACTGCACATCAGAACAAAAGCTGAGCAAAGGCATTGTGCTCTCCCTTTCTTGCTGCAGTGATGATCCCTGCTGGGATTACACAGTATCCTATAAAACAGAACCACAGTATGCCTGGTACCTGACCTATAGGATTAATACTTCATTATTATTGCTAGTATCTGTGTGAACCTAATTGGTGGGTGTACCTGAGCCATTCAAACTGACAAGCCTGGTAACAACTTGAGGAGGTGAATTCCCCAGTTTTAAGTATCTGGAGTACAGATGTCTGCATCTGTCTCATTGTCTACAATCTCTTAAGTGTTAGTAGAACAATCCTAGAGAGAAATTAATTTTATGCCACAGTAAATGTCTACAACAGACCAGATTAACTGGTCATTAAATTTGTCCATTTTATTTTGTGGAGTGTGCAGAGTAGGAGCTAAATAACTCAGACATGCATCTAAAGCTAGGTGAGAATATTCCCAAACCTAGTTTATCCACTGATGTAGAAGTTGGTCTGACCTCCAGTGACAGAGATTGTAACAACCACTTTAATCAATGTATTCCTGTGTTCTTTATCATTTGAAAAGCATTTGTTTATGAAAATCTGTAAATTAAGCCAAATATTTTAATACAGGCTGTCATAGACAAATAGAACAGAAAGTCATCTTATTCTGAATCTTTTTTTTTTACGTAATTGAAGAAAGGTACATCTCACTTCACTTTTGTCTTCTTCAGGTTAAACAAATCCAGTATTTTTGATACTTATCTTTAGGTCAGGTTTTCTGCATCTGTGCTCATCCCAAACGATATCTATTTGATCAAAGGTCATTTTTGCTGTAGCATCCAAGGATGGCTATAATATTCCAGCTAAGAAACCTTATCACAGTAATGCAGAGACCAGAGAAAATCTACTTCAAGTGACATAAGCACGATTTTTCTTCATGGAATTTCCTTTTTCTTTTTTACTTCCCCCCCGACCCCCCAGCAACACAAGATTACTCATCCTTGTTCTCTTTGTGATTCAGGTTATTTTCCAGATCTTTTTCAACCAATGACCTAGCTTGCTTCTTCCTGTTTACATACAATAACTTGCCCCAGAAAAATAGCATGTGTTTTTTTTTTTTTCCTGACCCTATCTAAAATCTGCCAAGATTTCTTTGAATTTCATGCTAATAATTACAATCTTTTTGCCTTGGTGATCCTTCATACCTAATGAGCACACCTTCTGTTTGGTTCTCTGGGTCATTCATGCAAACTTTTAATAGTTTTTTATCCTGCAGAGACCCTTTGGGGAGTGGAAACTGCTCAGCTTTCCATTTACTTGTGGCATTTTTGTCTAAACTAAGCTTTTCCAGTTTCCTTCTAGCAAAGATATGTAAGCCTGTGTTGAAAACCATACTGGAACTGTGATATGACATCTGCTGTTTCTCCCCTATCCATAAGGCCTTTGCTTCTTGTAGGAGGAAATGAAGCTGGTTTGGCATGATTCATTCCTGACACACAAAGGTTGGTGGCTATTCATCCTTCTGCTTTACTCAATGTGTTCACAGATTGTTTGCTTATTGGCTCCGTGTGTTTTTCAGAAGCGGCAGTTAGGATATCTGCAATTTTCTAGCACCTCCTTTATAAAGAAGTGCATCACTTTTGCCTTTAGCTGTTTTTTCATATCCATCTTTTCATATCCATCCAGTCACAACTTCTCACAGGAAACTTAACACTGAGCTTTTATTAATGAATTATTTCAGTGCTCTGGAAAAAGAAGTCATCAGATGAAGGCAATTTGAAAACATCTGATTAAGCCAAGTATCAATTTGTTCCTTTCTATACCAGCCTGAAGTCTTGATCCTTCATGCCTGATATTAATTATGATAGTGTCTGATAGCAAATAAGCTTTTTAGAGACGGTGAAAAAAGTCATTAAGTGTTTAGAAATTTTCAGCATCACATGTCAATCACTTTCAATCTCTGCACGGGCAAACCATCTCTCTTGTTTTCATCTTACCTCTGGAATACTTAATTATAAGGGGTTTTCTGTTGCAGTTCATTTCCTCCATGCGTTTCCTTTTGTGACTTTGTTTTTCTAACCCAAACTTTAATTACAGTGCTGTGTTTTTGCACCCATCCTCAGTAGTTTGACCTGGTGTTTGTTTTCTACGCAGTTCTTTTTTGTGCTTAAAACGCCAACGAGATATTTCATCATACTTACAGTTTCTCAGCTGTGTGCCCTTAATATGCTTTTTAATTGTTGTTCTCTTTTACACCTTCTCCTCATACAAGCCATTTGAAATGATCTTTCCTTCCAATTCCCTGACTTCATTGAAGTCTGACTTTCTGAAAGCCGTTGTTTTCATTCTGCCCTTATTTGTGCATTCTGTTTGAAAGATCATGAAGCTACAATGTCATGTTCATTCATACCCAAGTTATCTTTCAATTTGATGGTCTCAGTGTTCTTTCCTCTTGGTTGATATAACATGTAGAATTTCCCCCTTATAAATGTCCTACAGTTTTGCTACTAATTGGAAGAACTTGCAGGGCAGTCAGCGTCTCACTATGTCCATTTTTCATAAGTAGTTTCTGTTATTAAACACTTTTACTGATGACTGCTCATTGAAGGGTTTTAAAGGGTCAGAATGACATCACCTACTCCGGCTTACAATTGTAACACATGTTTTTGCTCAAGATTGTTCACCGGTTAATTCTGTATTTTGTGAGACTTTGCCACTTACATCTCTTCTACTTCTATACCGCTTTATTTGCATTTTAGTGCCAGTTACAAGTCTCAGCTATGGCTGAGGATTCAATCTTTTGATACGCTCTTCACACGCCTGTAAAGATAATAACAATAAAACTCCCTGTAATTCTCATATGCTTTCAAAATAGACTTAACTGTGCTCGATTCCTTTGCTTTGCCTGTGTTGCCATTTTGTCTCTAGCTACTTGTTCAGCACAGTGAATGTGTGTGTGCGTATATGTGTGTATGCCTGCACTTACCTGAATACTGAACTTAGAGGGCTATTTTGTATCCTAAGGAGGCTAAATAATAACAGGTAAAGCAGTGTTTGTCTGATTCCTGGAACTACAAGTGACAACTAAGCTGCCTACAATCTGTGGATTTAAAAACTTTTGGGCACAACAGGCCGATCCACAAGAACAGTTTAGTGACTGCAGCAACCTCAAAAATACTTCAAATATGCCCTGTTCTGGAAATAAAGAAAAAGTTATCTATCTTAGCCACATGTAAGCAGAGACATCTTCATAAAAAACACGAAATTAATAATCTTAATAAAACCTGCTCAAAATTTAATTTTAAAAAACATTTAATTTTTCTCCTTCCTTACCATACATCTCTTTGGCCATGTCTTTCCATTACTTTAGAGGTCTTGGAATTGGAACTAGACTGGCTGAGTTACTTTGGCTCATGTGTCATATAAGTCCGCATTTAAGCATCTTATCCATGAAAGACAAATAAAAAGAAAACATACCAAGGATTCAGAGGCCTGAGAAAAGTGACTTGTTTTTCTGTCCTGGAATTAAAGTACTGAGGAATAATAATTTTATTCTGCCTTAAAAGTAAACTACAACTTTTAACCCTCTGTGTTCTTAAAATCCTGATTCAACGAGGCTTTTAAACACCTGCTCTACTTCAAAGTATGCTTACGATTACTTTATTGGATCAGGTCCTAATTTGCTCAAAACCATAAATGGACCTTATTAAAAGTCAACAAGCTTGTGCTCTGTGGCTTACTTTCAAGTTGAAGCACAGGGAACTAATTAATTCTGATGGAGCTGTTTTACAGATACTAAATTTACATATTAAGTACTAAAATGAGGCCAAATTGAGGATTACTAGTGGTCTAAAGACTTACGATTCTATAGCTGTCTGCAGTGCAACACTATTTTTGCAAGGTAGTTTCCTGTTATTAGACAATTTTATAAACTATGATGATATCACTCTTTTTACCTAGCATTCACTTCATAAATACATGCATCTTTCTTAAACCACTAGCACAAAGTCATGGCATGATTTTCAAACATAAATAATAAAATAAGTTAGCATAAACAAATGATAATGTTTATCCACTGGAAATATTACATACTGAAATCCTCAGAATTAATTTTTGGAACACTTTAGCTGTATCTTGTTAAGATGAAGGTTGGTTCTGATTTATAGGATCACTGTGGAGTTCCTTATTAAACTGTCACTCAGAGAGTATAAGAGTGGAAAACCCATTACTGTGTTAATTAGGTCTCTGGTAGTTTTCAGACTGGTTGTCACAGCTGCCTGCATGTGGCCAGCATATATATTATCCAAGTGGCAGCACTACCTCTGCTGGGGTAGAAGACTTTGCACAGTCATGACAAAAGGGAAAAGGATGCTGCTTTGCCCCTTAGAGGGCAGTATCACAAGCCAGGAAAAAGCTTCAAAGGTTAGATTTCTTTTCTTGCAAAATAAGTTTAATGACAAAACATGCTGCAGCTTCATTTCATTTTGCTCTTTTTTTATTTCTTTCTTACCCAGGGGTAACTGCGTTGCACAAGCACCCAGTTATGTTCCTCTAGGTACAAATGCTGCTGAGAAAATATTACAGAAATTAATACCAGAGGGCTATATTGTCCAAAGCCATTCTGTTTCTTACACGACTTCAGCCATAGAATTTCAGGAAATAATTCCATGATAAAATAGGTGTTTGTATTTCTGCGTTATACCAGGCTGGGCTTAGGTGATAGGTAGTCCCCCACATCTTTTGGTATCTTTCAGTTCTTAATTACTTGCAGTTTCAGAAAATGGGGGTCAGACAGAGCTTCCTAAAGTGCCCTTGTGACATGGAGACTAATCAAATTTTCAAAAGTGATCTTGAAAGTTATGTCCCTGGTCTTTCAATCACCTAGGCTGCACTATACACATCTGTTACTGTGAAGCAAACTAAGGTACAATATTCAGATGTTTAGCTGCTCTAGAGCAAATTCATGTAGGCCTACACTTACCTGTGGTAAATGTGTAGCAGCAAACCCCACCTCCATTGATAGGAACATGTTTGGAAAGGTCGATGAATTCCTTCAAATTGCCTCAAATTTACTCAAAGCTGTCACTTAGTAGCTAATACTCCTTATAAATCCTAAAAATCCGTACCCTCATTAGTAAAGCATTCACTTGTTCATGTAGCCAGCCTGCTAAGTCACGTTTGAAAAGCAGAATATTTTTTGCTAAGTCAGTAAAACATGTCTTAAATAGTGTCTCAAAACAGTAAGTCAAGTCAGGCCCACCAAAAGCAATATTATTGCCTCCTGAACCCCAAGGGATTTTTCTTTTCTTCTACTCTCAAAAGAAAAGTATTGTCTCTTTTTGCTCCAGCATTGCATTGGGAGATGTTGTTCAGCAGTGTGGCAAGCAGATGGGGTACACAAACTGAATCATTCATTAAGCGAGTATTTGTGGGCTGACACTAATACCTATACTTGGGGAACATGTTAAATATGTATTCCTACGCACATTGAAGCTTCTGTTCTTTAAAAAGTAGACCAGTCCAAACAAGAAACTGCTGTGAATCCGTTGAAGTCAGTGAACAGTCTCCCCCTGCACTGGACAGGCTTTGTGCCTAGGTTTCATGCTGTGCCCTGCTGAGAAAAATGACCTAATGCTTTTTTCCCCATCTCTGACTTCATGAGTCCCTGATGTTATTTTCCCCACGTTTCCATTCCAATCTCATTTTCTTCTACATACCTCATTTCATCATAATTTCTGTCACATTTTTAAAATTCATCATTTAATACTGGAAATTATGTAGAACTTTTTGACATTTAAAAAATTATGGACTGCTCAGCAGAAATAAGCAAAGTCTTCCAGTCAGAAGACACACCACAATTAGTGTACAGTCAAAACTTCTCCCATGCATATAAATCACTCCATCTCCCAAAGTCAGAAAGAACAGGTAGATGAGACACTAGTATCATAAAGTGCTGTTGACTAAAACAAGAATAATTGGGAGAGGAAAAATCTTTCTGCTCTTCACTTCTCTGTTGGAAAACAGAGAAGGATTTGTGAGTGATGTGATGGTTGGAGGCCATCTTGGGCATAGGGATCATGAAACGATTCTTGGAGAAGTAAGGAGCAGGATCAGCAGAACTGCCACTTTGGACTTCCGGAGGGCAGACTCTGGCCTCTTTAGGAGACTGGTAGACAGAGTCCCTTGGGAGGCAATCCTGAAGGACAAAGGAGTCCACGAAGACTGGACATTCTTCAAGAAGGAAATCTTAAAGACGCAGGAGCAGGCTGTCCCCATGTGCCAAAAGATGAGCTGGCGGGAAGAAGACCAGTCTGGCTGGACAGAGAGCTTTGGCTGGAACTCAGGGAAAAAAGGAGAGTTTATGACCTTTGGAAGAAGGGGCAGGCAACTCAGGAGGACTACAAGGATGTCATGAGGTTATGCAGGAAGAAAATTAGAAGGGCCAAAGTCCAATCAGAACTTAATCTGGTTACTGGTGTAAAGGACAATAAAAAATGTTTCTATAAATACATTAGCAAGAAAAGGAGGGCTAAGGAGAATCTCCATCCTTTAGATGATGTAGGGGGAAGCATAGTAACAAAGGATGAGGAAAAGGCTGAGGTACTTAATGCCTTCTTTGCCTCAGTCTTTAATAGTAAGACCAGTTGTTCTCTGGGTACCCAGCCCCCTGAGCTGGAAGACAGGGCTGGGGAGCAGAATGAAGCCCCCATAATCCAAGGGGAAATGGTTCGTGATCTGCTACACCACTTAGACACACACAAATCTATGGGGCTGGACAGGATCCACCCAAGGTACAGAGGGAGCTAGCAGAAGTGGTCACCAAGCCACTTCCCATCATTTATCAGCAGTCCTGGCTAACCGGGTAGGTCCCAGTTGACTGGAGGTTAGCAAATGTGACGCCCATCTACAAGAAAGGCTGGAAGGAAGATCCAGGGAACCATAGGCCTGTCAGTCTAACCTCAGTACTGGGAAAGGTTATAGAGCAGATCATCTTGAGTACTATCACACAACACATAGAGGACAAACAGGTGTCAGCATGGGTTTATGAAAGGCAGGTCCTGCTTGATCAACCTGATCTCCTTCTATGACCAGGTGACACACTTAGTGGATGAGGGAAAGGCTGTGGATGTTGTCTACCTAGATTTTAGCAAAGCCATTGGCACCATTTCCCACAGCAGTCCCCTGGAGAAACCGGCGGCTTATGGCTTGGAAGGGCGCACTCTTCGCTGAGTAAAAGACGGCTGGATGGCCAGGCCCAAAGATTTGTGGTGAATGGAGTTAAATGCAATTGGCAGCCAGTCACAAGTGGTGTTCCCCAGGGCTCAGTTTTGGGGCCAGTTCTGTTTAATATCTTTATCAATGATCTGGATGAGGGGATCGAGTGCACTCTCAGTAAGTTTGCAGATGACACCAAGTTGGGCGGGAATGTTGATCTGCTCGAGGGTAAGAAGGTTCTGCAGAGGGATATGGACAGGCTGGATCGATGGACTTGAGGTTTAACAAGGCCAAGTGCCAGGTCCTGCACTTCGGCCACAACAAACCCTTGCAATGCTACAGGCTTGGGGAAGAGTGGCTGGAAAGCTGCCCAGAGGAAAAGGACCTGGGGGTGCTAGTTGACAGACAGCTGAATATGAGCTGGAAGTGTGCCCAGGTGGCCAAGAAGGCCAACAGCATCCTGGCCTGCATCAGAAATAGTGTGGCCAGCAGCAGTAGGGAGGTGATCGTGCCCCTGTACTCGGCACTGGTGAGGCCACACCTCAAATCCTGTGTTCTGTTTTGGGCCCCTCACTACAAGAAGGACATTGAGGTGCTGGAGCGTGTCCAGAGAAGGGCAATGAAGCTGGTGAAGGGCCTGGAGCACAAGTCTTATGAGGAGCGACTGAGGGAATGGACTGTTTAGTCTGGAGAAAAGGAGGCTGAGGGGAGACCTTATCACTCTCCACAACTACCTGAAAGGAGGTTGTAGCGAGGTGGAGGCTGGTCTCTTCTCCCAAGTAAGTAGCGATAGGACAAGAGGAAACAGCCTCAAGCTGTGCCAGGGGAGATTTAGATTGCATATTAGGAAAAATTTCTTCAACAAAAAAGTTGCCCCAAAATTACCTGCTCACGGTCCATCCTTCACATGATGGAAGAATATAATAGTAGGCTAATTTTTTTCCTCTCTGAATTAAGGAGTCTCTGCTCATGAACTCACATGTCATCTTGCCTCCATCAATACCTCCTTTGGAGGTCTCTACTAATCAAAGGTTTCTAAAAGTGGTGGGTAATCTGTGTTAGAACAAGGAAATCGGAAACATATTGGCCTTTTGCCAACAGAAGACAGTTTACATTACTAGCTTTCCTTGAATTACCTTTCTGATGATATGGGTAAGACCTTCCAGACAGACAGTGGATAAAGAATCACACTTTGGAGCTGTCTCCACTAAAGCAGGGATGCTAAGAAACAGTGGATTTTCAGAGGAAGGCACAAGAAATCTGGAGCTGCTATGAACATTTCAGGCTTTCTGCTAATTTTATCAAACTCATTTTAACATCTGATATAAAAGAGAGTTCAAACATGGGATCACAATCAGTTTCCTTGTCTGTGTTCTCAGAAGCAGTATCTGTCCCCCAAAATGGGTTTGGATTTCTTTGTTCACCTTCATATCTCAAAACTTATTTGGAAAACAAATTATCAGAAGTAGCAACATGTGACTTCATGTGGGGGTGAAAACTGGTAGGGGTGTAGTACATAAACTGCACTTCTGCATGCAGATTGTTGAATGGGTGTAAGGAAGGCAATGTGACTTAAATTATGAAAGATTTCTAAAAATGTCATAATTCAGGAGTCCATTCATAGCAGAATTCAGTCCAGCAGCTCTAATGAAACTGGTAAAATGCATCAGATGAAGTTATCATGAATTGCAATGTATGCAACAGCACTAAAGTGAATTAATTGCTATCAGTCACTCCTGAATTAGTTACTTTCATGCTTATAACTATGCTTATTCCAATAGCCACTCTGTATAGCACCCAGACTATTTTGTTTGCAACAACAATAATTCGACAAAGGAGGTGGAGAAGTATGTACCTTTATTGCATATCCTAAGAAGAAAATACAAAAACCTTCTTTTTTTTAAACTTGGATTTGCCTTTCTACCTTAACTGATCTCTTACTACCAGAAACTAAAATCTTACAGTATAATGCAGCAACACAAAACACCAGTCTCTCATGCCAGTGTGTTTATTTCCATGTGGGAGGTTAGAAGAGTATTAGATTTGTAACAGCAATGTTATAAGGAAACACTTGGTCTCCTAGCTGCCGTAATTATTATCAGCTGCAAACTTACTGGGTTTCCTCTTATTAATGTTATCACTTGGCACAGAATTATAATGCAGGTTTAGCCAGTTATTTAGCCATCTGTGAAGTGGCTTAACTCTGTAAAGCACAGTGTTAAAGAAAATTCATAATAGTTTTGAGGAATACACAGTTCATGGCATTGTCTGCAATTCAGTTAAATAAAAATGAAGTCAGTTGCGAAATTGCCATAGTTAGACTAATTACATATAATAGCATAGGAAAATATGGGGATTATAGATTAAAATAAATCCTTCAATAAAGCTTCCTTATGCTAGATGTTTTTTGGATTCCCTTCCTCTCCTTACTCTGCAATAAACTATGAAAAAATTGGATCTCTTGTTAAATTATTTTCCTTTAATTAGTCAGATTTCAAATAGAATATTTTTCATCCCTTGTCTTCATTTCCTGGCAGAGAGCAGAACAAATAAATTAATTCCATTAAGAGCCATTAGAGGAACAATATAGAATACTAAATCTGGTCAATAATAAACTGACCTATTGAATCATCTTGTAGTAAATTAAAAATCATTTTAACAGCCCACAGACTAAAGTATTAAAAACAACATCAAACCCTTTTTGGTTTCATGTGTAAGAATTAAAGGAACCAAAGGGCTGGAATCTAAACACCGAGTTCTCTGCTCATATATTCCCATGTGATCCCACCAGCAACTTCAGGCTTTGCATCAACCACTGGTACACACAAATGATGCCAAGACTTGCATTCCTATAAACCAGCATAAAGTCATAAGTGTATCTATCTGCACCAGTCTACATTGCTAGAGGTGCAATTTTCTGAGTAATACACTAGAAAAATGAGGATGCTCAGAAACCCAGTGCTAACACTGATATGGAGAAACTTTAAAACAAAGTTAGTTAGGTTGCCACTCTTCCTTCCTGAGAAGCCAGCATATTATTTTCATCATGTCTGATGGAGGCTATATCAGATCAAAAAAAAAAAAAACAACCAAACAAACAAAACTTCTTTCTATACAAAAATCAAGTATGCTTTTTTTGTAATAAAAATAAGTCCATCAATAGAAAACTTGTTAAAAAATCGTATCAAAAATTCAGATCAGTTTCTTATGAACACAGCAAGGAATCATAGAAACTTGTTGATGATTAATACATAACTAAAATTTAGGAGACATAAATATTTTATCAAGGAATAAAATAATGCCTATTTTCCACATCTTGGGAAACTTGCTTACTGGATGGAGGGGAGTGTTCACAAATTTTATGTTCCTTGTTTGAGGTTTATATAGATGAATGTATATACACATGTACACATACATATATATACATACACACAAATAAAATTCCCTCCAGGCAATGTATAGTCCTCAAGAATACTGAAGGTTATTGCAAAAAGGAATAGAACGATCTGTTCATGTCTGTGGTGGCTGGGATGAGAAGCAGTGGCTTTAACAGCATGAAGGAAGATTCAGATTAATCTTTATCAGAAGGGTTTGTAAAGTGAAGCAAAAGAGGTAACAAACTAGAATAGATTACTCGGGAGGTGATAGAGTCTCCATTTTTGGAGGTCTTTACAAGCAAGCTGGAAAATACCAGAAAAGATACAGTTGATCTTACATTAGGGGAAGAAAGTAGATCAGATGATCTCTTGAGATCCCTAGAC
Source organism: Pelecanoides urinatrix (assembly GCA_013400755.1). Classification (NCBI taxonomy): domain Eukaryota; kingdom Metazoa; phylum Chordata; class Aves; order Procellariiformes; family Procellariidae; genus Pelecanoides; species Pelecanoides urinatrix. Next base: position 113,015 of record VZTQ01000697.1, on the reverse strand, counting down.
ACCCAAAGCAGAGTTGTGTATATCCTTCTGGAGGCCAAAGACTTGAACTTAAGCTTAGGTGTTTAAGACTGCATCTGCATGACTGTTTTAGTTTGGCTCAGGAAGATGCTTTCCAAGTGAATTTTGCAATTGTTCTCACTCACTACATCTTGGTTTGTGTAGCAGAGAGGTCTCAGGAGGCATGAACTCTGTTTCCTTTAGGTAAAACTGAACTGGAAGATGCACTCTGGGATCACAATAAATTTTAGCAGCTATTTGGCAATCAGCTCATGGGGTCAAACTGAATTTGTCTGGAGGAATGTGACTATGGTGCAAAGGTTCTTACACCATCTGTTTTGCTCTACAGAACCTCTCTTGTTAGACCATTCTTCTTGCTAGTGTAGACATGACTTAAGGCTTTTACTGGCTATGACCATAAGTTCCTGAGGAACTGATGCAGCCAGGATCTGTTGTATTTCTGAGTCCTGTACCACAGACACAAGGAAAATCAAGCAGCGGAAAATAAAAGGAGAGACAGAACTTAAGATAAGCCCTTTTTAGTCCCTTTTCTTAGGCATCACGATTCTTCATCTTTCCTGAATGTACTTTCCAAAGTAAACATTTCTAATACAGAGTGCAAATGAAATTCAAAGCTTTTTGCTAAAAGATGATGCCTTTTGTGCTTTTTCCTGATTCATATCTGACCTAATCTTTATCTTAGAAAGAAACTATCTTTTGAAAGTAGCAAGTCACCAACAGAATATAAATTAGTAGATCACCTCACAATATGATGGTCTTTCTGCTCTTATGCCCCCCCATTTTTTCAGCTGTCATCCAGCTACCAACACGTAAGTGCAATAGAGTGGGATATAAAAAACTGTGACAACCTGGAGAATAAGGACTGACTTCTGATTTCTCTGATGTTATAAGCTCTTTCTGTTAGACCTCATGCTTGTTTCCAAATGCTTAAATGGGTCTTGTCTCTCTTGACGGTTCCTCAGAGCGTTTCACACCACACTGAATCCCACAGAGAAGCATGGCCACAGCCAAACACTTTTCCCCTCTACAAAAATGTATACAACAGATGGTTTCTAGACAGGAGAACTTTTGTATAACACACAAAAGGAGTCTGTGGTCCAGGAGCGAACCTGGACAGAGAAACTGGGATGTTAAAAGGACAGGAATGGGCCTACTTTCAAAACTTTTTCCTGATGGTTGCAAACTGCAGAGCTGCTGGAGGTACTGGATGAGAGAGGGCAACGTGCTAAATGTCAGTAAGCAAAGATTAGCCAGGGAGTATTGCATTCAGGTTGGCTGCTATATTCAAAATTGAGCTATCCTTTTATGTTTTATCACTTAAGCAAAAGATAGAGTTAAAAGAGGTTTGTCAAAGCTTATGTCTAATTACTTTTGAAATTGAATGTCCCTGGAAAGAGCTAAATGGTAAACCAGAATATCTGCACCTTGGCTGAAATGTTAAGGGAATGTGCAAACATGATTGTGGAGGTTTGAAGATAGTTTTATTCATTTTGACATAAAAAATTTTGGCCTGCAGATCACCTGACTCCTAGGAGTCCTTCTCACAAAGGCATGAAATTCTCCTCTGAAATGGGCATATTAAGGCTGGAGGATAAATTCAGAGCCAAAATACTGTAATACCCTGAGATGATGACAAAATGGGGTTTATGTACATATGTACAGCAAATATGCATCTTTGAAACACATGCACATACATGTATACACACATATGTAGTAATTGCTAGTAAGTTAGCAACAAGCTCTCATAATAATTTGTCAGAAAAAAATGACCAAAAAATGAAATGGTGAGTTGTCTAAAATGCAAGAAGTGGCTCCTCTGACCAATTGCAAAATGATGAGATAAGATTCACAACTTGCCGTCTGCAGGCTTTTTATGATCCAGCTACAAGATGTTGCAGATCTGTCCTCCCCCAGATCCTCTCATTTAGGAGGGACTTCAAAGTAGCCTAGGCACCCAAAAGAAGGGCAGGGTGGACTATTATTGAGGATGCATATATTTGGGAAAACCTGAACTCTTAAAAACCTGCCAATAATTGCCTCTCTGTCTTATAAAGCATTTTTCTTTCTCCTAACAGAGTGCTGCTTCTACTAGCTTTGATTACAGAAAAGCACAGTCACCTATTCAAATAATGAAGGACTGTCCTCTCTTTTAAACACACACTGAGCACTGGTAGGCTTCAGTATTTTACTAAAGACTGAGGCTAGTCTGAAGATAGCATACCCAGCAAGGAAGAAGATAAAAAGAGCAGCACATTCCTGTGTGAAATGTTATATTCGGGTTGTCTCAGAATCAGACACCGACTTCCACCCCATGCACATGTGCAAGCAGGCTCCCAATGGCACCACAGGTTATCGTTTCCTCCTGCCCAAAGTCACCGTGGACAAGATTTTGAAATTGCACCTGAGTTTAACTCTCTCACTGACATACGGCCCAATCTCACCACCTGCTGACATGCATCTGTCCTGCTAAACTGCAGCAAATGCCAAGGAAATAGTAACTCTGGGTGCCTCCCTGTGGAGCTGTCCCTGCCCAGCATTACCTTTTGTCTCCCTACAGGCTCTGACCTTGAGGTCCATATAACCACAGTTTAAGAAGGTTCAGCATCCAGCCAGCTTTCTTCCACAGAAAATGTTAGGCTTTGGGACTGACATTTTTGGGGAGGAACAGATTTCTAGCTCTGACTGCTGGATAATAAAACTCACGTTCTACAAACAACAAAGAAACCTTTGTTAAGGCATAAGTCAGTGATCTTGACTTGGTTGTATGAGATGGCATTAGTTTCATAATCCGTGTCCTTTTTCTGCAGAAAGAATGAATGATTCCTCAATCAGGAACTTATCTTAAAGACACAGAGCCTTGTTCTTTTTACAGTCCATATCCAAAATAATCTATGAAACTAAAAAATAAATTATTTTGTTCTCATATTTCACACTAGTATTGACTGAAATGCAAACTTACTTTGACATATGGAGTTTTACTTATTTTTTTAGGGAAATGTCAGCACAGTATTTAAAGCAAACATGACAAAGGAATGATACTTTATTGCCTTCTTAGGCCTTTCCAGGTATCACATCTCCTGAATTTTTTAGGGAGTGGACATTAGGAAAATGAATGTTGTGCAACATATAGGCACATATATATGGCATATAGGCATATAAATATTCCTTTGGATATTGTCCATGACAGCTGGCTCTCATACAAGAACAGGTGAATTCCTCACAGCCATGTAAGTGTTTGAGGAAGTTCACAATTGCTGCAATAACTAGTGAATGCATAGTTCAGGTTAGAAATGTGTGCCAGGAGACAAGGTTGCAGATGTTTTCCAGAAGGTAGAAAACAAAAAGCCATTTATTTAACTGCTCCAAATTGTGGAGGACAGGAGAGTCAGTCAGTTTTGTGTCTGTGTGTCTGTGAATAATCCCATCTGGCTTCTCGAGGGAGCACTTTTTTAACATACAAAAGCTCACATCAGCTCACTAATAACAATCCAGAATTCAAGAAAGATTTTTCCTGCTGCTACAGTAAACTGAAGCAGTTTTTCTCCTGTGAGGTGAATTTTCCATTAGTCTTATTGGCACAGTCTCTAACAACAGCAATCTCTACGGCTTCACATAAACCATGAAGTTCTTCTTCATGCAAACGTGCTTGATAGCTTCTTGTGAGCAGAGATTGTGTGAGGTTTGGTTTTTTTTAACAAGGTAATTACTGCATGTCACTCACGAGGTCATTGGAGACTGCCAAACAACGGGACTTTGTTCTCTGCTTTGCAGGGCAATTCTGACAACAGAGGTACTTATGTAACAGCACAGTTGCAGTCCTCCCTTTAGAAAATCATCATGAGAGAAGTTTTTATTTTAAAATATATGGGATAGTCTTACAAAGAATCCATGTGGTATGTATTATGTTGTACTGTTAAAAAGTTATACTTTCCAAAGTAAATTCTCTTTGATTTCCAAAAAAAAGGAAATGAAATGACAAGTAAAACCAATCTAAATAATGAATCAAACACATAGAAAAGATTGGGTTAAAAATATTTTTTCTCTTTTCTTTTTTTTTTCTTCATGTAACAGAATTGTCTTTATCACCTTTCTTTGAAACCTGTACGGTTCACTCAGATTACATTTTTAAGCTTTTCTTTGCTACTACAGGGAAATTTTCCTCTTAGGTGAAAGTTAAGATTGTCATGGACCCAGGATTTGTGGCTAAAAGGAAAACGTCAGATATCACAAGAGTCGTGATGATACTATACTAAAGTCACCTCGAAGATTCTGGTAGTGAGTCCTGAGTTGGTCCCAGGGACAGCTGGCATGAGGAGCTGACCGAGTAACCGAGGTGCCAGACTCAGGTTTCCTATCATAAAACGGACTGGGGACAATATACTTCTACCCTCATAAAGATGGTAGGGTATGTGCTCAGGCACAAAGATACTTCACTATGTCTGTAGCCCTTGTAAGGCAAAGAAGCCGTAGTGAGAATACAATGCTGTCCAGCTCCTTCTTCCCCTTCCTCTGCCACCCTTCTGCACTCTCCTCACCCTTGCCTTAGTGCAGTACACAGCTCAGGTCCTTTGGCACCCACTTTTTTCCAGAAATCACCCTAACAGATTTTTTTTTAATCTTTTCTTTTGAGGAAAAATATGTATCCTGTTTATTTTGCCATGGGTTGTGGTTTGCATGTCTCTTCTTCTTCCACCCTTGCCCCCTCCCAGTCCTCAAACCCAGGTGCTGTGTAATGCTGTGAGTGCGTAGCCTGTGCTAGAACCGGCACATCAGCTCTTATCACTGAGAGTGCAGTGAAAAATAGCAGGAAAAGGTCACCTCTGTGGTAAAGTGCCCCTGCACCTTTCTGACGGGGAAAAGGCTTCCATCGACATTGCAGAATGAATCAGACACAGAACAGTTTGGATCCAGGCTTCCTCTTTCCTTAAGATGCCAGAGACTGATCCTCTTACATTAGCTGAAACGTAAGAAAGTCAACATATCATCCCACCTGGATTAAGAGAAGTGTCCGCAGGCTATGATATCTTCAGTCGTAGAGTGACCATGCTTGGAAAAGGTAATTTTTAATCATTATCAGCCTGATCTTCATGAATCCAGATTCTGTTTTGCTACATAACCATGAATCCAGAGCAGCTCCATCAACTTATCTGCATTCTTACTGGGGTTACTGAGTATAAAATCAGGACAAAACTCCCGGATTTTTATAATCTGATTTCTAAATGGATATGTATGCCCTTCAACACGTAAAAGGACTATTTGTTCATTTCCATTTTAATGGAGTTTCTTACAGGTTGCTAATATGTTTCTTGGGAATCCCTTCAAAATACAAAAGGAGATCAACTCCCACTGCTGGGAATAAAAAGAGAGAAGTGACGATTCTCAATATGCCAAAAGATTCTGTTGGAAGTGGCTTTGATTAAAGAATGCATTAAAGTAATTTTAAATAACATTAATTAAGAAAGTGAGCATATCATGAGGATAGATTTTAGTGGACAGGTTAATTTTTACCCTGAAAAACAACTCAATGGCTTGAGTGAGTCATCAGGATGTGTGGGAGAAGGGTTGGTGGAAGGCCTCTCAGAGGTGGAAATAAAACTGAATTATTCTGTCTCAATGAAAACAGTAAAATAAAGTAGCTCTTACTGGCAAGGTATCTGTTCTCCTTTTTCCTTCTTTTCCCTTCATCTCTTTCTCCTCATCTCCTGTTGCAGTAGCTGCTTCCTAGACTCGTTGGCCCATTGCTTGGAAAGGAGGGTTTCGTACTCTGCAGCTTTTTGTTGCAGGGTAAAGTGGACAAGACAGCTTACTGCAGTCTCTTTTTGGGACACCTGCTGTCCTCCAGCACTCAGCCTGGCTATGAAAATGCCTGTTTTGCCCACACCTACAGTGACAAGAGTCAGACCTTCCAAATAGATGCATCTCATTGATTTAAACAGCCTTCCTTCCATATACTGAAGAGCAAGATGAGTCAAAGTCCCTATGCTACGCTGCTCTAGAGTAACTTGTCTGCATTATCTAGAAAAACTGACCTCCCTAGACATCCAGTGCAGGTGTCTAGAATTAAATTTCCTATATTATTGCATTATTATGCAAAGACACTCTTAGTCAAATTTTCTTTTCTGCAAGAACTGTCCTGCTTCCAAGAAACAAGTTAGCTCTGCAGAAAACTGGTCATTTGTTCTAGTTATTCCTGCATATTTTGGTCTTATTTAGGCTGAAATTTAAATGTTAAATCCAATTTTAGTGATTAATAAAAGAACCTGGTGAACTAAGAAAATTTCATGTGAGATCTAAAGATATGACTGAAGAAGCAACTTTTGCAAGTACCTTCAAGTGATCCAGAGAAATAATAGGTATTGATTTTTCTTTATGGGGGATGAAAGCTCATATGTAGTCTTGCTTATTTGCAAGAATATGTTAGTGGTACAAGCACAGGGATGTTAAGAAGTGTATGTTCAAAGACAAAATCTTGGATTAACTTCAGAGGAAGCTTAAATGCTCCATTTGTTCTTCAATAACATATTTTATGGAATTGGATTTATTTTTCAGTCAGATCCAAATAACCAAAGCCTAAAAAATACAACATATTTCATGTCTCTGGCAGGTCAAGTCACCTCTTTCAATCCCAGATACTGACTATCTGGGTCTCAATATGTGTATTAGAAATGACCTTGTATCTTTAGCCTGGAGTTCAAACCTCCACTCATACCTGAGTTTGTCATCCTTATTTTTTTTTTTCTCTTAAGACCTTAAATCCTGAAGCTGCCAAACTTCATTTAGCTACAAAAAAATTACATGGTTTTTAACCTTGTAAAAATCGTGTGGGATATTTAAGTGAATATAGAATTCAAAGTTAAAATCTTCACAACCCTGTAATATAAAAAAAAAATTAAGTAGAGCTTTAAAAAAGAGTTTGTGGACATGTTTTTGTGGTAATTGCATATAGAATACTTATACCATAAGCATATTTTGGATAATAAGGGCTGCAAGGATCAGGGGGCAACATCAGTCTCCCTTTTCCAAAGTGTAGCGTTTACTGCCCTAGCTGTCAGAGCTGAATGGATTTAGCGTGTAGTGCTTATAACAACTCTTTAGCTGTTATATGCTTGACAAGTGGCAACAGCTTAAAACAGTTTGGAAGCAGAGGCTAAAGCAGGCTTCTGCACAGTGAGGGATGACATTGCTGGAGCAAACACTACTGCACCTATAAGGATAGCCTACAGCTGCTGCCTTTCAGATGCTGGTTTCCATCCTACTGTGAGAACCTTGCCTGCATGGTGTGAGCCTGCATTTCCGAAAGGCTGCTGGCTCATCTACAGGGCAGGTGAGGGAAAACCAGCCTGTGCTTTCCCAGGTCCCATCGGTCTAAAAACTGGTGCCTTTGAAAGGAAAGGAGTCATGTTCACTCTCACCTGAGATGTCATTGATGGCTGCATCAGAAAATTATTATGACATAAAATATGGTAATATAGAGCAAAACCAGCAAGAGATTTGGCACTCCATTCACCTGGACTAAGATGTCAAGCACCAGGACTCTGCTTCGGAAATAGCAAAGCAGTGCACTTACCACGGCAATCAGGCTGTGTCCTTTCTTCTACATAATTGCAGGTTTGAAGCAAGAATTGTTGGGAAAATTCCAGTAGTGCACATAGAGCAAAAGGCCCAAAAGATGAATTTGATGGCCTTCTCTGGCCTTAAATTCTATGAATACCAGGCATAAATGCAAAGCCAACATCCATAAAATTAGTGTTAATCTCATCTTTCCTCTCCTACAGTTACTACTGCCCAAACTCTTCCCCAGTTTTTTTTAAAATGCGTGAGGAAAACTTGTGCACTGTTATCAACAGATTTGGGCTGGTCCAGACCAAGGAGGGAAATTAATTCCAGGCCCTCAGCTCTCTCTCAGCTAATATCCTGCTGTTTTCCTCTTGTGTCGTACAATCTCCGCACCTGCTCACTCTCCTCCTGCGCTCTCAGCTGGGGAAAATTACACAAAGGGGGAGCAGTACTCTTGTGGTCTTCAGATGTCTTTGCAAAGACAGCAGAGGTAGACAGGAGCACATTTATCCATGCTCTGTACTGTTTTAAAGGAAGCTTTTTCCTGTAATTGTTATACAATACCCGTGTAGTAAATATGCTCTAATCTAAGATTAGCCAGGGAAATAATAAACTCATCTCAAACTGAACTCTCAGTTTGATAGATAACCATCTAAGAGATGCTATTCCTTATCAATGATCAATAGTTTCATTTTATGTGAAATATTCATGTAGGATTATTGTTATGGTGTCTAGGCACCATTTATTTAAAATATGTATTAAAGAAGTATTTCAGTAAGGTGGAGAAAGACCCTTTTCCTGATATTACAAATAGAGATCAATGACCCGGTCCAAGCAAGGAGGTATGTCTTTCTTTTTAAAGTAGAAGAGTATGTACCCATGCCTCTTCTTTAAAGCAAGTAAATAATTGAAGAGCTCCAGCACGATATGGAAAACATGGCTAGAAGATTATATTCAGGCCTAGACACTTCTCAGGAGTGACTCTTAGTGCCAGACTGTTAGCTGTTTAAGGAATGAGAACATTTCTCCAATCTCAGTGGTGATTTTTTCACCTTTGAATGGCGTACTTTCAGATTTATGACCTGGGGAAGTGAGAGAGATTGCATAGATCCTTAGCAGCTCCATGAGATGGGGAAGAATGGGGTTTTCATCCCTCTTTGCATGGTTCCTACATGTATCACTATCCTCTGGTAGTTTAAGATTTAAAAAATGGAACAAGAACCTCCTATGCACTCCCTGCAGGGCATGGCCATTAGACTGCAGAGTTGCTCTCTCCATGTTTTTTGCCTTCTGGCTCAATGACTCCTTACATACTGCATGCAAATTTAAACTTTTCAAGAAGAAGGAATGAAAGTTCCCCATTCGCCATCTCAGCATGTGCCCGCCTAGGGACATGAAGCATGTATACTGGGTTTCTTTGAAAGAGGTTTCAGCCTCCTAGTCCATCTCTTGCATACTCTAACAATGGAAATCTACTTTACTGAAAACTAAGTCAGAGCTGTCACTTTCCAGTGGACACTCCATGAAAAATATTTTTATAGAAGTCACTTTCACTCTGTGCAGAGGGATAATGTAATTTTGGATTGTGCAGAGCTTCAGGCCAATACAGGTGCTTGATTACAACTGAACTTCTGGTTGACCACTGGGCACAAGCAGTACTGCAAAAGCTTAGGGAGATAAGTACCTTCAATGTTAGGCATCACCTGGGAGGAGTTTTTAAACCTTCTTTACATTGGAGTCAAGTGCTTAAATTCAAACACTTCGTCTAAAAAGAAATTTGCCCAGAAAGCCTCTGAGGAAGGGTTAAATAAAGTAATTGATCCAAGTCTTGGGGTTAACAGCTGCAACAGTGATTGGTACAGCAAGAAACAGTAATTCCTTTCACTGCAGGAGCAGAGAGGAATGGCATTTATGAAGAAGGAAGACAAACCAGGTGTCCACCACATTCCCTTCTGATTTTACAAATCTGTAAAAGAGGTAAAGCTTCAGTAGCTATTAACCAGTTTTACCATATAGCTTGCTGACACATGAACAGCTCTCCAGTGCTGCCATCATCCCTCCCTATTTCTTCTGCTCCTTTTATTTGTTTGCTAATCTAAATCACCACACTTCACCTTCAAAGAGCAGGCAAACTCCTGAGGGCAGAGACTGTCTCTTACTCTGTTTGCACAGAGCACAACGTGATCCTGACAGGAGACGCAGGAGCACACAAGCTTAACTTCATTCATCAAATACTCCTAAAAGGAAGGAGTATTTCTGAGGGAACAAACTGACTCCAGTGATCCTGGGGAAGTGCAGGCTGGGGTTTTTTTGGTTGGTGGTGGTTTTTTTTTTTTCCCCATGAGAATTGTCAGGTCAGCACTGTGCTATACCAGTGCTGCTTTTACCCTGGCACACCACCGCTGTAACCAGGTCACTCTTGGTTTACTCCCAGGACCTCCAGACATTGAATTCTGAGGTTTGATTTTCATTCTCTTTTCAATCCAAGATTTTGTTATCTAAACAGAGTTTATCTATTTCTTCTGCTTTGAGGTTCTCTGGGTGTGTTGTCAGGGTATAAAACTTTTTTCCCTAACATCTAGGGAGCTGGCACCCACTGGCCTCAAAGTCCACCTCCTTCTCCTCAGGTTGCTATCACAGTTAAATATATTCCTTTGCAGAATGCTAGAGAGGGTGCAAGTCCTCACTCATTAAGACATTGTTCACGGAGTACCCCATCATCTACTTGTATGGTGAAGCTTAGGAGGCTAGGTCTGCTCTTTCTCTTAAAAGACAAACCTCTTACAAATCACAGGAAGCCGATATATTGATTTTTGAAAGTAAAGCTTATTTCTACCTTATTAAGTAACTGCCTAAACAGCTTCTTTTCAGCTTCAGCTGCTAAAAATGATTGAAGAAAGAGTGGCTATTGTCTCTTTTTTACAACTTTCCAAATCTACATGAAAGCTATTTGGAAAAATCACCATTCGGCTACCTTTGGAGATTTCAGACTGGTTGCTGAACCAGGTAGCTTTGCTGTTGAAGTGATGATGTCTCTTGTTACATCTCTGACAACTGGGTAATGTACTACCTACATGACCAGCTTCAGGGAAAGGTCAGCTCAGATGTAGCAGTCTCTTCTTGACAGGTTACTAGAATTTCAGCCCAAGAAGAATGCGAAAAAGCAACAATAACCACAGCAAAAGACTGCATGTCCAATGTGGAATTTGGAGTTTCCTGGGAGCTGTGTCTGTACCCAGCATTTCTGAGCTAGAGAGGCTGATTCTCAAAATCCAACATCTGCCAGTGCCCCCTTACTCTAACTGCTGCAGCTCAGCAGAGAAATAGTTGATGTGCTTTCCAACCACTGGGTTTCTGGAAACTCGTGAATAATTACAGCAACATAGGCTACCTTTGTTCTCTGAAATCAAGTATTGCTTTTCAATTAGATCATGATGTGCCCTGCAAGTCAGCAGGAAGGTTGGAAAAAGTCATCTTGTCTTGCATTGATCTATTATTATAAGTATTTGCTATATTGTATGTCAAGCCAATCTAAACATAAACTCATACAACATACTTATTTCAAAAAAAGCTGTGAAGAGGGTATAAATTAAGGCAATCTTTCGGCTTTCTTAAATTGCTATCTGAAGTTTTCCCTCATGCTTTTGTTTTCTTAACACTTCCCCCGAGCCATTGCAAAAACCTCTGCTTCACTTTGTTCCTGTCTGCTGAGACAGAAGACCGTCCAAAATTGTGTTTGTTTTGTATGAACAACAACAAAAAAGTACTGTAAACCAAGCTGAAGTTGTTAGGCAGGTTTGTACTTTTACAAACATTACTACTCCTTTATAAGCTGTGGCTTGGTAATGGCAAATACTAAAACTTTCTTTTAGTAAGAATTTTGTGGGGTTTTGTTATAATTTACAAGATAAAGCATAGTTATAACTATCACTTGACTGACAAAGCTTCTTAATGAGATCCAGCATGGATGAGAATTCCTATATCCCATTAATGATTTACATTTGTCACAGAACATGCAATAAAAGAAAAAACATTTTAGCAATAAGTGAGGAACAGTCTTAGGTGTAAATGAATAAATACCATGTTATTTATTTCTTGCCCCTTGAGCCAGGAGGAAAGGAAGGAATATGCCAGGACAATATCCATATGAACAGGTCTTAACTGCATTTGGCCCAGATTTTTTCAAGTTTTGAGGATATCTAAAGTTATCCAGTAAAAAAGATTGGGAATATTAATAAGGCCTCACAGCTTTATGGAGGCTGTTGCTATGTTTCTGGTTAAAATTACCAGCAGCAGACCAAATACTCACAAGCTTCACTCAGGGTCTGGGGCTGAGGCTTTTGCACTTGCACCAGGACAAAGCTCTTGTCCCTGCATATAAGCTTCTACTGCAGGAAAACAGTAGCTCCTTAGGTCTTCATACAAGTGTACCCCGCCAAAACTTTAAGTTAGGCCATTTTTTGGACACCTGATGTATGAATGCTATCACCTTTCATTTTCATGAATGCTGTCTCCTTACCACTTTACATACCTCTGCCTGCATTGACTCTTTTCTCCTAGACTCTTGAGGGGCCCTTAGGAATGGGAAGAGAAAAACAAAAGAACATTTTTGTTCTGTTGGTAAACGTGATTGAATCGGGGGTTCTGGTTACTAAGGGGCAAAGAAAATCTCAAATTTGTGAGGAAACTGCAAGGAGAAGTGACTTTGAAAAATCTCAGTGTTTATAAAACTTAAGATACATTAAAATGGTGAAGCATTTAATGATATGTCTCTATTTTTCAGTCTTAGGCACTTTGAAAACGGGTGTTTTAGGAGTGATTTGTCCAGTAATTCTGGATATACCTACACTAGCATTGCCAGAGAACATTGCTTGGGCAGTGAGAATCAATAGTCTGTGTTGTCAAACTGTGGGGATGTCCCTGGCCTGGTGTGGACCCAGGCTAACAAGCAGTCCCCCTGTCTGTCCCTGGAGTAGTCTGGCTGTCAGCCTGGGCCAAGGACAGAGGCTGGAGGTGGCTGCCCTGTTCTGGAGGAAAAGGGCATTTCATAGGAGAGAGATGGGTGGCCTCGTACCTGTTGGTCTTAGTGCCAACCCATGTGTCCTGGCCACATTAATTTTTAATCGAGTTGTAGAGTAACCCTCCTAAAAACCTGAAAAGAAGGTGGTGATTCCTTACTTTCACTCTGAGTTTCATTTCTCTTGCTTGTAACTCTGGTAGATTTTTAGGAACACTTCAGCTCTGTAGCAGCACAAACTTCCACATAATGAACATAAAAAGATAAATAAATACATCTCAGCAGGCTAAACCAGCCTGGTACAGACTTCTAGTTGTATATTACAATTATCCACATATTTCATCAACTAATTTAGTGTTGCTCCCTCCACGATTAACTTCTGATAAAAAATATCCTTTTCCAGAGCACAAAAGCAATATTTATCTGTTCTGTTATAGTTGACTATATAGTTCTCGTTCACGAGCAAATTGCAGTGTCAACTTTATTGGCATAATTTAATTTTATTTACCAGGAAACAAAATTCCTCAACCAGAATAACTGGTTGTGGCTTTTATTTTTCAAAGTTAAAATGAAGTGAGCTTTCAGAGAACAAAGTAAATATTTAATTAGTAACAAGTTATATAAAGCAATTACCTCTATAGGAAATGCACTTTCCCCTTCTTTATGTAAGCGACTCATTGTTTTCAAAGAGGAATTTTGCCAGAATAATGACTGTATGACAACTTACATAAAAGGAGAGAATGTCATCCACCAGTAGTGATCATAATTAATACATAGCCGTTATTGCTTTCTCTTTTGGCAAATGTTGCTCAGAGTATCCAATGCATATTAAAGAGGCCTTGTTTGCATACCACATAAGGCTGTCTGTGTTATAAGTGTTTATTGCATTGAAATCTCAGAAATATGTGTGTATTTGTGTAAACTGGCACTTTTACTAGCTGATGTATTTGGGAATAGCCAACACCTTAATGCTCTAAACCACCGTGCTTAGGGCTGGCATTATAGAAGAAGCAAATATCTTTAAAGCATGTAAATTTGAAATAAGAGACCTGTCCCAATTTCTCATTTTGCCTGGATAATTTTTCTTCTGCCCACTGTACTCTTCATGTCTTCCCTGGGGTCTCTGTCCTACCCCCAGCACAGCTCACAGCATCCTCTTCTGACAGTCACAAAAGCTGCCACAGCCTTGTCTCCCTCTGTGGCTTCTTCCATAAGAAAATGCAGAGCAATTAAGTGAATGAAGGGCGATTAACTACTGAGATAGCCTCACTGGGCTCGAGTTACTCTTTGTGAAGCTCTGCTTAGTCAATGACCTGTCACAGACACCTCCATTGTCCAGAGATTGCAACAGTCAGGAAGGGCCTTCTTCCATGGATGTCATGAGCACTGGGAAAAGAGGACAGAGTCACATAAAGGACCCTAAAAGCTCAATATTTATAAAAAAGAAGTGATCGCATTCCACTAGCTGAGGAAAACAGTGAGAAATGGCCTCCTGAAGTTATTTGCAGTCCTCGTTGGGGACCTCTGACATGGAATGTTCCTCAGAGAGGACAACTGGAGTGGCACTGTGTCTCAGGGCTGACACCAAGGCTCACAGGGCAAATGGGACGAGCTGATATAATGCAGGCAGCTGCCCAGGCTGTCTGTGCCATAGGCCTGATGGTCCAGGGAGTTCCTCATGAAGTGACTTTTCCTCCTCTCCAGTCACTTTGGGAGCGAGTTCTGCACATTGACATTCAGCACTTAGGTGTCTAGAATCATGGCTACACAGGCTCAAGGAAGTGAGTGCTGGATCCTTGTTCGTCTGCTTTCATTTGTCTTCACTGTTATGGGACATTAAAAAGTACAAAATGTAAACCCACACTGGGTTGCTCTTACTCACCTAATCTCTTCCATTGAGTGGTGTTTTCTTAGCAACCTGTAGGACACTGACCTCCCCCAAAGAATCAGATACGACTTGGGCTCTTTTTGGCAACCCTTACTTTAACAGTCTTGAGTGGGTTAGGCAAAATAGTGAAACTTTCTTCATAGTAAAATGTGATAAAGTCATCTAAAGAGCAATCCTGTAAGTGCTGAATCCACAGCTGATTTACAGTGAGCTATCCATGCTTAAAATTAAGCACTAACTGAAGGGTTTGGATGGCTGGGTACTAAAATTCTTAGTGTCTTGGAATATCCGACCCTTTGTCAGTGTATGTGGTATTGATAAGAATGGTAGAATTGAGGATATATTAACCTACAGATGAATGCCATTATCTTTATTAAAGTTTTGGTTTTAATTATGAAAATATTTCACTATTTTATCCTAATAGTTACCCTAACTATACAGATTACTCTATATTGTTATGTTATAAACTCTCTTTAGTCCTTCCAGTCTCAAAGATGTGTACAATTATAGAGATAGTCAGATTTTGAGGTTTAAAAAGTGCACTTGAGATATCTGAAAAAGGGAAAACCCATCAGGTTTTTTCTTTTCCCTTTCGTCTACTGAAACATTCTATTTTTGAATTAAAATATCTTAGGTTTGTGAATGCCAAGAGGGATTTACTGGTTACACAATGATGGCTGTGATGTTGGTGCTGAGAGTAAAATTAAATGCATACAACAGATCTGTTCTGTGGTTCCCCAGAAATATTGTTTGTTTGTTTAATTGGCCATAGGGCTCAGTAACGGGGATAATAGTTGTCCCTACTGGCAGTGTTGCTCTTTTTGCCTTTACAGGAGTACTCTCACAGTTAATGTATCTCTTACAACACAGAGCACTCTGGAAGTGTGAAAGCACTTTTACACTGGGGTTGAGTGGTAGCACTATAGTTCGTTTTTTGTAGTCTTTCACTAACAAGGTATAACAAAAGTTATACCTTTATATGACTGAATTCCTACCTAAAGTATAGAATATGGTATCAATTTTCTGCTTCAGAAGTTCTGTCAAACTACATGAGATGGGTAAACTGATTAGCTGTGAGGATTGTTATCTGATTCAGAACAGACAAAAGCTCAAATCCTGCTTTTGGGAGTAAATAAAATCACAGTTACAGATACCATAATTTTAATCCATCTTGATCACAAAACATGTTATAACAATCTTCTCTGTACATTGGAACTCAATCATCATTTTGAAATGAGCACCCAGAGAGGATTAAATTTTAAACTCCCTTCTATTTTCAAACCATAAAAATCAAGAGACAAAAATATTTATGACAAATGGAAGCTACATGATTTCTATTATTTCTATTATGCAAGTGTTTATTTTCTGTAGAAAGGTGGTAAGAACAAGGAGTTACATTTTTATCGGTCACCATTCAAGTGGAAAAATGCACTTAAAATACAATGGAAATAACACTTTGAAGCCTTCTAGTATGTTTGTGTGAAGTTTTTATACGCTGCACATAAATCTTATTTTTAGAGAAATCATTGCATGTGAACATATCATATTCTATTAATATTGAACCTTTAGGATGATATATATATCTCCTATTTTATTCCTATTGTCTAAATTCTATATTTTACATATAAGTTTGCATTTTTAAAATATGCATGTAATAGTAGGTTCTTTTTAATAAATATAACAGTACTAGAAATGTCAGAGTTGTAATCAATTCATTGTTTGACCATACCAAACTTATTTAGATTATAATAAACTTTTGACACTTGCTATTTGTAAATCAAAAGCAAATTTACAAAGGTGTAAAATTGTTATTGTATTTGTTCATGGTTAGAAGTAGGAACTCAGAGATGCAATTACTTAAATTTTGAGCAAGAAGTTCTTGCCACAGCTGGGAATAAGCTAGAGGTAAAATTCGGTCTGTCTTGAAATTGGAGAAAGTTTACTATTGACATTTCCTACATTGGTTTCACACTTCTTGACTACAGATGAGTAGCTCCTGTCTACTGCTTCAAGTGCAGTTGTTTGGGACATGATCTTTCTGGTACCCAGCTTCATCTCACAGGTGTTTTGCAGCATCTTTTAAGTTTACAGAAAGGCATCAGAAAGTGTACTGATTGTTTCTTGCTTTTGGCTTGTCTTGCACAGTAAGAAAAGATACCTGCCTTTGATTGCATCTATTTGTTGTGTGAGCTCCAGGATAAGTTATTCTAAGAATTATGATGGTGCCAGTTACAAGACAAAATCTTTTTCAAAAAGTTGCTCTGAGAGGTTGATGAGGCATTGCCACAAACATATTGTCCATAGGAGTTGACAATTCAGTAGCATATTTATTTTCTGAATTATATTTGCTAAATTTTACATTTAACTTGCCACATACATACTGTTGCCTATCACAGAAATGTCAGTGATACAAATCAGCGAGGATGTTGAGTCTGTTTATATTGGAAATTACAACATTTTGCTCAGAAACAGGAAGGCAGTAAAAAGCTTGAAATCATTTCATCGCCATTTCATCTGAAGGAAAGAAAAAGGTCTGGACAATTACTTTTATGAAGCAGCCCTAAGAAGTGCAGTACAGAGTCTCACCCAAAAAGACAAACACAGAAATAGAAAACAGGATTTTTAATGGAGTCTTCCATGAAAGAAGAGCAGCACAAGCTGAATACAACCAAATGCTAACGGGCTATCAAAAGACACAACAAAACATTGCTTAGGAAATACTTGTATAAAAATTGAGCTGACAAAATAGTAGGTCCAGTTCAATGCTCCAAGTTTCATACTCTTACAGACAAGAGCAGACAAAAATCACCTTTGATTCACCCCATTCCCATGCAGATTTGACTGAGATTAGTCATAACAGTATATGTTTTAGTGTAAAATGTTCAATATTCTAACCCATTCTTGTTCAAAGCCTTTTTAAGAAGGAACCCAATGCCTAGCTGTCAGGAGACTTTCCTCAGCGCTAAAGGTACACTTTGCTGCTTTAAATTTATCAAGATGCCCACTGATGATTCTTCCAGCTTGAACATCTCTCTCTTCTGTTATTGTCACACATTTAATTCTCAGGCAAGTTATACGAAACGCAGCTCCCAGTTTTCAACTTCAAACAATCTCTCCAGATATTTTGTTCTCTGATCTCTCTCTTAAAGACTAAAAATAGTGTGTTTGGGGTTCTTTATCTGTTATGTTCAGAACAGAAAACAATAATCTATGTTTTTACTGAACTGATCTCATACAGTGATTCCCCACCTGAACCTCATATTAAATGTCTCCAAACCAGTTTGCAGTAAAATGTGCCCTAAATGGCAACCTGTACTTCATTCCCACTTGTATTATCATAGAATTAATTTCTTATATTTTCTTCACTTTTCACTTCACCTTTTGCTGAAAACTTCTTCGAAGTTTTGTTCCGTAACACAGTAACATTCTTCAAGGCTTATCAAGACATAATATTGGTCTGTATTTCTAATCTCCCCAAACCTTTTCTCTTCCATCCTTGTCCTTTTGTATTTCTAACTCTGTTCTTTCTAACACCAGGTGCCCACCAAAGTCGCTCTATCACTCCCCTCTTCAGCTGGACAGGGGAGAGAAAATATAATGAAAGGTTTGTGGGACAGGGAGATCACTCACTAATTACCGTCACGGGCAAAACAGACTCGACATGGGGAAATTAGTTTAATTTATTACCAATCAAAATCAGAGTAGAATAATGAGAAAATAAAAACTAAATCGTAAAACACCTTCCCCCCACCCCTCCCTTCTTCCCAGGCTCAACTTCACTCCCAAACTCTCTACCTCCTCCTCCCCACCAGCAGTGCAGGGGGATGAGGAATGGGGGTTGCAGTCAGTTCATCACACATTGTCTCTGTCGCTCCTTCCTCCTCATGGGGAGGACTCCTCACACTCTTCCCNCTACCAAAACCTTGCCACACAAACCCAGTAAAAGCTCTCAATTTAAATTAATTTATAAATGTTATTCAGGATTTATAATCCCCCTTTTTTGGAACAATAATGGAAAAGTTAAAATTACAAGAAGTATTTATCACTGTAATATCTCTCCACAGCTCAGTAGGTCATCTTTTATTATCTTTTCAGTATGTACTCTTTAAGAAGATATATCCTTTCTTGCTTAAGGCAATATGAATTGATAGTGAGAAAAAACAAACTATATTGTCATAAAGCTTGACTATTTCAAGTACTTTATAGCTGCAATGTCTTGTTTAATTAGTTAATATTTCATATAATAATAAAATGGTGCCTTACTGTAAAATACTTTTTAAAAAATATTCACAGCTTACTGTTTACAGCTTTTTTAATATGAAAAAGGCATGGATGTGTAATGTGTCTATGCACATTTATTCCTTTGCTTTTGAGCCATATATAAAGTACATTAAGTAATCAACTTCTGATTTTGAATTTTGTTGCTGCATTTACTTTTCTAAAATCCCTCAGATCATCATCAATTTTCATAATTTAAAATGCTGCTTAGTAATACAGTAAGTGACATGTTAGCTAACCTTCCTAATGGCCTAGAAGGATCAGGTAACCTGCAGATGTTCCATTGTAAGTACTTTTTTTCCTTTTAGCAAGTTATTTCTACTGTCTTATTTTGATACCTCATTCATTTTTTTCAGTAATTTCATTTAGTTACCCTCATCTGGTAAACAATCTATCTTATATTTTGCAATATTTTTCTCTTGTACATTTATGAGAAACTTTTTTTTTCCCCTACCATCTCATTAACTCCCAGTGGATTATATGTATTAGATATTAATAATATTAAATTACTCTGAAGGTTTATTTCATAATTGTTTAAATTTCTATTTCAGTCATTAGTCTGTGAGCTGCATGCATTGTTACAGCTGGAACAAACCGTCTAAGCGGCACCAGGAAAATGGCATGTAAAGGAGCAAACAAGGGAGGAGGTCGCAGCTCCCAGGAGCTCTCCTTGAATGCTTCAATGGCGCTTGGAACAAAAACAACGTCTGCATGAATATGCAGGTAGCACAAAAAAGAAAAGGTTGTGAGTCTACCACTCACTAAGTACACAGCTTTGCTCCAAGCAGAAGATGGAATTTAGATTTCAGCAGAAATTAACATTTGATAAGGAAGAATAAATAATAACTCAGCTGTAGGAAAGATTCAAAATATGACTTGAAACTATAAAACTTGTCTGGTTCTGCATATGAACATGATATACTGCATGTGCTGCTTTCGGATTTTTTATATATTACAAAACTAGTGAGCATAAGGACTAATGTTGAGTTGCTTTTAATGAACAGAAATTGGGGATTAAAAAATAAATGAGTGCTGCTTTTTTAAAAAGAAAAAAACCACTTTTTTTTTTTACGATTTTGGTATTGTAATTGATTGAAAATTCCAGTTCTTTAAATACCAACCTCTGGAATAATAATCTTGTGTACCTACATGTTTTCATAGCTTTCTTCCCCTGACTTTTTGTATGCAGGTAAAGGCACAGGTAGTCATTAGAACAAGAATGCCTACCTCAGCTGAACCTGAGCTTCAAGGCTGGGCTTCAGCACAGGAAAGGAAATGAGGAGACACCACTTGCAGAATATTGACAAGGGAAGAGCCAAATGTTGAAATATTCTCTACCGTAAGTGGGTGGTTCACACCAGATGGAACTGATGAAGAGGCATCTTCAAGCTGACCATACCACTCAAATCTGCGTTTCTATTGCTGTGGAGTGAACTGATCTGTGGTGTGTCCTTAACGTCTTACTGGCCATGGAACAGACTGGAAACTGCTGTTGTACGCATGCCTTGCACTGAAACTCTCCTACATGTTGCAGTCAAGATGATAACCACATTGTGGGCCTCACCAGAATATAAAAATAAACCCAACTAATGAGTAGTAGTAAAACCTAAAGGTTTTAATGCTGGGAATAATTTACAGCATAAGCCAATGAATGATGCCAAACGCCATATGACTTCCCCAGGGTGTGTACCTGAGGAACTGTGGTAGCTCTAGTATTTTTGCATGCTCCTCCTCTGCCTGAATAATTCCAGTCTATTCCACATGCTTTCTTCAAAGGTGACCATTTTTACTCTAAATCCACCGTTGTTCATAATAGGTAGATTTCATGCCCTGTCTTGGGTTTCAGATGACATTGATGGATGGCTTTTGATTTCACTGGACATATGCATGCATGTGGTCACATAATTACCAAGCTTCAACATGAATACCCCCTAGAGATCAAGGCCATTATATGTCTCCAAAACTCTAGACCTGAGGCTTTACTTGGACCCTTTAGGATGTTAATTTTTTGGCCTGTTCCAGTATGAAGTGGTGAGTATAGTGGCAGAAAAATGAAGACTTTGCAGTGCTGTGCAGGGAATGAAAGTTCAAACTTGGGACTTGCACTGAAGAATGTCCCCACATGTGATCCCCATGCCAAGGGGTACCTAACCTTTCACTCTGTGGACTCTGGGCAACTGGGTGAAATCTTAGCCATATCGCTGTCTTGTTACTTTATCGAAATAAAGCAGTGTGCACTTTGCAGGGTTCAAAACTCCCTTTTGAACCATCTATTCAAAGGGGAGGTTATTTTTACTGTAAAGGACTTATTTACATTCCTGACAAAAATTAGTGAAACGCATCTAGTCAGCAACAGAGCAGTGAATCTCTGCACAACCTCACACCCTCCACCCCATAATTTAATACCCACCCCATAACTAGATACCTGATCACACTCCTACATGTACTTACTTGCCCTTCCAAGGAGTTTGTATAATAGTGCTATCCGGAGCCAGATTTCACTTTACTAGCTTCACATTTCCATGTCCAATCATTTCATGGTTTTCCCCATTCCTTTCATAGTTGTAGGCAGCTATCCTTTAAACGGCACTCTTCAAGGGCCATTTATTCCAAACGGTGAAAACTGCTGGCTTGTGGCAATGCGTTTTCTATTTGAGAAGGGGGACTGGATCCATCCTCTCTTCCCAGGGCAATTAATGTTTTTCACATTAAACAGCATAAGAGGCCTTGAAACGAATCTCTCATCCAGCAAGTAGTGTATACTCATTTCAGATGGTGTACAAGGCTAGACAAGCTCTGCATTCAGCTTTGGATTTCAGTATTTGGATTAGAATTGGTGTTAATCTCCAGCAAATCTCTACAGAGGTTCTGCTGTAGTCTCTTGCCTCCCATTTTTCTTTGTTAGAATGTTTTTTCTTCAGTCATCCTCTTTCCTGAAATAATATTTTTCTGAAAGTATGCTGAAGAAGTAACGTGGGTAGCGAAGAAGCACAAAAAAGTGTTGAAAAGTGGGGGGAAAAATGTAAGAAATCTGTCTGGTTTACCTCACCCAATTAAGAGCCTGATATGCAATCTGTCTGCATACTCTGCCTGTGGCATTTCTCAATCCTTTCTTAAAGATTTTGAAGCAAATGACTTTTGAGAAGAAGCTGAGAGAGTGTTGTTTGGTAAATGTGGAAAAGGGATGGGATAGGGGAGGCTCGTTTTGCTTTCCTCTACTACTTAATGAGCAGTTATAGAGAAAGTAGAAAGAGACATTTATTGAAGGTGCACCCTGAAAGTCTGAGAGGCAGCAGGCACATATTTCAGCAAAGAACACGTCAATTAGTTGTAAGAAAAAAAAATCTCAGTGTTGGTCAAACCATTTGCCCAGAGATTTTTCTGGAATATCCCATTTTGGAGAGATTGTAAACTCAACTGGAAAAGGACATGACTAACCCCAACTTTGGCCCTGCTTTGGGCAGGGGATTGGACCAGATGACCTCCATAGGTCCCTTCCAACCTCAATTACTCTTTTTTTCAGCAATTTAACAGTAGAACCTGTGTCTGAGATATGATTAGAAACAAAGAATATATTTATCATCTAAATGTTCCCATTTCATACTTTCTGTCTGGTTTTTAGCTTTCTTTTTATTCTCCACCTCTGATATATGTGTTCAAAAGAACACTTTTCTTGACCTATCAAAATGATTTGTATGATTGCTTAAAACTTTTGCTTTATCTCCATAAGAATTATGGATTTTTTTTAAAGATATGGCATTCCCTGTATATACAGTACCCGTTATAAAGTAAAATAAAAATATTTATAAGAATCAGGAGAAATAGTTCGGAAAAAAGCTGCCCAAAACTCCCAAAGTTTTGAAAGTTCACCTCATCTGAATGGTTTGCTTCGATATAAATTTTTATCATACTCAGCTCAAACTGATGTGCTCTCCATGCTGTTAAGAAAGTCTCCTTTCTTACTGCAAGACTCCAGTGGTATGAACATCAAAGAGCTAATGTTCATTATCATACCGAGCCATGGTTACAGTACTTCCAGAGAACAGTAGGTAGTACCTAATCAGGTAGGGCACGCGGCATTCGTTGTGGTTCTCAGATATTTCCCACTATGACACTCAGTGCTCAAGTGCATCTTAATTTCACCAGGACTTCAAGTATTTGTGTTAGTTTTTCCATATTAGAGCATTGTCTCAAGGGTAACATTTTTTTGACAATTTCAGATAAAATTCTTTGTCTATTTTCCAGAATTAAAGTAGACCGAAAATTGTTGTTCTTTGTCCTGCAATGAAAAATCCTGTAACTTTTTCTTGTGCAAAAACTGTACAAACACTGCACTCTGGAAAAGAGACTTGCATCCTGTGCCATAATCTGCATAAATCTGTATGAATTTCACAACTTAAAAACTAATCTTTGCTTTCACATGATTAGAAAAAGTAAAATTTCCCAAAGCTCCCATCAGCTCTGTCCGGATCAGGTTCTCATCCACCATGAGACCTTTGTGCAGCAGTTTGGGGTGGGGACCAGGCCGGGTGGGACAGGGTCCCTGCCAGCAGCGTGGCTCTTTGCCCAGTCTGGGCAGCACAAAGGAAATACCACATCTCAGACTTTATTGCAGAGAAGAAAAACTCAATCACATGATGAGGGGAAAAATATAAATGTGTCTTCTCAGAGAAAAGACAGGTGTTAAACTATAATTTCTGCAATTAAAAATAATACAAGAAACGAATGTCTATGAATAAAAGGCCCTCACTGACCACCAAGGGGGTCTCCCTTAACAGTGCTCATTAATTTTCCCTTGACATAAAATCTAAATTTTATGAGCCTAGATGAACTGCCTCTATATCCTATCTGTGTGACTTACAATATTTTCATCATCAAATTAATTGGGACTCCTTAAAACTATTTTGAGGTACAGAGTCCTGAATTTATTTTTTAATTGGAACTACGCAGCTTTATGTTAGCTAATTGCCATAGCTTGGTCCCCCAGACTTTTCACTTGGTTGTTACTTACATACATTTTAAGATATTAAAATATTTATCTGACCTAAAATATACCTATATCTATGACATCTAGTATGAAAAGAAATGTCAATGTCCCGTGTTACTGTTTTTACTGCAAGCACTTTTCTGCAACCATTACAGAATCTTTTTCCCCTTTCACAAAAATTTCTGTTGTATACATTCTGGTACATGTTTGTTTGCTACAAATGAGTTTTCTAACCTGCTGAACCCCAGTACCTCATTTGCAAGTGCTTGTCAACTCACAAGACTGCAGTGATTTGCTTTATGCAGTAGGTTGAAGGATTATAAGAATTTGAAAGTTTGCTAACTTTTACAGTCTCAAAGCTTTCTATAAGGAGTTACAAGTGAAAATAGCTCTGAAATTGTTATATCAAAAAGTAAGCTGCAGAAAAAGGTCAAGATTTGTTACTGAAGTACAAGAGCTTCCTTCTAGAAAACAAGCCAGTTTTACTCTTTTTTGCAAGGTCATGCAGCCAATTCATTTCATCTAACTTTAAGAAACCATTTTTAAAGCACTCAATTTATTAAATTTAGGGCTTTGGGCTGATACAGGTTGCTGTGGCACCAGCAAACCTCTGGAGTTACGTCAGCTTGGAATCTGGTGCTATATTTTTATTCTGTGTCTTGCTATATAAATAAAAGTGGTTATGACACGATTTGTCCTCACAGGATTTTACAGGTCACGGATGAGGTTACCAGAAACAGGAACTCACTGAAATTGTTTGCAGGCTCTTGTGTAACAGGATATGCTGCTGTGTTCTCTCCCCAAAAAAAGGCAACAATACAGTCCCAAAGACCACAGATGTGCTACACTTGGCTTTTGAAGGGATTCTGTCTGCCAGAAAGATCCAATATGGACTGGTAAGACATATACGTACTTCCCTGACCACCTATGCCTCCTCCCAGGGGTGCCTCCCCCCTACCAGGAGATGCGAAAACAGTCTGAATGTCCTGTAGCAAAGGATCAATCCTAGAACTTAATTTGGCTTCCAAATTTTTGGAAGCAGGTCATATAAGATAAGAAGGCCAAATGACTGCTGCTCTCTCTCCGTGCTGTGTACAGCCTGCTTGCAAAGTCTCTTTGCATGTGGTAAAAGGTGTCTGAACCAAAGTGACTCATGAGGGAGAGTAACGTGTGCTATTGGCATAAAGATTCCTGTTGACTTAATTTCAGTGCTTGCATTTCACTATCAATATTTTAATGATTGATAAAAGCATGATAAGGAGGCAATGGAAAGGGACAATTAAATGGGAAGGAACAGAGGAATGGGGAGGAAGGGAGAAAAATGAAGCAGAAATATTGCCTCCGAACTTTGCTTGAAGCACAAATTGTTAATATAATAATGTACTCAAGCCCAGAGTTTGTCCATGCATGAGCACAGATCTCCATCATGAGCAGGAGAAGGTTCCTGAGACCTCCACAGTGCTCCACAGACTACCCTGCACCCCTACCGATGTGGGGTGGCAATTTAATCCCAACGGCGTGGGGGGTGCCCTGACTCCTTCAAATCCTTTCTCTCCTGAGGTTCACACCAGGGTTGAGAACAGAGGAGGGAAAACAGGAAAAGAGCAGGGTGTGGGACAGAGAAGGAAAAGGGCAGAGGAAAGAAAAGCAACCTGCCTGAAAAGTGAAATAGTTATCCCACAGTGGAACGGAGGTGTGGTAATTTGAATTTTCTCACATTTTTCTTGGTCTAAGTGTACCTAGCCGCAGATAGATATTGCAGATGAGCTGACCATCAGGTAAAATGTTAACCTTTAGTATTCTGTACTCTTAAATGTTAAAATTGGCTTGAAGTATAAAGTTTCTTTTATTTCCTAAAACTGTGTCATAGATGAAACATTTAACTATACACTGACCAAACCAAATTCCCCCTGTAATGGATTTGAGTGTATTTTCTTTTACTGCTGAAGGAAATGCTGTGTGCAATATGGCACAAAACAGATCATTCAGTTTCTTCTACTACAAGCCTCCACAGAGCATGGAAAATCTCAGATACATCTCATTAGCTTTTCTGCATGTGTGTCTCTAATTATGAAGTGCTATAATGGATCATTTTCCTTTTCAAATTAATTTATAACATAAGAAGATTTGATTGAGGAAATGTACAAAAGGAATACTTTGGTTTGACCTTATGGCTTGTTCCAACTCTTTGGCTGGTGTCCATCAGGATCATTAAAATCAATTAAGGAGTTAAGTACAGGACATCTATTGTTCTGCCATAGAATCAATAGATCCTTTCAAATCTCCTGTAATTTTAGGGATCACAGCAGACGGTTTAAAGAATTACTCTTATGTAGAATCATAGTTCTAATCCTGCATACAATGGCTTTGTTAGGTTTATTTGCCTCTTTAAAGGCAAACACATATGCTTTTGGGGATTGGAAATATAGCGTGATCTATAAGAGAGATATTCAATCCATATTTCATCTCTGATACCACGGACACTCTGCATGAAAACTAAAGTATAGTTCATTTCTTTGCTCCAATCAATTTAATTGAAATTGCTAAATATTCAGTCCACTAATGGTTGGTCATTTGTAGCTGCAGCTGTATTTAGAAAAAGGAAAAAAGAGTTATTTGTTTCCAAGTAACAAAGATGTGGCCCTCGTCATAGCTACGTAGTTGGATCAGCCGGTGGCAGTCATTGCAGCAACTGAAATAAGAAGTGTGGGGAAGGACAGACTAACACAGTCCTTCAGGCCCAGAAGCTACACTATTGCAATAATAACTTGGAGCCAGAAATAAGCTTAACCTTTTTGGTGAAATAGGATTATTTCATGTGAAGCATGGCTCCATTCAGAAACTGTAAACTCAGAGTTGGGACAGTGTTCGCTCATATTTGTGTAGCACCTCACGAATGGGACCAATAGTGCCTAGGGGTGTCAGTGCTAATGCTGGGTAAATGTTAAATGACTCTTGTGCTTTTTATTATTTAGCAGCTATTGCTGAGCTGTGGAGGAGCTGGTGCTAAATATAAAAATTTTCAATCACAGTGAAATATTACAGACCAGATAGTAATACTGGAAACTAAGGATGAATGGAGAATAATACCACACACCTTATTTATGGCTGAGCTTAGTATATATGAAGGAGAAACGAATGAGAAGAGGAAATTCCCTAAAGTCAGTGCTTACAGTTACACTCAAATCTTGTTTATGGGCAAAGAGGAAGCACTCCTTACATAAATAAAGCCAATAGTTTATTGCTCCCATAATCAAAAATGGAAAAGCCTAGTCGCTTTTAGTCCACAACTAATTGTTACAGAAAAAGAAAGAAGAATAATAGAATTAGCAATGGTATATGCATACATCTTAGTTTCTACCCCTTTTCCTGGGGTTCTGTTCTCCCTTTCCCTGCTCTGGCAGTGGGGAGTGTTACAGCTAGCTGTCAGCTTCTGGAGTTCCTCAACAGGAGGAACACCATGTTCGTGCTGATGGTTTCACCTCACTGGGTGTCCTTCTTACATGATTGCTAACATGCTCTTTCTTCATTGGTCCACAGCTCCATGTTACATCCAAACTTATTACATATGGTGTCTTTTTTCTATGCTGGATACTTTTTATTTGTTCTCTTTTCCAGCCCCAGTTTTTCCAGCTCCAGGTCTGCATGTCTTCAACCAACCATGGCTGAGCAGTTTATAGTTGTGGGGCCTCCAATGCCAGCCTCTGCCACATCTCATCATTCAGCTGCGTGTGGTGCCTCCACTTCTCAAGGCTGCTATCTCACCAACCTGAGTTTCTATATGTGACATCATTATGGCAGAGTCATCAGATCAAGGTGTTATCATACAAAGACAAACCAAAGGAAAACAAATTAGCTGTAGACGCCTGGCAATTAGGAAAAATGTTGTTACAGTTAAACCACATTAAAGTAAAGCTGCTGGCAGGTCAAGAAAAGTTCAGACAGAGCAAGCCTGACAATCCTCAGATTGTCAAACTCAGTTGACAGGCCTTGCAAACTCAGTACAATGCTTACTTGCTAGCAATGGCAATACCGTATTGTAGAGCTACAGGATAACATGATTAGCTATGTGTAAGTTCAGTAGCAGATCCTATAAAATTAATATTTTCTTCATCTGAAAAGGTGCTTAGTTCAACATTAATATGTTGTCTGCCTGCAGTGAGAAATAATCACTCATTTTTTTCTACTGAAAAGTCAAATTAAATGTGTTTCCATATCCAGTGGGAGGACTCCTACACACTGATTAGTGCATAATCTGTAATAAACTGTCATAGAAGGTGTCTACATTAAAATAATGAGTAAAATATCAGTGATGTAACTTCACTTTATACTGTGGCTTCCAGTTTCCATGAGAATAAGACTAAACATAAGCATAATACAATTCATAGTCCAAATACCGTATATATTTGTTATCACCCACAATATAAGGGTAATTTGCAGCACTTATTTTCTTAAATTGGGAAGAAGCACTCAATTTCTACAATGGCAATGTGAAGACATTAAAAATTATGGGGTTTTTTAGAGGCAATCCCTGTTCCTCTTTGCTCCTCAAATTCTCAAGTAAATACCACATCAGGTTGCAATTAGCTCTGCTGCCATCTGGAGCAGTAGTGGAGGCGAGTGTCCCTTCCGTATGGGGACGTCCAGCCAAGCAGGGGCAGGGGAGAGACCCAGGAGGGGGCAGCGGGAGGGGATGATGGCGGGGCAACCCCCTCCGCAGCCACCAGTCTCTGGGGTGGCAGGGAGAGCTCCCCTCTCCCTTGGTCACGGATGAAGGTGCAACCGCTCCCGGTACGACAGTCTGAGAGAGAGGACCACAGGGGAGCTCGGAGGATCCCCACTGCTCCCCCGGTGAAGGAGCAGGGCCAGAGATTCAGACTTCCCTTGCGCCATGCCTCCAGGCCTGCCTGCTGGCATGCCCTAGCAGGGCTTCTCCACCCTGTTCTGACAAGCAGCTTTAAGCGTCTCTCTTGCATAGGTGGGTACCAGGTAGATTTCTAAAAATGGAGTGTGACTGTCAAAGAGGGAGGCAGGAGTTAAGCGCCCTGCTGCTCCTTGGCTTGCCCTATCAGCTAGCTGGGAAGCTGCAAAATGCTGACAGCTGAAAATTCATCATTAAAATGTTCTTCAGCACCAATCTTTCTCTCCCCTATCACCAGTAAGCCCCTAACATCAAGATAAACAGTGACCCTGACAAAGAGCTGACTATTGGCTTGTGTGTGCCAGCTATCATGCTTTACTACTGCTGTTTTCTGCTTCAGCAGAGGCATTCTTAATTGAGTGCCAAGAACATTTCCTGCCTCGGAAGGCAATCATCTGTATCGGTAAAGAAATAAACAACCTGAGGTATCTCCATGAGCCAGAGTGTCTTTCTTCCCTAGCAGTACTTTGAGGGCTCAGCACCCCACTTTGGGTGGTGTCTGGGCAAGCCCCCAATCCCCAAATAAGAGGGAATCAATGAAGAGGAAAACCGCATTTGCCAGAGGGCTCAAAGACCTCAGAGTCAGCAGCAACTGCAGGGTTCCCCACGTAGCCTTCACTTGAAACACTTGAAACAGGAAGGGGCAGAATATGAGCAAGCACACCTGGGGAACAGAGGAGCTTTGTCAAGAAAGTCCTCTGTTAATACTCATCAATTTAGACCATTTATGTGCAGTGTGCAATGCAGCACTATGGAAAAATAAAATGCTGCATATATTTCTTTTTTTCTCTATGGAGCAAATATTATAAGGACTGGTCTGCAATTTATAATAAATCAGCCTGGTGTTTTTTCAACTCAAACATTTTGATGTTTCAAATTGTACCATATTTCCATCATGGAACCCATGGGAAGAACACTTGCAACTTGGAACCCATGTTGAGAAAAACACCTGCATACCTATTATTTTAATGTATTCCTAACAAAAGCAAAAGGATGCTTCTGAATGTCATCAGAGTTTATACAGCTCTTTTGGACCAGATTGTAATTTTCTAGGAAAGCCTGAGATCCTGGTTTTCTATAGTGTAATTGCCACACCTGAACTGTTTATTCTGAGTTTTTTCTTTGGTCACTATTAGCTATTTATACCTGGAAAATATGAAGTTTTGTAGATCTAAGAAAGTGGCCATTATGTTTCTCAGTGTTACAGACTGGTTTTTTTCTGCTTCCTCATTATGTTTTTAAGCTTAAATTCCTTTCAGCCCTTCTTTTTTTTCCTTGAAATATTAAACATATAGCATCTTATGTTACTACTATAGATCATAAATTTTGTCCTTACAATTTTATCTTTCATGCAGTTTGCACCACGTTATTCTATGCAAACCATTGAGTACTCCAATTTCTACACATATATTAACTTACAGAAATATATATAATCATATTTTATTTTCAATGTTTATTGCCTTTGAAAAAAAAAAGCTGTTTATTGTTTTAATTAACCATCAGCTGGCACAATCATTTTCACATTTCTTCTTTTATATTACATAGATTACAAGTCCTGGAAAAAAATCTATTAGGTAATAAGATGTCTTTTAAAGAACTAAGCCATACAATTTAATGTAGTGTACATACATTTCTAAGTGGCATGTATTGCAGATAGAAGTGATAATGTTCAAGTCCTTTATTTTTCAATTACTGATGTTACATTCAGAAAAAAAAAATCATTAAACTTATCAGAATTCAAAGCAGAATCAAAATTCTCCCAATTAACTCCAATTCTTCTGCTGATGTTTTTTTTTTCTGAAAAGCACTTCAAAAAAGAATATTTTATAGCAAAAATTCAATAACCAAAAGATAATGATATACGATAGCTAACTTACACATTGGGTTTGACTACTCTGCAATAAATAGGGGAAAAAGTTGTATAACCCCAATGGAGAACATCTCTCTTCTGTGAGATTTCTATTTGCTGGGTTAAAAAAATCTTGCTGTAGCTAGATAGAGAGAATAGTTAAATTTTTCTTTTTTTCTCTTGTATATGTAACTGTCTCCTAAATGAAATCTGGAGATCTGTTTATTACAGCCTCTCAACCTGTTCAGTAAGAAAAGGTACATTGTATATTTAATTCTGTATAGGAGGAAAACCTGCCTTTCAAATTATCTTGAACTGGAACTTTGAATGCACCTTCCCACACAAATTAAAAAGAAGAAAAAAAGAAAGAAACAATCGTAAATGCTTGTTTAATTCAAAGTCAAAAGGAATAAGTAATTTTTCAGAATTTTTATCCAAATCCATTATCAACAAAATTCTATAATCATTTAAATCCAGGTCTCCCTCCTCACCTTTTTTTCATAATAATATTTAGCCAATACAATAGGCTGAGTAGCTGAATGGAGCAAAGCCAAAGTGCAACAGGCTTTACCAATGGAAGCAACTCTCTTGCACTTTGTCAGTGTGCTTGTATTTGCGCTTTCTTACTGCAGCTCCTTATCCATGGGAACAGTTAATTTACATTTCAGCCATATCCTATTTTCTTATTCTACTCGTCCATTAGTACAGGATCTGAGTGCAGACAAGCCTTATATATAACCCAGGCAGTGCAAACAGATGGTTTGTTTGCATTATGCTGTCATTGCTATGATTTATCACAACCACTCCCAGAGTAAGACATTAAATTTAGCTTATTGTCCCTCAAGGACCAAGTTTTAGAGCTTATAGTGAAGAGCAGCATAGAGTAGATGAAGGCTGTAAGGCTTCCCGCAGTCACCAAATTGATTTTTTATGTCCCTATGGTGCTGAACCATGGATTCATAAAGTTAGGTCGAAAGCAAGGTTTCATGAGAACTTTTCAAAAATGCTGGTACACAGTGATATGTCCTCTTTTGTAAAACATGAAAATGCCAAATGTTAAGTACTTGTTACCTCAAGACTCTGGCACCCTGCTGACACAGGAGCTCTTTTAACTGTTATTTTCCTTGCCATATATACCACAATGGTGAATCAATTCAGAGTCAGAATATTAGCACAGTGGTCATGGTGCCAAGAACAACTGCAGATCTTCCTTTGCCTGCACAAAGAAAACAGCTGGAGGAAATGCTTATTTTAAATATTTCTGGGTTGCCTTTACTTTCTTTCAAAAATTACTTACAGAGAAGCTTTCCATTTATCCTGCTATGTAACCACATATGTCATCTGCTTCAGGGAAGTGCAGTCTGCTGAGATATTCCTGCCTGGTGGTGGGAGAAGAAGAGACTGAGTCAGAAAGAGGCAGCCACCCACATCTGCACCTAAGATAGGATCGTTCTTACCTTAAGAAAACAACACAAGATGATCCAAACAAACAAACTTATCATTCACTAACTTTACTAAAGGAGACATGACAGTCCACTGTTGACTGACTTGTAACGTTTTGGGTTGTGTGTTCACTTCATCACATTTTAAGACTTTTTTCACATGGAGGTGTGTCATAAAGCTGTGAACTAGCAGAGTTTGTTATGCACAGCACACAAAATCTCTGCAGAAGCAAGCAAATGCAAAACGAAACCCCTTAGAACAATGTAAAACTCTGTGCTTTTGCCTTTCTTTTGTATTGCCCATGCCCTTATCTGAAAGTCTCTCTTACACCACAGAAGCCAAACTCAATTTGCTGTGCTGTGCTTTTTTATGATACTTTCTGTCTACCTGCAGTCGCAGACCACTGGACCTACAGGTTAAGTACGTTTTGGAGTTAGATACACCTGACCCAATAAACCTGCAAATGAAGCCAAACTTCAGCTTGTACCG
Source organism: Pelecanoides urinatrix (assembly GCA_013400755.1). Lineage (NCBI taxonomy): Eukaryota > Metazoa > Chordata > Aves > Procellariiformes > Procellariidae > Pelecanoides > Pelecanoides urinatrix. The sequence continues at coordinate 80,568 of VZTQ01000697.1, read as the reverse complement.
TGTGTTAAAGGAATAAAAGAATGCACTTTTTACTGTCAGCGGGTTTTTCTGACACAATCAGGTTGCTGTGAGTAATGATAGCACCTTACGAATTTAAAAAACACTAAACTAAAATTTCTTGCCATCTCCATTTCTAAAAAGAATTTTTTTTAATACCAGTAAAATTAAAATGTAAGCAAGTAACTTAGATGAAGATTCATGCTTTAGAGCATTCTACTTCAGTTTTGGTTGGCTTATCATATAAAGGTACTTAAGAAGTACTTCATATTGAGATTGGAAAATACAGGAAGTTATAGAAGAGCAAAAGAGAAGGATGTGCTGGAGGTTTTGATAAAGAGGAAAGACTGTAGGAGCAGATGACTTAATCTTGTATTTGTGGCCAAAAAGGCTGTGAACATGAACTAAGATAAGGACAGGAAAGACAAAGACATCAAGCACAAGCACAATGGTACAAAGTAATGAAGAGCAGCAGCTACTCCCATGCAAAGATTTCGGGAAATCTGTAGTCTGAGAAAGTCTACAAAGACACTCACACCATGTTAGCCCATCCCTATGCTCTCCTGTTTGGCATATGTAAGAACAAACTTTCTGCAGCACCTTGTGCAAGAGCTCTTAGCTTACAGAGTCCACCAGCAGCCCATTAGATGTTAGCACTGCGCAGACACACAGTGGATTCCTTTCACTGTTAACAAAGGTGTACCCTCCTGCAAAGGAGCAGAAACACTCTTTCTCCATCAATCACCTAAGTGCAAGTATCAAGCCATGACACATAGAGCATGAAAATTTGGGCTGAAGATCTAACCTATATTTGCTCAATCAGGTCCTAACCTAGGGAGAGACTGTTCCTGCTCTGAGGCACAGGACGCATCCTGGACACAATTACTTTGGTCACATCATCTGAAAAAAAGCATCTCGGCCACACAGAACATGCCACCTGAGGCAAGGTGTCCCCCCTTGTCAGCCGCAAGGATGGGGCTTTGTTGCCCCCACTCTCTTATCTTAGGAAGTACCTTAGCTTGTTGGTCAGCTCCAACAGGAGGGTGTCTGGAGCTGGCATTGGATGCTCCAGAGAAAATCTCCTGTGGGGCAAGACTCTGCCACGCTGCTTAGGAGCCTAGGAGGGTAGAAAGCTGGGGACATGGATAGTTCAGAAGCCATCAGGAGCAAATTAAAACAGTGATAGAATGCCCTGCCCTGGTTCTGGGGAGTTTGAAGGGAACCCTAGGAAACCTGTGATGGAGAAGAATTTAAATAAGACAGAGAAACACCAAACCAGTAACTGAAAGGAACTGGGCAGAGAAATGTGTTCCATACGGGTAATGCTAGGGCTAACAAGTCTCCAGCTTGACATGCAGCATGCACATGCTCTGTGTGATACTGGGCAATCACTTGAAAGAGAAAAGCTGATCACAAAGTCAGTAGACCAGAGGATATAGCATTGCAAACAACACTGACATACAAACATAACTTAACATCACGACTGGAGATATATATACAGGTGGATTCAAGGTACCTCCTATTTATTTAAGAGCTGTCTGTATTCTTCATCCCATAAATAGCAGGATAACTTCCAAAAAGATGTTCAGAGTTCTGGAAAACAGGCATTTCAAAAGAAATAAAGTCCCTCTTAAGTGTTAACAATCATGTAAACTTGGCCATGTGTCCATGACAATGAGAATATCATAATGTTATCTGCCTTATGAACTCCTGATTTTCTCCAGCATGTATCTGGATAGCATGCACTAATTTCAACATTTTTATTACCCAGAAGACTTTTGCTTAAAAAAAAAACCAAATAAGAATGCTTACTCCTGAAGGGTTGTATACTTTATAATAGGAAAGCCTTTCTGGCTCATATACTTAAAGTGAATAAGGGAAAACGTATTCCTTCCCCACGGGACTCTGTGTATTAAATCTTGTGTGTTACAATGTCTACACTGAATATGGCAAGTCAGTCAAAATAGAGAATTATCACCTGTAGCCATTTTTCAATTGTTTTTGTACTTCTGCTTTCTTCCATATCTGTATAATATATAAAAATAAGCCTTTTGGTACTCTCAAGCTAATTTTGCAGTTTCTCATTTACTGGCTTTTACACATCAAGATAAGAAACCTTTTTAAGGTATATCTTTAACTTGTTTCAGAACATTATATTTCCTTAAGCAATTGTGATGACTAAAATTATATCTGATACTAGTGTGGAAAAATAATTTAAAAAATCAAATAAGATGACAGTATGGATTGTCTAAGAGGTTTTATAGCTTAAATCATCAACAATATTTGAGTTCAAAACTACACATCATGAAGAAGAAAAAACCAAGCTAGACCCTATGCGTGCATTCATAACTGCACTGATAGTCTTAGAAAAACAGACATGGAAACACACAATACAGGAAAAGCATCAGAATCCTGTAAGCATCCAAATCTGTGGTGCTAAATAGAAAGGAAAATATTTACACTTCAAACGAAATATAAGAAAATTAGTCCCAAAGAATAATGTTCAAAAACCCCTCCACACCTTCAACCTAAATTTTTGAGATGATGTACTCTTTTATTATAACTCTATAACTGTTCTTAAGAATATCTGCTAATAGCAGACTGAGTGGTGTTACTCTGAAGTAAATTTCCCCAACTGAGTGAGAGGATACAAAAATTCATTTTGAAATATTTTCATATCTAAATATTGAGATAGTACCCATTTTTCATGGGGTTAGGCTGTTCCCTGTTCAATACCACTTCTAAAAAAGGTTAATAAATTCAGTAAATGTCGTAAATGTCTTGTTGATGTTCTTTGTTTTCGTATTTCAAAAGCTTGCGGCATCCAGTCAGGAAATATAAACAGCACCATGTGCCAGTGGAAGCATTCATATCCTGCACCTCACAAATTTTGAATTCTCTGCTTCACCAGTGTGTTTGGACTGTTCGCTAACCCAACCATAAACTGTAAAAGTGGTTTTACATACATGACTTGAGCCTTGAAATCTATAGGCTTTCTTCCTACTCATCTTAACACTTAAACTGAGCCTAGTATTACGTGTGCACACACGTCATTTGCTTACCCGAAGTGGACTGAGGCAAATACCTACGCTCTTTGCCAAACTCAGGTCTTTGCTAATGTTAATTGATTCATGCATATGTTAGCTCAGATGAAGGCCATATACTACATAAGTAGATGATTGCATGAACACAAGAATGATTAAAATCCTAGATAATGCTTACAGAATGCTGCCAAAGAAAAGTCTTCAGGAAGAATGAAATAATTCATCAAGACTGTACTATTAACAAGCCACATATATTCCACTTTCAGTGTTCAGATATTCCCCTTTAGGACTTTCTGTCCCCAAGCTCGTCATGCAGCACTCACGAGGAACAACAAAAAAGCACTTGCTTCTAGATTTAGAAATTTGTGACTTACATAAAGACACACTGATGGATGGATGTCTGGACTCATTAAATGAACTGAACACTGTTTTGTAGGAAGTGGCAGCTAGTCTTAAATAGCTGCTTTGAAAAAGGTCTCTGCACTGCCTTTGCTAGCAAGCAGCTAATACATTACTGTAGACAGGAACCATGCTTACATTAACATATTAGGCAAGATACAGCTCTACCAGCAGTTGCCATTTTTGTGTTTGCTTATGTTATAATAAATTACTATTTAGTTCAGGATAAAACTGAACACCAAAGCCCCTTTATGAGTCTGTCTATTTGACACTGGCAGGCAACCCTCAAGTAGCTGCACAGTATCTCCACGGAAGGGGACCAGTGACCTGGAAACTCCTCGTGAAGAAACTCATGTCAGTGTTTTCACAGTGATACCAACTGAGACAAAACAAAAGGCAGCTGATTCTTTGAAAATCAAATATAGGGATCATGGAGAGACAAGAGTATTCAGGGAAATATTCATTCTTTCATCCAACTTCTGCAAGTCAGAGTTGGTAGCCAACTTGAATTTACTTGTCACTGTTCCATTTTACCCTTGTGCCCTGGCAGAGAGGCAACAAAAAGCATCTTCCATGACACAAAGCCTCACTTTGCAGGTGAAATGGTAAAGAGGCCACTCTGCCCAGAATGAATTTACAGACCTTAAATCAGGGACAGAGGTAGAATTTGGTTACAATGTATAAACAGGTCATTATCACTTTCAGCCAATGTTAATTTTCCTAAATTAATATTAACTTTTTAACAGAAGAAAAAATAATTTTAATGAAATATTTCTTGTGCAAAAAAAGAAATAATAGTCCTTTGATCTTAAATGCTGTGTGCCAAATAATATATAAAAACATTTACTGTCATGTCATCAAAAATATGTAGAGGACTAGCTCTCACTGTGATTTTAAATTTGAGTCAAATTTTCCTGAGAATGGTCAGCGACTGCTCATTTTTAAGTGTGAACTTTTGTTACATGTCTTGGTAGTGATTTCTGTGGAATGCATACACACAGATGACAAGTAACAGCTGTTGTAAAAATATTCCCTGATTTTCTCCCTGTCCAAAGAATAATTTTATACTGTCTTCAAATATTTAAAATTATTGCTGTTCTTCAAAAAAGAAGAAAAAGGAAAAAAAAAGAAAAAGCAGCCTGTCACAACAAATTAGGAACATTGTGTCATTTGGACTGAATGTTTCTGATCTGCTGTGTATGTTTTGCACATCAGCACTAAGTGTAAGTGTAAAATAAAAAGTCTCACATTTTAGGATAACCTTTTATTTTAAAGCTTCTCAATTCAAACAATCAGATTCCAAGTCCTGTTCCTCATTCATGACACTCTAACAAGCCCTTACAACTATGTGAGAATCTCAATTTAATTCTTGAATGTATTTCTAAAGACTTCTGTGCAGGAGGACTGTGGACAGAGGCTTAAGAATTTGAGCCGATTAAATCAAACCCAGAAACCTGAGGAAAATACAAAATATTATATCTATATGTTTTCCTTTTTTTAAAAGCCAAAACCCAGCACTATGCCACTTTTGATGAAACCAGAAAGTTGGTGCATGTCTCTTGACCAAGGTTTTAGCATTACATACATCTATCTCCATAATAAGGACCAGCCCAAATTGTCATACCACAACTACATCATATACATCCAAGCCCATTCTCAGATATGGGCTTAATAAAACCTTCAAATTGTTAAGATTAAGAAATTATGCTATACTCTGTGCATGTCTTAGCACAGATTTCAGCGAATTTGCCTTTCCCACCCAGCTCTAAACATCCTCCCTTAGGTCACATATCTGCAGGGCTTCCTTGGAAGGAAAAGTTGTTGCTTGCCTCCAGAGGAGATAAGACTAAGCTCAGGCTTCCTATGAAATAGTAAGGACAAGGTCAGCATAGTTGAGCAGAGCAGGATCAAGGAGCATTCTGGGGCTGACCGCTCTTGTCTGGGGATGAGAACAGCATGGTGGCTAAGATCAAAATTGTCTTTCATCTCTGTTACAGCGGTGAATAGCAGATGACTGAAGAAGACTATCAGAACAGGACAAATTGTAGTTTAGCGATATGCTGGGCCAGAAATAGATCTTTGTGTTTAATAGCCTTGGCTTTTTTCTTTTTCCTTCCTTTTTTTAATTTTTATAATATGTTTATGTAATCACTTTTGAAGCTATGTGGTCTCTTGACATCCTCAATATTCTGTGGCAAGAAAGTTCAGTGAAGGAAACATCTACATTTTTTAATTTAGAATCAGATTATGCCAGTGTGTTGATTACAGGGGGTGAGCACTCATTGCCTGTTATCTATTCACCCGCCTCATGGCACTAATTCCTACCAGTCACCTTTTTTCATTTTGAAATGCAGTCATCTTTTAAATATTTCCTTGTGTGAAGACTATTGCATAACTTTGGTCATCTTTGTCACTCCTTTTTTACACTTTTGTAGTTCTATTATATTCTTTTTGTGATGGGAATCAGGATTGCAATCAATCCCCCAAACAGAAAAGTGTCTTGTGGATTAGTGCAGTGGCGATGTGATGCTTTTCTTGAAATTTCCTAACATTCCTTTTGCTTTTCAAACTATTGCTTTTCCTTCAAATATCATGAGTAATGATGATTGCTCGCAAAAATTCTGTTAAAAATAAGCAAAAATGTCACGATAATTTCTGTAATTACTAGGGTTGACAGTGTTATAAAACCACCTTAGGTTCATGAAAATTACAACTACTATAGACTGCTGACTCTACGCTCTATGTAGATTTTAGCATTTGTATGTACTCCCAAATGATCTCTGGCAGATTGTCTTCACTTCCTGAAGTGTCTGTTAGCATTATGGTAAATTACACATTATAATTATAGTTTGCTCCTGCCTGCTCCCAAATCGGTTATTAGTGTTTCAGGTATGATTGTTACCTTGTTTTTGAAAAGGTAAAATATTTGTGGTGGCTGAATATTTTTTGTAGATTATTTTAAAGGCATTTTTACCTGGATATCCAAATGGCATATCCACTGATGAAGTCTAAGGATGACATAAAGAATGACTTGTCTTAAATAAGACCCATATTTTCATCATCAGTTAGTGCGTAGAAATGTTTTTCGCAAGATTCATTTAAGCATACCAGAAACTGGCAGCACAAAAAAACCAAAAAGGTTTCTTTATCAAGCTGACACAAGTATTCTCTGATTATGATTTCTATGTTTGATTGTCAACCTCATCTAAAGATTTCCTACAGCAGTGGGAAATACTCTCTGTGGGTAGGGCCCAAGCCAGCTTCCCTGAGGACAAAATAATTTTCTGCCACTGAACATTGGTTACATTGCTAATGCATACTAAAAACTGACCTGGATTACCTACCTCTCTACTGTGTCTTGTATTTGTAACTCTTCTTACATTTCTTACCATTAATTGCAGTGCATGCAAAGGATGCCTTGATGCAGGCACAGCACTGAAAACAGAAGTAATCAGAAATGAGGTTTGCATGTGGAAGAACAGCTGGTGCAGGTTGTGGCTCTGCGGATGGCACCGCAAACACAACATCCATCTGGGAGTAGAGCTGGATGAATGTAGCATAATGGGATTTCTGAATATTTTTGTGAAACCTGCTGAGTTTCACACTAGTGTCACTGAGGACCCCATACCCCTTTGTTCACTAAAGAGTAAAACTGGAAGGTTTTCTCATTATTCATGTAAAAGACCTGCACAGTTGCAATAGTTCAGGGATAATCCAAAGGGCCTTCCTCTACGCACACATATGGAGTGATTTGATGATCACATAATATGCTATGAATATACAATACTTATTCACAATCAGTCACAGAAAATTTACTTGTCTAAGTAAAGGCACCAGCAGTTCCCCAATAATTAGGAATAGTAAATCTACAATAATAGTTGTGGTTTCAGAAGAGATTATTCATATACAGATATTCTAGCTATGTCTAGTAATCAGGTGAAAGTTTAAATTCAGTTTATTCTCAGATTGTTTACCCTTGGCTTTAGAGCCTGTGAACTTGGAGACCACAACTCCTATGTAGACCTCATAGCCACAACTTTTTAGTCAACTCTAAGAAAAAAAACTACAGAGGACAAATCTTCAAAAAATCAAATTATCCCTGTTTGATGGGTACTCTGTGTCATTAGGCTTACTCGCCTTTGAGAACTCTGCAAGGACATATCATATATCTTCATTAATACCTGACACTTTTTCCCATGACAGTCTCCAAGGCAAGGTAGAAAGATACGGTGGGCAAGAATGCCACTAGGTGGGAAACAGTGTTAAGGGAATGGTTACCAATGGGTCATTACCAAAGTAGAAGCCTGGGGTCCTGGATGTTGTTACAGTCAAGACTTCCATTCATTGTGTGGAAGCATAATAATCATATTCTTTTTCACTTTCAAATTAAATGGAGGAGCAGAGGTCGTGGAGGACACAACCATGACAATATCTCATCACACTATCTTTAGACACCACTTTCCTAAACCAGGCCTCTATATGCCTTAGGTGCTTAGCAGCACCTTCCTGGAAAGGATTTCAATTCAAATCATATTCAGTTTGGTTTGAAACAGACTTTATTCAATAGAGATGGATACAGGTTATTATATTTTAGGCTAGGGAACTCAACAACTGACTGCAAGTTCTGCAAGAGACTATGCAGATGATAGTGGTTCATAAATCAGACATGTATCAACAGTGACGCCTATTCTGAAAAAAAGCAAAGCATCTCACTGAATGTGTAAGCAAGACACATATGACACATGAAGTAATCCTCTGGCTTTACTCAACTGTTCTTCAAGGGCCAACTTGAACCCCTACTTTTAAAAAAGGTGCTGAACAGCTGAGACACCATGCAAACAGCAAAAGTTGCCAGAAGTTTAGAAAAAATAACCTTCAAAGAGGAAAATGGGATTATTCAGTGTACCAAAAAAAAAGCCAAAGAGAAAGACATAGTAAGTATTTTAACATGCAAAAAACAGCTACAAAGAGGAAGGAAATAAACTCTTTTGCCATAGGCAAAGAAGTTACAGGCTTAAATTACAGCGAGTGCAGCTGAGGTTGGGCTGGGAAAAACTTTATGATAATAAAGATGATGAAGTATGGAAAGGGAATGTTGCAGAATGTCCTGCTCAGAGGTTTGTAATAGCAAATAGATTAAACAAGAACCTGGTGTAAGTGGTTTGGGCACCATCTGGATGACAGAATAGACGAGTTCTTACTTGAACCTGTTTTATGTGAACTTACACTCCTTTTGCAGAAGCAAACAAACCTATTCCTTTTGTTAATCTAAAATAAAAAACCAAACCCTGCTGTTGTTTTCCAAAACACGTGGGATGTTAATGGAGTAACATGATGTCGGTGGTGTTCTTCAACTCTATTTCTAGGCATATTGACTTTAAGACAGAACCTGCTTTGGTTCATCCTCATGATTAGCAGAGTGGAGCAAATTTAAACCTGATGGAAGTTAACTTTCTTGAGGTGAATGGATCCAGATTCATGTACATGGGATCTAAAATCAGCACTGAGGGCATGAGTGCATTGACTTTCTTAATTTAAAAAAATCATTGCTAGTTCCATGGGGACAAGCCCACCCATTCATTGTTCTTCAGGTTAACCCACCCATCCATTTTCCTATCTGATTCCATTTGTTCTATTTTAACTTCCTTATCTTCTGTATTTCCTTCTTGAATTCTAATATTTATTTTAAACTATAAAAGCTAATAAGATCTGCCAGAAACTTAAAATTAAAACTAGAGATTACAGGTGATTATAATGTTATCTGAATTGTTATCTAACTGTTGGCAAGTACTCCACAGTTACTACTGAAAACTTCAGTAACTGAATTTATTAAGCCTATAATAAACAAAATCAGTAAGTTTAAAATGAAAACATTAAAAAAATTTACATTGAAGAATTAATTACTATCAATATTTTAATAAGATGTAAAATGAAAGTGAATCGTCTGCGTTGGAATGCCTTTTCATTATTACATAGAAATAATTAGTTATGCATGTGCTCATGTATTTCTAAATGCAGTAAATGTAAAATAAATGCAACAAAATGCCAGATTAAATGCCATTGTTGAAAACTGGATCATTGCATACAAAAATAATAAAAGACACATTCACCAGATTTTAGTTTCATGAACGTACTCCATCTCCTGTGGCTTGACGACTAACAGTTCCAACTGAACCACCCTAACTGAATCAGCTGTATTGTGTTACTGTGCTTACAGTGCACCATGCCTTTTGTGAGTGAACTATTTTTCTGATACAAGCAAACAGATTTTATTCAGCACTTGTAGTGTGCTAAGGTCATGCATAAGGCCAGCTTTGATGGCTTATCTACCTATCTAGCTTGCAATCATTCTTTTCATACTAAGATAAATACTAGGTATATTGGTTTTTGCATCACAGGCTGGAGCTATAGACAATGTTATATTTATGACTCATAAAATTTGACACACACTCACTGAGCTGAAAAAAAGGATTTTACTAGTGTAGGACATCAACCAATGAATATTGAGATGCAAGTGATGTGAAACCACTGACAAAGACAGTTCTGAACCTCCTTGGGACACTGTCATTACAAAGATCGTCACCATCAGAAGCTGACTAAAATACTGTGGACCCCAACAGACACCTGTTCTCTATTCCTTGGCCAAAGAGCTCTCTCTTTCCTTTGGTGACAACAGATTGCTATTTTGGACAATACCAAACAATACCAGCATCTTTTAAAGGAAGTGTCAGGACTACATGAACAAAGTCAACTGGTTGTGATTTAATAACAGATTTTAAAAGAACTCCCATATGTAGCAGCGGAAGGTATCAAGTTTTAAATTTAACTTGTGAATCTACTTTTTCTACTGTGTAAGCCTTCTGTCCTTTGAATCAGCATAAATAATATGTAGTACATTGTATTCCTTAAAGTTTTCTAAATCTCTTATGGTATCTGAAGAACCATTTACTCTAAATATAGGAAAATGCCATCAACAATGTCCTTTAAGAATGACTAGGAAATTGTTGGATTTCCTAATGGCAACCACTATCTTTTTTATTATTGACAATTATAATGTCTTAATATGATCACAGGTTGTTATAAAGTGTGATGGTATAGTTCCTTACATGAATATAACAGGTACGCAACATAATTTTAAAATAATGCCACTAGAATCCCTCCACACGGCGTCAATGGGTCTTGGTCGCTGTTGCACCTGAGGGCTACACTGCCACCTTGCACACAGATTGATGTTTTAATTATGGCCCTATTTGGAGATTATTTCACAGAGGACTTACACTGCTACTGCAGACTAACTATATAGGTATGTTTTTCTGAATCATCAAATTAGTGTAGGAGACTGAGTGCCAGTTTGAAAATGGACTTGTGAATTTTTGGTCCAGATTCACCTACATGATCTTGGAAAGGATGGGATTTGGAGAAAAAGGAGAGAAATGAGATAGGGAGAAGAGGCAGGGGTCAGAAGATTGCAAGTCACGATAGAGGAATTGCTAGAACATAGTCTGCTAAGATGGAAAAAAGAATAGCTTGAAATACTGTGCAAGTATAAGTAGTAGATAGTACTGTAACAATTTACAGATAGCTACCAAGACCCATGGTAATGAGATAATTGGAAACAGATAGATTCTCTTTTACTTCTCTGTACACCTTTATCTGAAATGTCAGTGTGCATCATGCAAACTTCATTGCTAATATTTTTTATTAATTTTTGTGTATATATGATGTGCTATTAAAAACAATAACTATGCAGATTGATATTGTGCAATTTCAGAACTTTTCTTGGAGGAAGCACCTGAAGTCTGTGTGACAAATAAATGACTTTCCACCAAATGCTCATGGTTTCTGCCACTTCCTTAGGCCACAGGAATTGTAATTTGAAATGTATGCTGCAGTAAGCATCTAGTTATCTGTATGAAAATAATGAGACAGATAGACTGACAGAGAGACAGACAGACAGTAACTGAACTATTTCCAACAGCAAATATTGAGAAACTCACTGTGGAGCAAACAACAGCTTTCTAACTACACAAGTCACTGGGATGTGAAAGAATAAAATTAAAGCCCCTGGTCTGAATTATTAAGTTAGATTTTCCTTATTTGACTATTCTAAATGAATCCAGAGCTTCCCGTTTTCACAGGAGTGGAGCTTTTGTCAAAATTAATACAGATCCAATGAAATACTGTTTTATCTGAATAGCTATAGAAGTATAAAGGTTAAATCTTATCTTTTCTTCTCAAAACTTGTAAATCCTTTAAGACCAGAACATACACCTGTCCTTATCCTTGACTGGCTTGATTGGGTACGGACAATACTGAGTAGCTTATTGATGAATGTTATTCCCCTGTTTCTTTCAAAATTTCTGAAGCCCATCTCTCAGATACCACCTCTTGAAAAAGTATTTTCTAATCAGTGCCAACCTGGCTCACTTTACTAAAGCTGATGATTTCCTTGATTTTCTTACAGCAACTCCCGGGAATTTGATGAAGTTTAACTTCTTCCATTTTCTATTTTCAATCACTGTAGTGGAATAAATTTACTGCTTTGCTATACTGAAATTTTCTTTGCTGTTCCATCATCTTTGTGCAAAACAAGACACTAAATGATTAGTTTGACTGTACCACAGCAAGTTTTTAAATTTTAATAGCGGTATTACTTGTGGGAAAAGCAATACTATTGTTTTATAAAACTGCTAAATTACTAAATTTTTAATGTGTTACAAGAACATACATTCTTAGGCAAACAGTAGTATAGACTAATTATTTTAATATAACTTTGATTTGTAAGATTTGTGCCAATACATACACATAATTCAGTTGGTCAAAAGTCCTTTCACTCTTTCATTAAGCAGTCGTAACAGATCTGAAATGCACAAAAAGCACAGGTGTTGCTCTACTTTACAACTACTCCTCATTTTATAGTTATGCTCTATTTAGTTCACAAAAATGCCCCTAATTCACAAGCAATGTAACAAGTGAAGGAGATTGCCTACTAAATTACAGGCCAATTCTCACTGCTAATGGAGGAGAAAGGCCTTTATAATCCTGCCATAAACCTGTAGCTAAAGGTTTTACTGGGATGGGACGGGACAGGAATTCCGTTTGTGGCGTGCTCTGCACAGTTGTCCCTCAAAGATGTCAGAAGAGGATGCTGAGAGGGAAAAAGCATAAGGAAGAAGACATGTATTTGTTCTCCATTGACATGGAGTCCATAAAGACCCTGGAAAAGTTTCTGGACTGTTTCACTGTACATCGAAGCCAAGTTCTGGCCCTATGTATAAAGAAATCATAAACAGGCTTTCTGAAATGCATGTATTCCCTACACATTGCCCTAGCTGGAAAATAACAAAGAGTCTGTTTTGAAATCTTTGCAAGCTGATCTTGATTATTTTATTACACAAAAGCCAGAGGGTATCTGGGACATTAGTAAAGAACTTTCTTTCCATAGAGTCTTCTTTTGGAATTAAAAAAAAAAAAAAAAAAGTGTTGATATGCACAACTTCTACTTGTCTTATGGGAGCACTGTTAGGAACATCCCGTAACACAAGAGAATATGACTAGCAGTAAAAATATAAAAATATGACGTTAGCAAGTGATTGCCGTTTCAATGGAACTGACTCACAAAGGTGTTTTTTCTTAGAAGTGCCCATATCTTATTTCAAAAATGATTGAGGTTCTTGGGAGCCAACATCTTGCTGCACATTAAAACTAACTCCCTTTACACATTGTGAAAATGTTATTCTGTATGTTTGTAGCATATTGCTACTCCTTTCCATCAGACTAGTTCATCAAAATGAATTTCTTTGTGTTCTTTCTGTATGGAAGAACTTGATAGTGGGGCCAGGTATTTCTTTGAACACATTCTTTGTAAATAAAAAGGATTACGTCAAAGTCTGATTCCTCTGAATGCAACAGGAATCAAACAAGAAGGGAAAGTGTTTACTCCCTATTCCAGTATTTTATAATATATATTATTCAAAGACTCTGTCTGAGATCCATTTCAGGTCATACTTTAAGCTCTTTTTTGGCTGTCAACTGCTTTTTGCTGCTTTTTTTGTTGTCTCTGCTGTTTGTCTCAGACACAAACACACTGCTGCAATCCAACTGATATCTCACGCCACCTCTGTTAGTGGAACTCCACTTATGGTCCATGGCTTAAGTCCTGCTACATACTATGATACATAATCTATCTTGGCAATCCAATCATATTGTTTTGGATTAGTATTCCATGGAAAATATAATTTTCTAATTTCTCTGAATGAAAGGCTGCCAAACCCTATTTTTGTTTTATTTTCTCATACCTTAACTGTGTGTTTTATGGATTAATGGTAAATCTTTTCAACTAAAAAATTCTGAGGGATTTATCTATCATCTTTAACATTTACTCACTATGGTCAGAAGTAGAGAGGACTGATTGATTGCAAATACCCTACATACTGCTATTTTCAGGAGGTCCTCAGTAACACATCCCATTAGTGATAGCTCAACCTATCTGGTTGGCTGAAATCGTCTACTTTATCTTCCTGAAAGGTTGGGAGTCAGTGCACAGTGGAAGGTGGTGAGAGGGATCCTAGCCATACTGAAAGTCTGTACAGTTCTACTGAAGCAAATGAAGAAGTCTGAGTTTCTGAAAAGGCAGAACAGGTCTGAGGTTTTTGTATTTCCCTAACTGGGTAAGTGATATTCACCCCCAGAAGTGCAAGGCATGTTAGGGATTTCCCTGTTCATAACAGTGTTGGTATAAAGCCTGATATAATTACCTCTTCCTGAAGCATCTCAGGAATTTCAAACTTGAAAATGACCAAGTTGGGTAAAAGTGTGTGTTCACTAGAATAATATCCAAAAAACCCACACCAAAATCAAACAAAGAATCCCTTTTGAGTCAACATCAGCAAAAAATCGAATCTTAACTAATATGGAAATAAATTGACTTTGAAAGAACTTATTGGATGACACAATGAGAAAAGATCAGACAAATATGTGATGATTGTTATACAGACATTTAGGCTTAAACTCCATTTAACAATTGCTTCAGAAGCGCTGCTTCTAAATAGGTAATTTATATGTGTCAAATGTATCTACCTGTCTCTGGCTTACTATAATCAAAAGTATGATTTTTCAAGTGAGAGGAGAAATAACACATGGTAAGGGAATATGAGGAAGAGTGGAATCTCCAAATGTAGATTTTATACCTGTCCTTCTTCATTTGACTTGGGTTTAGGAAAAGCTAATGTTTATTTTCAGGTTATTTCCTGGGGAGAATTAAGCAAATATAAAGCCACATTCTTTTCCTGGTGCAAATGCTCAAATTCACATCAAAATTAACAGATTCTGTTTATAACAGCAGATAATTTCACCCCAAATATTTGCTCAAAATCAATGCATGTCCTTCCTGAGTGGTCTGTAACATATCTTATTCTACTGCAGCAAATCTGCTGTGAGTCAGTAAGTCTTATCCTGCAAATAAGATGACTTCCACAGAAGTAAGATGACCTTTCTCAGACTGCTTCTCATCTTGCTGGCAAGAAATGTACAAATTCCAGCTCAGTAAGTCTTCCATTGTCCACATGGATCATCCTGGAATGAATTTATTCCTCCTGTCAAGGGTACACTTCAGAAGGATAACTTCTACTGTGTTTCTCCATCTGTAACTGGGCATCCACAAAACTGGGGTTTTACTCCAATTCTGTCAGAATCCTCCTGCCCCTCCTTTAACAGCACCTTTATTAAACCATATTGCTTATGAAAGGATTATGCAGCAATGGAGTTTCCAAGACATGTATGTGGTGGTATTAATAAATCAGGGCCCAAATTTTTATAATGCTTTTCTCATTCCCAGTTATGAAGTCTCTCCGATGCTTTTAATTTACATTTAAATCTTGCAAGAACCTGTTGTTTAAAAAAAGATGTAAGGCAATTCCCATTTTAATTCACTATGAACTAATCACCTTAAAAAGTCATGATGGGAATCGATATTTCATATACTTAAGATACATATGCTCTGTTAAGCATTAAGTGCATGTTGCTAGCTTGGTGTTAGTCTTGTCTGGAAGACTGCCAGTGAAGCTGAAACTAGCATTTTGACATATTCAGAATCGCAGGAAACCTCTTAATGAATAATTATTTCTACAGAATTGTTTACATTCAGAAGTTTTAACCAAATCTAATGCTTGCTTTAAGTAGAAACACATTTGTCTTAGCATACTGTTAAAGTGCATATAAATCATAATCTACCTTTGCTGCATATCCTAATGCAATCTATTAAGGAAATAGTTCTTTTAATAACAAGTCTTCAGGAAACAGAGAGCTCAATCGCACATAAAGAGACAATAAGATTACTGTTAATACATTTTAACCTCTTAATAACTCATTCTGATTAGCACACAGAGCTGAAAGGTCAGTGGTCATTTTCCTACAAGCCCCCTTTATGGACTGACAGTTTTGTCACCCCAGAAAACAAACCCACCGGCCAGAAATGACCTGGTGTCCCACCTTGCTCCCTCATCCCCCGGGGAGCAGGGCTGGGCCCTGAGCTTGCTGCTCTCGGTAGCTGCCCATACGATGAGGTCGGAGGCACCAAGCACCATAAGGCTCATTTGAGCAGACGTGTTTTACTTTGCAATTGGGGCAGCTGTAGAAGTTTGCAAGATTGAATCACTTGGAGGTAACTCAGTAAGCTCCTATAATTCAACACTTCTGTCTGAAATACCCCCCCCTAAAATCCCTTCTTCTACCTTTATCCACACCACTGGTCTCGATGGAAAATTTATTTACTTCTTCAATGCCCATCCCCATCTTTATCAAATGTCTCAATTTTTCTGAGAACTTTGACAGTCATAGCCAATATTTTTCTGATTATTTTTAAAAAGGAAGAAAGGATGCCATTCCAATATTTACCTGTGGTTCAAAACATTCAACAAAGTATAAAATACAAAAGTCCGAAGATAAATGGACACTTTCATGGCTTTCAAAAATTTCAGAATTTTAATATTTTGAAAATATTTAATAAAACTTTTTTATTTTGGAGGTAGCTTTCGATAAAACATCTGTTAGTGCAGTCAGAGATGTGTTAACTTAATAGATATATAGTGTGATGAGGCTATTCCTATTTGGTCTTAAAGTTGAAAAAAGGCATTATACCTGATGATACAAAAAATTCTAACCTTCACACTGAGCTCAAATTGTTTACCACTGAACAGTTATAAGGGATTGAAAGTTTACAGTCAAAATATTGATTTGTGTTACCAGAACAGGTTTATAATATGCTACTGGCAAGCAGGAGACCGTTCAAAGTTTAAATGATGGATCAATGTGGAAAAATATTGATAATCTGAAGTGATCAGACCTCTGGCATCTGTAAAACTCAGGAACAAACTTCCTCTTAGGACTGACTTCTGGGCTCCGGCCAGTGCCAAACTGGACCCAGTGCCAAACAAGTGATGTCTCTGAGGATTCCTTCATGAAACCTTAACCACAGCTGCAAACGCAGGCTGTGTGCATTTATTTCCAACTTTCAGAAAGTTTGGTCTGACCTTTCATGTTAGCAATGTCCATGGGTGAAAGGAGGCTTCTGGTTTTCATAAGAGTTTGTTAGATTCAGGAGTACAAGCCAGTTGTCACTGTATTTTAATCTTCCACTTTCTTTTCTTTTTCATTTCAAGTAATTTGGTTAAACCATTGATAGCTCACAGGAAACCCTGAGGTTTGTTTCGGAAGAGCAAACAATTTTCTAATCTCCTTCTGATTTATTATCTGACAGGTTGTTGGCTGCTGAGTAGCCAGCAAGCGCACACTTTAGTATCTCACTAACAAAACAAAAACAAAAACAAAACCACACTTTTGACATCTGAGGAAGGCATATGCAGATTTTTACAGATCTTTTTTTAAATATACCTGCACAACTCAGGACTTCGAACTTCCTTCCAGGAAAAACATGCATTCGTTAAATGTACCCTGGGACATCTTCAATCATAGACCACATACTGAACAAGCTCACACTTTGTTCTGGCTTACAGCATGTTCCTCCTATATTTTGCTGAAGGGTTTTGATTTTAGTCAGTGTTGGCTGTACAAGCCATGTTTGACTGGTGGCATCCTCAGCCTCTCTCTGTCTTTCAAGCAATAAAGCTCCAAAAGCATTATAGATTGCAGTTAGGATGGAAACTAGGACTCAACAGAGTCAATTTGCAGCTTTCTGTTATTATGATGACTATCCCTGAGCTGTAGATTTTGAATTTGCTCATTCAAAATACACCCCACTGTGCAGCTAGGCATCCTGGCTAGCTCTGCAGGACACTGACAGCATTTGAGAGCATTTCACAGGACTCTCCATGAACGACCTAGCCACATCAGCCCTTCGTGGTGCCTCCTCTGGGCTTTTGTGGCCTCCACACCACATGTCAGCCCCCAGCACAACCCCAGGCCCATCAGCCCTCACACTGCCACAGGGACATCCCACGCACCCTGTTGTGTCTTCACATGAGGCATTCTGAAATAAGCCACCGAAAACAAGGGACAAGGCTGTGGCTGCTGGGTGTAGGTTGCAGCTAGTACTGGGGGCCATCCAGGAAAACTAAACCCTAAGGAAGCTTGTGATTAGCTGAAATATTACAGCATTTTACAAAGACGTTTGGAGGAGGGTAACTGCTTCTTCAGCTGTTCAGCTCAGTAACACTCTCTGCATCCTCAAGAAATGGCACCAGCAAACTCCTACAACTGAACTTTTCAAGGTGTCATATGGACTCCAGGAACTTCGTCTTGATGACAAACACTGACGACCTCCATATCCATGACAAACAGCAAAAGCTGATCATGTGCTGTTTGTGCAATCAAAAGGATAGATAGGACCAAAAGCACATAGAAAAAGAAAAAAGTAAAATTAAGCTTTGGTTAAAAATTAAATAGCTATATATACACCTAGTAAAAACATGCAAACAAGCATATATATTATATGATAAAAGCTCTAGGTAAGAAGAAAAAGCTTAGAGTTTAAGAAATAACCAAGAGAACATTTACACATGTCTAAGTGTATAACTTGTTTATGTATCACAGGATACTCTTGCTCCCAGCTTTAACTTCTTCATGGCTGATCGCTTCACCTCAACTCAGGCCATACACTTGAGGAGAACATCTTGGTTTTATCTGAATGAGTATTCACAGAAGCCACTTGTTACAATCTTCTCATAGGGGGTATTTGAAAAGAAAAAGGGGTATGTTTAAAAAATTAGGCAGAAGCATTCATGTTGTAGTGCTCACATACTCTTCCTGTGAAGAGAAGATAAACACATGAATATGGTTACCATTATCCAGCACTGTTCAAATAGCAAAACACTACAAAAATTGTTTCCAGTGAATGTTTGCACATTTTTATAAGTTTATTTACTGAAGACTAGAAGTAAGTCATATTCTGCTCAGGGATATTACACAAGCAGCAAGGATATCTAAGTGAACTGAAAATACTAGTTATAAACTATCTATTCAGCTTTTCTTCTCAAATACTGGCAAGCAGAGCTCTGAACTACTGAATTTAGGCTTCCTTTCCTCTTCAGTGGATTATAAAATAACCCCAAGGTTAAGTGGCAGAGCGAAATACTTGTAGTCCTCCCGCATCTTAATCCAACATCAACAATCTTGAACATGTATCACACCAGGAGAAACTGCTACTACTGCAGCAGGTTGAGAGTTTTTTTTCCATTTTACAAAGTTGTTTGGAAATGCTGAATTCTCAAATCTGAAACTTTTGTGCAGGAACACATCAGCATAACTTTAACTGAGTCTGCCATGAAATTCCAGACCAATGTGAAAGTGACAGATGCCAGAACAAAAGACAAGCAGACTTTGAAGGTGATTATCTGAGATGTGAAGTTTTTGGGACATTGAAAGTAAGAACTGGCTGATACTGTCGCCCTTCTCCTGTGCAAAGGACAAAGGTCCGCTTTTTTCCCACTGGTGGGCATATTTCTCACCATCTTTGGAGGTGCTCCCCAAATTCTAAAAAGTAGTTGCCATTTCCTGACTATTAAAAAAGGAGGAAATAGCTGTTCCTTAAGTCTTTTCTTTCATGCTTGGATGAGTAACCCTTGTACTCATCTGTTTATCACCTGCAGCTTTTCAGGAAACCTTTGTTCATTTTTAGATACTCTTATTTTCCTTCTTAGAAAAATATATTTCCTTTCTTACATATTCACTGCATAATAAACTTTTGCCATTCAAAGAGGGTTTTTTCCTTAACAGAGAACACAGTTTCTATATAAATGTTGAGTAATAAAGATCTTTACATGTAAAGTTTAGGGATTATGAAATTATTATAAAACCACCATAAAGTTTACTTTCTTATTGTTGGCCGAAGGGTGCTTTGGAACATTTTTGTTCACTTGTTCTCTCAGTAAAGCTGGTGTCACTTCACTTCAAGGAGGAAGACAATTCCTGCATTCTCCACTTTCAGCTTGGCTTCTCTGATTTGGGTTCATGTAGTTTGGTTAAATGAGAAAAGATGACGGCCGTGCTTGGAGGTCTTTTCCAATTTGTTAAGATGATATACTGAACAGTAGTGTAGTCTTCATTCTCAGTCTATAGAGCAGATGTAGCAAACAGAAATACACACTTTTTCTATACTGTTGTTTCTGGCTCAGCTAAACTTCATATGGTCATGATTATCCAGTTTGCTATACAACCAAGGCATCATCAAGCAGAATAGATCAGAGTAATATAGTGATTAATACACAGGTTATTTACATGATATATGATATAGCATGACAAGGAGGGAAAGAATACCTCTAGGTGGCATAACATGATGACTTTTCCTGGCATGCAAAGCCAGTTGATAGGAAGCAGAAGGGATTATCCTGCCAAGAAGCATTTAGAAATAATGTGAAACACTGACAATTACTATTATTTTCCAAAGTTAAGAAAATACTCACCAAGTTGCTTGACATAAGATAATTCTTTAGTTTATGAATGTTTCTGCAACTGAAATTCCAGAATTGTCAAAAGATGTCAATAGTTAAAAGCAAGAAAATTCACAGGATAAAATAATTTTTAAAAAAGGTAATACAGGAAAGTCTTTGTAGATCACAGTATGTTATGTTCATTCCATATCACTAAAAATATGGTAGAGAAAATATCTGGTAGAGAAATTACACATGGATTTCTGAACGGCTTTTTGCTGAGGCTGGATATGTGAGTGATAGCAACTGGGAATGGCTGCTGTTGCTTAGAGAGCTGCCTGTACAAATGGTGTGTCCTCCCCTGTCCCAGCAATTCATTGTGATACACTGTCAAGGTTTGCAGTTTCTGCCAAAGAAACCAGCCAAGAATCAGAAAGACTTCTCCTCCTGTGCCCTCTCTGTATCTTTTGCTCATAAAGCAGAATGTCCATGCACTCACCTATGAGATTCCTCACTATGTGGTTACTTTTCTAGGCTTCTTTTAAGGTGTTCTACAGTTTTCCCATGGTCCATGTTGGCCACAAGCCATGTGTTTTTATTAATATGGTGCCGAGCCAATGCTAATATTCTTTTCCTCTCCAGCAGGTTTTATTAGATTGGGCTAACCTTAGTTACACAGCTTCTGATTAAAATCTGGCTCACAATTAGATGCTTTAGAAAGAGGATTAAGTTCTTACATAGCTATGTGCAAAATTTCATTTAACTATATTCTCCATTGAAGTACAAGGTAACAGTACTTTACTGGCTCTAGTGTTGAAATTTTTTAACTGAAATCAAGTACTTATTTACAATTTAAAACCAGAGAATTTTCACAGTAATCTATCATTTTAAGTAAGAGATCTAAACTCTATTTTGAGAGTTTTTGAGGCAGAGCTGGCTGACTATTCACAAAAGAGAATGTGAATGTCATAAAACATGATATCCCACTCAGAATAGAATTACAGTCCTATATTCTTCTTCCCTATACCAAAATGTGTCCTTTCCTGAGCTACCATAGTGTTGTACTTTGTTATTTTTTTATGTACTTCATAACTGCAGCTACTTACTAGCTGCTTCTGATGCTTCTGCTTTCCCTGCATACACTCTGTAGGAAACATCTATAGGAAAAACTCTTGAATTCAAACTCAAAATAATTTATTTAAGAGCAGTTGAATATGTATATAAAAGTTCACCGAACTGCACTTAGATCACAATGTTGAAAGTGATTTTAAGTGAAGGAAGAGCTTTGATAGTTCTTTGAAAGCCCATTTCCTAGGGATTTCATCATGAAAGCTGATCAACTTGAGGGTTCCCCTCGTGACTGCAGTGAGTATCTATCCACAGGCAGAGATTTAATTATGATTTCAGTTCATTAAGTTGGTGTTTGTATTGAAAATAAAATTATTATTTTCCACTTGTCATCCACTTTTTGTCTCACATTTTTAGTTCTAATTTTCTAAACTCTTCTTACCTCATCATCAGAGTTTAATGAGTATGCTAAAATTGGTCATTTTTTGCCCACACTTACTA
This sequence comes from Pelecanoides urinatrix, assembly GCA_013400755.1. Taxonomy (NCBI): domain Eukaryota; kingdom Metazoa; phylum Chordata; class Aves; order Procellariiformes; family Procellariidae; genus Pelecanoides; species Pelecanoides urinatrix. The sequence continues at coordinate 58,676 of VZTQ01000697.1, read as the reverse complement.
GAATCCATATCTCCTAAACCTGTCTTTGGCTTCCTTCTCTCCAAGTACTTAAATTGGCTTGACTTGGTTTACTAATTGCCTGACACATCATGACTTAAATTGTCCTTTCCAAATGCATCCAAATATATAATTATCTTCAACACATATCCACTAAACAAATACCTTAGTATAGTCATCAGATTTTTTAGGTCTATAATTTCCATAGCACTTTTTAGGATTTTATCTTTTTTAATAATGGAACTTTATCTGTGTGTTCTCCAGATAACGTGAAACTTCTGCTACATTAAAAGATTATTTTAAATTACTGACAGCAGGATGCTTTCTTCCCAATCCCATTAAGGTTAAATTCTCTCACATGCAGAGTCTCTGGGTCACTCAGAATGAATACTGAAGATTTAAACATTGAATAGCCTTGGCTAAGAAACCCCTCAGAATACAGAACATCAGAAAAATTAGCCAAGTTCTGGTCACTTTAGTTTAGTCCAGCACCTCCTAAAGTAATGAAAAATCCCTCTTGACCTCAAAAGATCAAGTTCTCTTTGCATGCAGACTGATTAAAGTTAATTTAGAATAGGAGACTAGGGCAAAACCTAACACTGAGTATTAAAGTTGATGTAACTTGAATTAATTTAGTTCTCAAAGACCTACTTACATCCTTACTAACAGATAAACGAGGGAAAAGCAGTATGCATTGACAACATTTTGTGTGGGAGCAGTCTATTTTTGTGTAGAGACTCTAACACCCATCAGAGCAGGTGAGGGACATGAGACTGACTTCATTGTGCTTCTTATACTGTAATGAGGTGATGTGCAGAAAGGTATGTAAATAACGTAATGCTGTGTGGGACTGAGTTTATGTAAGTCTGACTAGTTCATAGACATTAATATAAAGATACATACACATGGTTATTCACTAAAGCAACATGGCATATTTGTCTTCAAACTGCCTATTTGGTACTAGGCAAATGATAGTAGAGTTTTCCCTTGTTAGCAAAGAAATTACATGTATTTATATATATATATATAAAGAAAATCTGACAGAAGGGAATGTTAAATGTTTGAATTTCACTTCCAAAGGATAAAGTTGTTCATCCATGGAGGAAAGGCAGTTATGTGCAGAGGCGAAGCAGCCCCTGTTGGCTAAGTCTTTGGATGAACCTTTCAGTTTTTGAATTAATAAACATTCTGATCCTTGCAAACCTTTCAAGTCTGAATATTGCCTACAGTATACAAGGTGTAATTAAAACTCCGTTTGTCTGAGATAAAACCCAAGGGAAATTGCCTGAAGTTGAGTGCACTAGTCAGTTCAATTTAAAATAGCCTTCTGAAGACAGCATGGACTTTGTTTGTTTGCTTGTTTATTTTTTAACCTGGCATCTTCCTACCAATTGTTTGGTAAAAGTCCTTAATTAAAGGTGGGTGTTACTGTGAGCAGCCAGATTGGTTTCATGAAGAAGCAGAGTTTCTAAGAAACTAGATCAGTGTAGAAGGAAGCGGCACATTTATCTTGTTTTGTGTCAATCTTATTTTTTTCCTTACCAGTAAAGTAGTGGAGATTCATAGCCAAACACTGCAGCTTGGGGAAAGAAATGTCAGACACATTTTGCATCACAAATGCAAGGCAAGTAATTGCAACTGCCTTTAGAAAAATCCTAACAGGACATCTGCCTGTGTGTGAAGCGTAGGCGCGTCTCTAACAGCACACAGACATACTGTTTGCAACTTTGCAGGACACTTTATGTAACTTTCATATGTTGCAGAAAGTTAAGAAAAGCATTAAATGACAGTGGGAACAATTCTCTAACATTTTCACTCCCCTCCACAGGACAAAGGACTCCACAAGCTGGAAACTAGTTGATCTGATGCCTGCTTATCCAATAGCAGGAACAACAATGCCCAGAAAATTATCTTAATGGGTTTTTTTCCTTGTGTTTGGGTCGCTACAATTCTATCCTAGCTACATTTACTGGCAAACTTACTAAACAAACAAGGCTGTCCAAACTCTCCATCTTGTATGCTGGCTGAAAGTGGAAGTTTGATTATACACACCCTTGTTGTGGACTGATCATTATCTCTTTGTATAGGATTTGTGGGGTGCTATTTTTGTGAGACAAACAGGGCCAAGAGAACCACGTAAAAGTACAGTCTGTAGGTTTTCTATCTTCTGCCAACTAATTGTTAGCAATATATCTAGTGAATGATCTATTGCTTCACTTTAATTTTTGGGAAAACAATGCTTACACCATGTGCAACTTTCAGTGGAGAGAAGGAAAAGGAGTCAGAATTAGACAAAGAAATAGGTCTTCCACTTCTTTTAGCCATCCGCAAGAAATGTGTATGAAACCATGTATAAAACTTCACTCAAGTCTAATTCTCTGAAGCTGAGATGTAGCAACACTGGTTAGCATGACTGGGAATACCTATGTGATTTAGATACACCTTCCCAGTATCCCACTTATTTCAAATTAATAATAATGCTTGAACAGAACTCCTGCCTGGAGCAGAAGAGTGAATATATAAGATATGGGGAGCATCACTCTTGCTCTACAATGCAACTCCTAAGAGTGTTTTTTTTCACATTCTTTACCATAAAGCATATTTTAAACGAGGAAATTAATTTAGATGATTTGTTTTCACTGTGTGAAACCTTGCCATCATGAAACTGCAGATAAGATTGAAGGATGAAAAGGAATGCAAAAATAGAATCACTGACTGTGATTGAAGGGTCTGATGCAGAACCATGAAAAAAACCACCAGCTACCACAGAGGTCAAATGCTTCTCAGAAACTTCTTTAAACACTTATAAAAACTCACTGGTGCCTTGGGCCAGATATAAATTATACCATGTATTAATCTGTGTACCTCAAATTTTAGATGAGATTTGTCATGCTCATTACAAGTGCAGCATTGATTTTTTTTTCCTAACACAATACTGTGTATCCTGATCTTTGTAGTTTCCCAAAAAATGATTCCTGGGAGACTAGATCCAGGGAAAGTTAAAGGAGAGCTCTGCGTGCTTCTTCATATACATAGCTAGATGTCAAAGAGCAAATAATCTGAGGGATCATCTTTGGGTGGGATTCAAAACCACTCTAATACCAGCCACAAGAGTTCTGCCAAAGCAGCTATATTGTGCCCATATTTAGGGAGAAAAGCAAACAGGGCTAAGAGCTGTTCTCCTATGTTTTGCATCTGACAGAGCTGTTCCGTGTCAACATGGCCAAAAAGACCATGGTTTGGGGAAAAATCCGTTGTTGAACTCAGTCCAAAAAAACAACGTGAAGACCATTTCCCAAGCAGGGAATGGCTCAGAGGCACTTTCAAATGGCAACAAAAATCCAGGCCAGACTGGGAGTTCAACTGAGTTTTGTATTTGTTTGCCCCTGGGCCACAGATGATTAAAAAGCTAGAGCTGCATCCTTGTCACCATTGCTGTGACCTGGACCAGGAGGGCAGAGGCTGAGCTCCCTCCTGTTTCTGGACTTTGCTTCTGCTGGGTGACACCCGGTCTGTGGTCCCCAGCTTATGAACCTGGCTTGCTCTGGGCGTGTTTTGCAAGACAGCAAGACTGTCACCCTCGGGGCTTGCTCCTTCGTCTTACAGTTTGGTCCATTCAGTTTTTTATATAGTCAGGCCCTCTTCTAGCATGTCTACCAATGGAAATAATTTTAACCCCCAGTACCATCTTCTTAGCAATTTTACACTATTTATCAGGAAGATAATATTATTGGGTAGGCATCCCAACTTTTGCACATCAGTGCAGTTGAACTGTTGTGATTAGAGTCTGTCCTGAAAAAAGTATGGTATATCTTCGACTACAAATAGCAATTTTAATGTTAAAATAAAAACCTTTACATTTCATCAAACATAATAATTTATTATTCAACAACTACTGAATAGCCAAAATATTAAAAAGACAGTGCAATCATAAAGAATAATCATAAAAAAAAAAAAACAACTATGAAACAGTCATGGAAAAACAGCAGTGGCTAATCCATGTAACCAGATATTCTCTGTTTTGTGCGATGAATTGGAAGAAAACAGAGAGAGGAAAATATTGAACTTCACACTGAACTGTACTGCTCAACTATTAAATGGAGCTATCATTCTATTTCTAAACACTTTCAGAGAATGTTAAAGTTGTTACAGTTGCAGATGACTAGTTTGGAAGGGAGGATGACATGGGTAACAATTTTGCGTAGAATAATTGCACTTCAAAACTTTGTAATGGAAGTTCCTCATGCATTTATAAACGTACCAGCAGAGCAAAAATATGTATGCTTTCCACTTTATCAGAAAGCTAAAATTTTACATGCACAACCTATTTACATTTCAAAATCAGTCTTACATATGGAAATGGTACTTTGAGGGTATATTTTATAAAGTAGATTGATGGCCCTCCTGGGGAAGACAGTAACACTGGAATTCAAATTTACAATGACAAATTTACAAATCTGTAATTTACAAATTCAAATTACAATTGCTGTGTAAGAATAACCAAAAGTTTCCTGGCTATAATTTTCAATTCACACAAGTGGAATTGATTGGACCCTAAACTCTGAGTTCCCACCGGTGGGCTACACAGCCTCTATCTGCAGTCTGGTGAGGAGAGAAGTTGATTGCAATTGTTATAACAGAATTACTGAAAATATTACTGCAACTATGGCAAAATAATAGAGATCTCAGTATTAATATAATTCTGTTTTTGCAATGGTAAGCAGTCACAAAAGGAAAATGCTCATGGGTTGGTGTATAAAAATATTCTGTATTGTTGCTGTAAAATGACCTCCAGCCCTTCCTAAACCTGCCCGATGTTTGGATAATTCGCCAAGCTGCAATTTGCCCTTTGTGGTGGAAAGGCGTCCCTGCTCAGAGGACTGGAGGTGCAAAGGCACTTGGGGCTCGCAGGGGAGGCATGGGAGGCACCGTCCTTGGAGAAGGGAGCGTGGGGCTCGGGGACTCGGGACTCATCTTCCCAGCACTGGGGCTGGGAGGCTGCGAGCTTTGGGAAAACACACCCTGAACAGCGGGTCGGTCCTGCAGCACTGCTGCTCAGGAGAAGACTTTGCATTGTTTCGGAAAGATCTGGTCCCGTTTTTCCAAAGAAAATCTTTTAATAAATTCCATTTTTGTGGAAAATGTAAATATTTTCAGTCCTCATTTCCACTGAAAACAAAAGCTTCAAAATATTGGAATTTCACACGGAATGAAAGGTCCAAGCTTTAGTAAGCAGGTGCTTTTGTTTGTCTTTTGTTTAATCTCTCCTTTGTTTTGCATTTCTTTTTCATACTGTTTCATATAACATCATGAGCTGGACAGTTGTTTCTTGGGCAGCTTGGCAGAGAGGTTCTGCAGAGAAATTTCTTTATTTATCAGTTGGATTTTCAAAGTATTGGATGTTTTGGATTAACCCAGAAATTACAATCATAAAATGAAAAAATGTATTTTAAGCTATTAAATGTATTCTAAAATACTAGCTAGGGGGGGGGAAGAAAAAGTGGTTTTAAGTTTATTTTCAGCTTAACAATGTCTTGTCCCAAATTTACATTTTCTCATTTCTCATTTCTCATGTCTGTTTAAACATGAACATGAGCTCTTCAGACATGAAGACCGATCCAGGTGATGGGATCAAGAATGTCCCTTGCATGTTCCTTTCCCAAAATGGGCAGCTGTCACCTTAGCATCAGTTAGACCTATCTCTGACACGCAAAGGTGTTGGGAAACAATATATATATATACATTTTAAGTTCTTGAACTTCCTCTAGCTGCCTCACTGCTGCTGTCAGTGAACACATCCATGGTGATAGTGTGGTCAAACAGGCTAATTAGCCCTCCTTGGGATTTAGACCACAGTATTAGCCACAGTGTCTTTCTCATAAACAAATATTTCCATCCCTACTGCAAAACAACAGTGCAAAACCAAAAATGTGAAAGCTGGGTTAGCAGCAAGCACAAGCTCTGGTGCTGTGACATTTAAATCTTCATCAAAGCCACCACAGACCAAGCTGACCTTCTGTTAACAAGAGCTAGCCCTTCATACTGTCAGAACAAAAGTTTGCTTTAACAATTTACTCTTCAAAAGTGTAAAACATTTCACGTTTGCCTCTTAAAAATTACTTTCTTGTTACATTTCAAAGTTACTACTGATAACAAAACGTACAAACCTCAAAGTAAACAAAAGGCAAGGAGAATGAAAACAGAGCATTTCTGAAAATGTTATACAAATAACTGTAAGATTTGTTAAAGCTTTTTTTTTATTTTTGCATAGAAAGTATTAAGTTTGCTTTGCATTCTTAGGCCAATAAAGCACAACATGCTGAAGGATTTTAAAACAAGTTTTAAAGTAGATAATTGTGATAGCCTGCATTAAAAGGTTGTACATGGCTGGATCTTCCACAGCCCCCACCACTTGTTACGTGCAGGCAAGAAGGCTTTGAGCCTCAATGCTATGGCTTCAGAGAACAATAAATACCCAGCTATTTGTCCTTTGAATATCCACATATGTCCACATCCTGGTACCCCAAGGTTTCCTTGGCTGCGGCATCTCGTTCCAGATGTTTGTGGGGCTTCTCCATCTCCCCTTCTGCCGCCGCCGCTGTGGACTGTGCCCTCGCCCGCCCCTGCCCTGAGCCATGCGGGGCACACGTCCCCGGGGGGTCACTGCTGCAGCAGGAGCGAGCAGGGCACCCCCAGCCTCCTCTTCATCCTCCCATGTAGAACCGCGCCCCACACCTGCTTCACTCCCTCCCCCTTTCCTTTGCTCAGGTGAAGGGTAGGACTCCCATCCTGAGACGGCACATATGTTAAGCGGACGAGGAAGTGGCTAAGCCCAATATGAAACAAGATGTTGATGACAAGTGTTTATACTACAGCTCTGTGCTTTGCAAGTTCTCTCTTCTCTTTAAATTTTTAATTTTGCCTTCAAAGCCACCTGAGCACTCAGAGTTTCTTATCAGTTCCTTTCATGCTGATTAGATTTCCCTCTTTCCTTTTCATTTTTGCAGTTTAACCCATCTTTCTCTGCTAATAAAATCAGTCTGGCAACCTCATCTGTACTCTCATTTAATTTGCGACAATCCCAGCTGTCATTTGTTTTTTTATTCTTAATTCCGTTATTAGGTTTTAATAATGCCTTCCAAAGAGTCCATCTTTTACTTTAACTGCCCTTTAGCTGCCCATGACCTTGGATTGCATTTCAATACTCTCGTTCCCTCTTTTCCAAGTTCAAAGGCTAAATTCTTTTTCTTTCTCATTCTCCTTTTTCGACACAGTCATCTGAGGACCCAGGTTAATACACTCTGAATTTCTTTTGGCCAGTCCCTTGTGTGCCTCTTTCAAAATTTCCTTCATAAAAGCCAACTCCTTATCCTTTTCTCATAATCTCCTTCCTAGTTCTCCCTGTAATGTTGCTACACTTCCCTTGGACTTAGAGTCTCACTTCAACACATGGCCCAGCTGCTGAAACAATACCCTGTGACCAACTGTTGTGCTTTAAACCAATAAAGCAGGTATGAGTTGCCAGCACTGAATAAACAGCACGTTGAGGTTTCTGTTTTGCATTGCCTGGATTTTTTTTTTTTTTAAATTTCCACACTCCTTTACAACTGAATCACCGATTTCTAACTTCCTTATTGCAGATAAATCTTCCACAGATCATGCTGTCCTGCAGCACGCTTACACACACAGTGCATGGGGGCAAGACGCAAGGAAGGACAGACTCTACCTACAAATTTAGGCTGTGTTTAGGCTATCTTTAATAGCCTTTGCTCTTTGAGTAGGACCATGTGTTTGGTGATTAGGCTACTTCCACGCCAAACAGACACAGCGGGTTATCGCAGGGCAGGTCCAGAGGCAGCCGGGGCAGGGGGAGCACGGCCAGGAGCCGTCCCACCCCGGATGCTGTGCTGAGCACAAGCCAGTGGGGAAAAGCTTCAGCCCTTCCCTTTAGAAGGCTTATTCTCAACTGAAGAAAGTAGTGAAGGTGGCACGTTATAGCCTTTCTTTCAAATGCCTGGCTGGGCACCCTGATTTCAAAGCGGGGTCAAGCAGTGGGGGTGCCGGGGGTGCCCAGCGTCATATTGGCAGTGCCACCAGTGCAGCTGCCTGGGGTGGACGTTTCAGCTCTGAAGGTCCTGGCTTCCCCATAAGCCACCTGAGGCTCCTAAATACTTTTTTTACAGCTAGCTCTGAGGGTCCCAGTCCTTAAGTCTCCGTCATTTACAAGAAGAGAGTCATAGCAGAATTAAAATTCTTTGAAACATAGCAGACATGCGATCCATCATTGGTCTGAAGCCCTAGGGGTACATCAGAGTGAGGAGTAGCTGTTCATTACCCTGGAAAGCTGAAAAGTCAGAGCTGAGAGGAGGGGGATGTGAGTTTTCTTCTTTTTTTTTTTCCTTTGAGGTTTTGGCATTTTCTTGGCATTTTCCTGCTGCTTTTTACCCCTCTGGAAAATATTTTTACTCAAAAAAAAAATACAGCCCTTACCATCAACAACAATCCAAACACAGAAAAAGGAAAATAACCAAAGTAAAAAAAAAAAAGCCTCCAACCACAAATATTAAAAAGAACCTTAAGCAACAAAGAAAACAAATAGTTGCAAGAAGATAAGAAAACCTATGTCGTCAACACAGCAGTACTAAAAATCAGAGAAGTCTGAAATATGGTCAGATCCCTATGGTATTGCAGCAATAAGTCAATTATTTTTTCTATAAATCAAATTATTTGTTAACAAATGCTTGGGGTTTTTCCAAACCAAGTTTGAAAAGAAATACTCATTTTCAAAAGTACAAGATCTCTGGGATGTGTGTTAACCTCAGGGCTCCTGGCTGGTTTATCAAATTTTTCTGTGTTCATTTTAATGTAATAAAAGACACGTAGGTGGCTAGAGATTGATAATCGTGTTGCTGAGCATCATTCAGCGAGTTCTTGGAGGTGTGATTGCACATACCTCCACTCACTGCCCATGGCTGTGACAGCCATTAACAACCTTGCTCTCTTATTTAAACATACAGAGAAATAAAGGGGGAAATCAAGTGTAAACGTCCGTTGTTGGGGCAATCCACTATTTTGTTACTTTTTGAAAACTGGGAAAAAGTAGTTGGGCTGCCCTGAAATGCGGGCAAGGCTGCCCCAGGCGCTGCAGAGTCCCTCCCCTCCCGGAGGGCACCTGGCAGGAGACTGCTGTCACGCTGCCTGTGTGACCGTGTCCCCCTCGTCCTCCGGCCCAGCCATGCAGAGATGCGGTACCCTCCTGGGGATGTGGGCCCAAACTGCTGTGGATTCTCCTTTTAATTATCTCCTGCCCTTCCAGTCTGAGCGATAGGCTCACCACGGTTTTTAAAGGTTGTCTCAGAAACCACGAGTAACAAATTGCTCATGGCAAATAAAACCTAAAGCTGACATTTTCTGGAAACAACGTGATTCCATGAGTTTAGGTTTTAGAGAAATAATGAATATTGCAAAGTTTTATGACAACTCTGTGAAATTTGTTAGGACTGCCTGATAGAGGAGGTGGTTATGTAGTTATCCAAAGATTTTACATGCTCGTAATAGAGCTTGTTCTCAGCTACCGTCCAGTACAGCCACTGACACTGGTGGCAGGTAGAGAGGTGGCGGACGGCGTGCGGTTTCTCCAGTTGTGACAGGAGTTGCTCTCACTGAAAATCACAGCTGCTGTGGGGACACAGCACACAAGACATCTTGCTGCTGGGATTGCTTTCAGTGGGTGACAAACTGTCCATCTTCACCATGTTGTAAGGCTCTTTATGAAATCGCCTCATAAACTCCGATACAGCCACAGCATAAGGTCCTCCCATGAAATTTTTCCCAAGCAGATCCACAAGCAGTTAACAGGGTTAGCTCTACAGTTCTTAGGAATCGGTTGAAAACATTTTTCTTCAGTCCAAGAGGATTAAAATGAAAATAAACAAGGCTGGAATATTTGGCTGGTCTGATAATTTAATTAAAATGCAGGTCTGCACTCCTTCGCTCTGCCCAGGCATTTGTACTGGGCTACTGACTGTTCTCCAGTGTATTCATCCCTGTGTGCCTCTTCATAAAAGTTAAAAATAAAAACATTTAATAACTTTGATATACTCTCTGAGGCAATTTTGCAAAACAACCTAAATCTTTTGTTTGAAATCCCTTTGGCACAGAGTTAGCAGGCAGTAGTACCCCTATTTGCTCTAAGCAGAAGCCAGCAGGGGAAGCGGTTCGCCCAGCAAGCCAAGGGCAGACCTTGAACCCTCAAAATTTGCTCGGTGCCTTGGCACATTGCCTCCCACCGGCCTCCTTTATTTGCTTTTCACAGGGTGAAAGCCCAGCCCTTTGTGCCTGTGGGTACAGCTCCACTTTGGCTTTGATGGGTCCGCACAGTCCTGCCTGCCTACGCTGCTTGGGCAGGGATGAGCAGGAACAGGATAACACACAGAATAAGGTCAATCTCATCAAACACGGGACTTCAAAGGGAAGTTTCTGTTCATGAAGCCAGAAGTCTGCTGGCAGTAATGTCACAGAAGTGGTGAGAAATTCAATTTTCTTGCCCTTTTTCTACTTCCATGGTCATAGTCCAGCAAAGAGATAGAAAAGTCATAAGGTTGTCTTATTCTCTTTTGATGAGTATAAATGACAGTGAAAGAGAACTGGCAATCATTCCTGTGTGTTAATATTCATATTTATGAGCAAGAAAAGGCTCCTAGAGAAAAATGAAAGTTAGTGTGCTCGTAATAGACAAAAATAATTTAATTGTATTCTCTTTTTTGGCCAGAAAATAGTCTTTTGAAAATTTAAATTGGTGGTATTTTGCACGCTTCGAATACCTGCATACTAGCATTACCACCTTCAGTTAAGAAATAATCAAAGCACCTGCACATTTCAGAGGCAAAACTCTGACAATACTGGATTTGATTTTCGTGGCAGTAGGTCTCTCCTATAAATCACCCAAGGAACCGACAGATCACGATTATACTGCCAGGGTTGCTTGGAAAGGCGTCGGGGTGAGGGAACCTCTGATTCCTGGTTAGCGTTCACGTGGCGGTCTGGCAGTCCCCGCGGCACTGGCCTCTCGGCCCACGTACGGTGCGCAAGAAGCCGGGGCTTTCTCCGGCCAACGGCCTTCCGCGCCGCCTGCGCTCCCCCGCGCCCCGCCAGCCCTCTCCCACCTCCCGCAGCCTGGCCCGCCGGCCTGCGGGGCATCCCGCCACTCCCCCACCTGCTTCTTGGCTTTGCACTATTTCGTGACAGATATAAATGTAAAAGTAAAAACTGCCTCCTGACCCGGCTCTCTGAATCTTAAACGCATTTTTCTATCATCAGTTCAAGCCAGACATTTTTGTCGCAAGAAGAGTTTCGTAAGGGTGTTCCTGCGCCCTTTGCGATGTACAGCTCAGCCAGGCGGCAAGCCCGGGGGTTTCTGCTCTCCTTTTAGCCCCAGCACATGCCTTCTCAGCATGGCATTTTATAGATATCCTACCTCCATCCATATGAAGATAATTTTTTAAAAATGCAATTTACGGTATAATTATCAGAAGTTACTCTTTTCCAAAACACTCGGTTTGGAAATACCTCTGCTGGAATACAGCTGTATAAATAAGTGAGTCTTCAGATGATTTGGGTGTAGAAAATCAGGAAAGCAGCTTTTTGGAGTCAACAACGTACAGTTTTTTCAGTCCGAAGAAGCCACCCTAAACACAATATTTCAGTTTTATTCAAAAGACTCCTAATAAAATAAGTACATTTCTAGACAGAATATTGTGCTAATGATTTTAGCACAGAAAGAATTCAGGTTATTTTGACAAAATAAATCTGAAATATTTTACTTTTTATTAGTTATTTTTGTGGTGAAAAATTATATCTAATAAATTAATTCAGCTTTATTCATAAGTTTATCTTTTGGATTATGGTTTTTAAAAAAACTAACTTTTAAAAAAATAAATGTGTATTACAATTTTCATTTCAAGACAATACTAAAAATGGCATTGAGGTAAAATATCAAGGGTCTTTGTAAAGGTATTGTAAAAAAAATACATTAAGTTACTATAATGTAAAGATTAGAGTGATTTAAAACTGAAAAAAGACAATATAACTCTTCATTGCAGAACTAATAAAGCATTCTGGTTACCCTAAAACATTTTATCTGTGCAGACACTGAACTGAAAACAGAGTGATTGCGATGTGTAATAAAAATAATGGCTATATCTTGCAAAACATTTCTCAGCTATTGACATAAAACACTTTACAAATAACATAAGCATCAGTTTCAGGCAGGAATAATGATAAAAGCTCTGTATTACTGGATGAGGGACTCTGTGCAGGGGAAGGGATGTGACATGACATGACGTGACGTGACGTGACGGCAAGGCAAGGCAAGGCAAGGCAAGGCAAGTGAGGTGTTTGCTGGGAGTCTGCACTGCCAAAAGGGCAGTGCACGAAGGGAGCAAAATCCACCTCTGTCTTTCTGTCTCTTTACTCTCCTCTGTCTCTACTAACTAAATCCCTGTTGAAAATCTAAGGTGTATTTGACATTTGGGTCTGTTTCTGCGAAAAGACGAATTTTTCTAGGTGTTAGAGAAGTGACTAGATTTGAAAGAGCTTATCTCCTCGGCAAGGCCTTACAGGTTAGTTTCTTTTTCAACGTATACACTGACTTAGCATGCAGGGGCCAAGACAGAAGCTTTGTATGTTTACTTATTGTAATAATAATAAAATGTGTCAGTGATATCACTCTTCTGTGTCCCAAAATTAGGGAAAAGATCATACAAATACATCCTTCCATCAACGTATCTAGAAGAATGATAATAGCATTGGTCTCCCCTGCACGGAGAAACAAACATATTAATGGCCAAATCTAACAGCGGTCTACTATTTGACAGAGACCTAGGTGGGAATCTATAAGCATAACCATTGGCATTGATGGTTCTTGTCCCTCTCCTGAACTTTAACTAGGACTGGAAAACAAATCTCGGTGCTTGACTGGATCTCCTTTGTGTTATACACACGTGTACACACATGCAATACTGTAAGGGATGCCAGTATTACACACAAGCACGCACACACACACACAAGTTACATATACTTTAATACTGTTCATTCATTTGCTATGGAGCATGAGTGAATGTTCAGGTTCATGGTTTCCAACTATTCAAAGACATGAAGTTCCTGGAACAGCAGGGTTAGACAGATTCTCCAGTAAAATATTTTCAAACTAGCAGAAAACATGTTTTTCAGCACCTATGGTAATAGAATTAACAGCATTTGAAATTGTACCCAGAAACGTACCTTTTTATCTCTGAAGGAAAGTCATCTTAAATTATTATACAAGTATTCTTTTAAAAATAAATAATATGTTTTGTTAGTATTCCAAGCCAAAATGTTTTACATATTGCATTCAAATGACAATATCATTGTAAGACATAAGATTAAGATTCATTAAGCCAAACTTGCATCTGTATGCGTACTGCACGTTGATTTTACAGTTGTTTTGCACTAAGTGTTTAAGAACTATGCAGTTAATTCCTAGCAGGCTGCTATCTGAGGCAATCAAACTGAGGAGATAATATGTATATAAACTATCCTTCTGAAAAAGACTGTCTTTATTTTCATCTGTCATTGAGTGGAATGAACAGGGTATGTTTCTCCAATATGGTGACAATTTGAATTTTTAAACCAGTTTTATTCTATGTTGTGTCTGAAACATTTGCTACACGTTTGCATCATTGGTATTCTAGAGGATTTTATGATATTGAAGAAAATGTTACTTACTTGAAATCCAGGTTTATTTCTTTTTCAGAGGGACTAAGGCACCGAATGTTTCCATGCCTGATATGTATGCACTGGAGCCCATTGTGTACCCAGAGTCCTCAAGCTTCCTACAGACACCTTGGAGTAGGAGCCACAGAAGTCAGCTTGCTTAACAGGACACTGTGCTGGAAACCAACAAGTTGAGCTGTTATTTTTGCTAAATTCAGGCTCAGGTTACTCAATGCCTACATCTTCAAGCTCCCAGAAGCACGTCCCATGAGCCACCTTTGCAGCTTGGCTTTAGCTAACCAGGTAGCAGAAAGGCTGGCATAGCTGAGAAGCCCTGGACTTCAGCCAGGGGAGCGAAGTATCCAGGGAGAGCTCAGCACAGTCACGATGTTTGTAACCATGGCTGGATGCCTTTGCTCTTTGTCTAGAGAAAAAGGCTAGGTGTTTTGGTCTGTCGTCTTGAAAACCCCTATGTAGTAAAAGATAACATTATTTGGGTCACCACAGGAAAACAGGAATGCTAAAGATACTTAAGGACTTTTAAAATTACATCTTCTCCATGTTCCTAAAATAAATATTAAGAAACAAAATTATTTCCTTCCTAAAAACAAAGTTTTCTTTTATAGCTGTATTGTGATTGACACTGTATATAATCTAATACTTTAAGGGACCATTTTTCAGGAGTACTTTCACAGATGGGAGTGTTTGCTCTCCCATTCTGCTAAGTAAGAGAAGTGGGGGCCAGTGTCTGCCTGTCAAGAGACACACACTGTCCAAGGCTAGCTCCATCCAGAACAGACTGCTCCTTCCACTCGCTCCTGGATTTCTTCTGGTGCTCTGTGGCCCTACAAGGCAAATATTATTTTTGTTTGTAAGGTGTATGAAGTGATGTTGAAGCCCACCAAAGTCTTGTTCCCAGAGCAGCAACCAGAGGCTTTGTATTGCATGCCATGAGGTCTGGCATGAAAGGTATGGGAGGCTCCAAAGATTTCTGGAGAAGTGTTGCAGGACTCCAGGGAGCCAAACCTGGTTCAGTCTTGGGAACGCTGCCTTTTGGGATCTATTCTTGGAATGAACTGCCTTCAGACTGTCCTTGGAGAAAGCTGATGTTACCCCACAGGAGAATTGGGGAATAAGCTAATATTGAGGTCGGACAAGCAGGGGGCTGGTACAAAAGGTATCCCCAGCCTTCTTTTATTTTGCAGCACAAACACGGTCTGGAGTCATTTAAAAGAATAGCTTCATCATAATTATTCATGACAGGCCAAGAAATACACAGCTGTCCTGCTTTTCAGCTGGGATAGAGTTAATTTTTTTCCTAGTAGCTGGTATAGTGCTGTGTTTTCGATTTAGGATGAGAATAATGTTGACAACACACTGATGTTTTAGTTGTTGCTAAGTAGTGCTTACATAGTCAAGGACTTTTGAGCTTCATATGCTCTGCCAGGTGCACAAGAAGCTGGGAGGGGGCACAGCCAGGACAGCTGACCCAGCTAGCCAACAGGGTGTTCCATACCATATGATGTCATGCTCAGTATATAAGCTGGGGCAAGTTGGCCAGGGAGCAGTGACTGCTGCTCGGGAACTGTCTGGGCATCGGTGGTGAGCAATTGCATTGTGCATCACTTATTTTGTATATTCTATCATCATTATTATTATTGTTGTTTTCCCTTCCTTTTCTGTTCTATTAAACTGTCTTTACCTTGATTCATAAGTTTTACTGTTTTTTCCCGATTCTCTCCCCCATCCTACTTGGGGGGCGGGGGGGAGTGAGCCAGCAGCTGTGTGGTGTTTAGCTGCCGACTTGGGCTAAACCGCGACAACAGCCATAGCTGCATTCAGGAGTCATGGTCGTATTGAAACGTGATACACAGCGTAAAAAGTCCCCCACTTGCAAAAAGCAAGCACAACACCTACATACCATTTATATCCCAGTCACGTTTTACTCTGACCTGAATGCAGCTGAGATATAGACCTTGTGTTACATGGGCAAGTTTTTGGCTCAATAATTAAATTAAATTCAAGGAGGAGACAAGCTGTACCATATGGTTGAGAAATTCTGAGGCTTCTGATAAGGATCTCTCCAACACCTGGCAGGAGTAGCACGAGCTCTTAATCTGACCCTCTCCTCTACTCATCAACGGCACTAAACGCTGATCTGGAAGTGATGGCTCCTATGCTTCCTGCTGCTGAAGTCAGAGCTACGACTCCTCACCAGTAGCACAGCTCCTGAGAGTTAACTGCAGTGTCTCAAGGAATACCTCTGCTTCAGTGTTGCCTGTCACGGCTTTAACATTGGCTAATGGTTTTGCTATTACTTATTTTATTTTGGGGTGACAATGATAGATCTTTGTTTTAAATATAGATGTACTCATTCCACTTAGCTGAAATGTAATGTCTAAACTACTTAGGAGTATCTCTTTAAACACGTTTGTAAGGACAAAAGACTTCTGCATTGTAAAGCAGCAAATTTTAGTAAGTGAAGGGAAACACAGGGCAAAGAAAATATATTTAATCAGTTCCAGAAATGCAAAAGGATTCTGACACCGCACAAGATTAGTATTTTTCACTTCTTCTCTATAAATTACAGTTAATTATCTCTTAAAATAGGAATGTGATTCTGGATTTTGGATGAAGGCACATTCATTCTTGGTCCTTGTTTGGGCAACCTCAGTCAAAGTCCATCCCCATGTTACCAAACACATGTGCCTTTCCAACCATTGTCCCCTCCCTGAGGCTTGAGAGTGACGTTCAGTGAAAAAGGGGTTGGGGAAAGCCTAGTGCTACAGCCCAGTGCTACCCTCACCGTCCTCCCCGCTCACCTTCCCGTCTTATTTAAGTCACCCCACGCATGGCTCTGTGGAGTTTCTAAACCTCTTTCTTAGAGAGCTTTATGTCCCACCCTTCGGCCTTGAGGGACACGTTGGTGGTTGGGTACAGCGCAGACATGCTCAGCAGTACGTGTAGGGCCAAAGGCTGCTTTCTGCCATTGCACTGTTAATTTATACAGGACGTGGAGAAAGAAACTGCTTTACAAAACACATTTTTATTAAAATCTATGGAATGAAGAATTGCCAGCAGTATGAACAGACGCAGAATAATTGGGTACTAAATGTACAGCATAATTGACTTCCGCTAAAAATGGGGTTTTGAAGGATAATTGCTGATACCTTTTTCTTATATAAAAAAGGGTTTGCAGATTATGAATAAATAAAATGGAGGGAATTAAACTTTTTTTTTTTTTTTAAAAGTTCAGTAGCACAAAATGTCTTTGAGAACAGTAAGTAACTACATGAATAAAGACCATGATTTAAGAAGATAATTTCTTGTGAGGATATGTTAAATTATATACTAAAGAATGTGTTACTATGCCTAACACTTAAAATTAGGGCCATGCTACCCCAGATAGCCACAATAAGACAGCCACAGGAAATGAAGCAGAAACTATCCCTGAGACGGTGAAAACCACTGTGGGTCTCTTTCTTTGAGCATGCTGCTGTCAATCACCCTGCTGATAGCAAGGAGAGTTGTGGGGAGACCCCAACCCATCTCCCTGCTCTCCAGTCTGGCCAGACACAGGCCAGCTCTGGCCCAAAAGCTGCAGCTCAGGCAGGGAGGTGCTGAGCATGGGCTTTGCTCACCAAGGCAGCTGGATCAAGTCCAAGCAATTTAAAGGGCAAAAGCAAAGTAAGTTCATGTCCATCTTCTGACATCTGCATAGAAAGGCCCACAGTGTCTCAGCATTCCCTGCTCTGAGTGGATGTCTGTTTTTCACTGTGGGGTACGATGTAAATCAACTCCTGTTTCTTTGTATTCTGGAGCAGCTGAAAGAAAAACATGTGACAGGTCCCTCAGATTGTATTTTCCTGCACGTCACAATTACCCACCTTGTTTGGGGTCTTTGAACTCTAAAAGAAGGAGCACATAAAGATAATGCAAGTCTCCACCATGTAACCAGCAAGCAGATCACTTAAGGGACCAGAATGGCATATATTCTTCAGTTGACCCTAGAAGTAGCTGCAAATTTCACTCTGGTAAGACAAAAAAAAGGGTGATAGGAAAATGAAAATTCAATTAGTGTAAACCTAACATAGCCCTTTAAAAAATTATTTAATTTTTTCATATTTTATTAGTTTTTTGCTTCACAAAATGAAGACATCACTAACATCATTTAAACTGGAATAATACTGCTAATGTTTTCAGTGCACATAATACAGAGATTTTGTGTTTTACAATTAAATTGACATTTAAAGCTGTATTAAAGGTCAAATCCAAATGACCTGTGTTATATTGCCAAACCTGTCCAGTAAAGATTGTTAGGAATTTTTCAATTAAGCAATTTTAAATTCAAAACCTTTTCTGGAAAAGGTTCAGTCTGTAATTCCAATCAAATGAAAGAGAAAATTAGTGAACAAGATGTATAAAAAAAAGCCAAGGAGTAAGCAGTCATGACACTCATCAGGACAAGGGAAACTCTGGTTCATGTCTTTCCTGTACTCCTGAGCTCATTTCTCAAGAATGTTGCCATCATAATTTCTGAAAATTTTGAATGGGAATGTAAAAAGTATTTTAAACATCATCATTGTATAGGACACAGAAATTACCTACTCTTCAGCCTCAGCGGCCACGACCATCTGAAACACCCACATTTCTTTTTACAGAATAAGGGTAAACATTAGGCTTGCAGAAGAAATTGGGGTTAATTAGATCTGTGTCCATCATAACTTCATCCTTTCAAGAGCTGCCTTTATGTAGCAGACAAAAAATAACCTTGTAATTTCATACTGGTAGCTAATACTCGTTTGAATTGTATAACTTCAGATAGAAATATATAGCAGCAGCAAAGCAAATTATGATGGCAAAGCAGCGGCAAAGTGGTTAATCTTTCTTTATCCACTGTGCCCTTAGAAGATTATATGCGGGGAAAGATTACTTTTTTTATTGGTGGTTTCCAAAGGAGCCATAACATAAACACTCAGCTATCTCCAAAGTGTTGCATACTTAATTTAGGGTCAAATCCTTCTCTAGCAAGCAGGAACTTAGTATTTACCTAAATGGAATAGCAGATATGAAACAAAATGTGTCCGATGATTAGATATAATGTTTATCAGCATAACCAGAACTTGTATGATTATGTGACTTCAAGAAAAAAAACATCCAGCGGAAATATTTATTTTCACAGTCTTCAGTGGTTTGAAAAATACCACCCTTACCTGTGAGAAGCAGGCTTTGCCATAGCAACTTACCCTTTTTTTTCCCCAGTTTAGATCATTCCTCAAGATAAATTACTCTAAGCTGTCTGCAAACACCACTGAGAACAACTGGGGAGTGTCTCTGGCCACTTCCAACGCAGCATAAAAGGGCAAGAACAAGCGGTGCCTGTGAGTCAGGGAGCGTTGCTTAGAGGAGTCGCTTGAGACGTAAATAATTTGGGCAAGAGATATTCCAGAGACTTCAACCCCTCCAGCTGCTACTGCCAAGAGGCCACGTTCTTAAAAATTCAAAGCCGCTATTCATTTGTTTCGGCTCAATCATATTAGAGGACAAGGTAGACAACACAATACATTTCAGAAGCCTGGCAGGAGAAAAGAAATTTTAAAAGCCTGAGATGCTTTCAGTGACATGATGTGGGTTGGAGTATCTCATCACCTGCTGCTGCTGACAAATGAACTGAGGAGGCTGCCTCTCTCTCTGAGCGGTATAATAGCCTGGATGTTTCTCAGAAACAAAAATTATAGAAAATATAGGGGTGGGGGTAGCCCATTACACCCCCCTCCCTGCTGCAGGGAAGGATAAACTATACCTGAACCATTTGTAGTAGAGAAATATCTATCAAATCAAAGCCAGATGGTTTTCCCCTTTGATGCCCATCCCACAGGCTTCCTGGCCAGCCTGCTTCGTGCCCTGCTCAGGGCACACCCACCAACAGCCGGGGTGAGAAGCTGTCAGCTTTCTCTGTGCCCGAGGACAGGGAGAGGGAAAGGGCCATTCTGCAAGGCTTTTATTCTCGGCACTGAAGGACAAGCCAGGATGGAGGGGCAGAAACAGCTCCTGCTGTGTAGGCAGCAATGGCAGAAATCCCTTTGCAGCCCCCTCCTGTTTCCTTCATCCCAACTTTTTCTCTTCCCACAGTAGCAGAACGGGACTCTGGTTTTGGCACTGTGGCACCTGCAAACACTGCCAGGAGCCAGGCAAGGATCAGTGGGGAGGCTCTTGGAGGGGCGACTCCAGCTCTCCAACATCTCCTACAGCACCTCAAAACACCCCTGAGCTCCTCCACCCCTAGGACGCCGCCACAAAACTGCTTCCTCCTTCTTCGTCACTGGCAGCCCTCCAGTGACATCCTTCCCCACTGCAAGCTCCCACACGTGCGCTCCAGCCCTGCACCCCTGCGCCTCCCCAGCCCCCCTTCCTTCCCCCTGCACCCCATCTGCTCGCCTTCCAGCCGCTGCCATGCCCGATCCTCGCCCAGCAAGGTCTTTCGTCCGACCCTGTCTCATATTTGTACCAGGACTTCACTCTGAGCACGGCACATTTATTTCCCTATCAAGCTCGTACAAAAAGCCCATTAACAGAGATATGTCTGCACTTCCATAACACCTTATCTAACAGAGACAATCTTTTCTCTTAATAAAGTGCACATGGCACAGCCATTAATAGTGACGGCTCTGCACCACCACTATTTGTTTTCAGAATGAGGTAACACTTACTTCTACATTTTCAGTGTTTGCTCCTCCATCCACTCTACCTTGTGTTTGAGCTTTGGCTGAGCACAGGAAACGGTTCAAATAATTATTCATCTATTTCGACAATAATGGGTAACTTCTCCATAGTTACAACTGAAATCAGTCTGTCTTATTTTTTACACTTCTGTAATTTTGATTCCACAAAATGAGTTTAATGTGGAATTTTAATCCAATATTACCCCCAGATTCAGAGACAAATAATTAAACTGTCTTTAAATAGCACAAAAGAAAAGGGAGTAAAAACTGGTTCGAGGTTTGCATTTTCTCTAACATTCCTTTGTCTACTTCAAGCTTCTTAAAAATTCATGCTTAAGGTACACTTGGCAGCAGTTTTATAATTACAAAGCTGTTAAGCTTTTGTAGGGAAAAAGTGAAACTGTTTTTTTCCTAATTAGCTAATCATAAATTTTTCAGGGAAATAATCTTCTGCTAGAAAATTATGATTTGAAGAAGCAAAGTCTTCAGCAGGAGTATGTTGATTATAATATATTTTCTTTAAAAAATCAGTACATCTCCCCACTTGATTAAGTCTGTACTTTGGTAGCAAGTCCACTTCTCTGCCTGGATAACTCATATTCTTCCTCCCATCACTACCTTTATAGATTCTGCACAGTGAGGTGCCAAGAAATCAAGCATGTAAAAATGCTCATGGCCCCATCAGTTCCATTCTGAAAAGTTGAGAGAAACTTCTGTATTGTTATTTCTCAACGTAATTTCTGAATTCAGTGGGAAGTATTTATGTTTATAAGGGAATTCTTAGGAATTTGGAGAAATTCTTATGAAACAGACTTCTGACCTCTCCAGCTAATGAAATATATTTATGGCTTAGACTTGTCATGCATTTTCCCAAAGGCCATATACATTCTGTCAATATTAGCCGTCTATTACAGACATGAGAAGGCCAAATTGAGGATACGTTTATAATAATGATAACCCTTCACTGCAAAAGGAGGTACTCATACCTGGACTCATGATTATACTGTTGCATTATTAAAAACAAAGGTTCACAATCAGACTGGTAAAGTAACTTATTGCTTAACAACAAAGTAAATGTTGGGTGTATTTTCCTCAATCCACGCAAGCCCTTCCTTCTACTCACAGTACCCATCTTAAAGATATAAAAAGATTTTTCTCAAGCCATTTTATAATTCAACATGAGATGCATATGTTCCAGTGGGTTTTAGACATTAAAGGAAAAAAAGGCTTAGCAAAAAGAACGAAGTGGCTGTATTCAATGTACAGAACAAACAAAAACCTTTCCACACCCATTCAGTCACGCACCCCCATACACATATGCACCAACAGTAGCTGAATTTCTTGTCACAGGGCGTTTCTATCTGCTTTTGCAAGCTGTTATGAGAACTCTTGCTTAAAGTCATCTTTGATATCTGATATCAACCTGGCAAAAGGCTCCTCCAGCTTTTAGGCTCAAAGCAAAATCCTTTATGCAGCCACCAAGGGTGAAAGTAGAGTCTACACATCTGCATTATCTAAACTGACTTAGGGAGCTTGTTAGCAAGAACTTGAGTGATTCCTGAATACCTAAAGCACAGCAATAACTATCTTTCTCCCTGACCTCTAAAACCAAAGTTAAGTGTGACAGGCAGGGAGGGAAAAGGGAATAAGACAAGAAATTGGTGAATCTCTAGTGGGAAGGGCTTTTATTGCCAAGTACAGTGAGAAACTAGCAACTGGGAAGTGAAGACAGGAGACTTTATAAGATGAGACGATCTCCCCAATGAGCAGAAGACTTTTTCTACCATTCCATATCCCAAGAACAGACAACTTATGCCACTTCTCAGGGTTTATAGTCCAAGTTGCTCTCAATTCTTTCCCCATGTTCCTGAAATAAAAAACAAAGAGAGGGACTCCATTTCCTTTGCTTAGCAGTACTCAGAAAGGAGCTGTTTCCGAAACAGAAAGTGTTTTATTGAAGAGGTCCTTTGTTCCTCCATCCTAATTCTGTATTTTCCATTGGCTTTCAGTCACTGTGTCTGGAGACTGTGAAAATAACCTTGGTAGTGTAAAATTAAAAAATAAAAAAATGCATGTCCAACTTTTAAAAACACTATTCATTTAGTGTCAGACTCTGAGGACATTTTTGAGCATCTGAGCTACGGGTAAATCTGCCCTTTACTACCCCATTACTCCGCTGCCATACTTCTGGACTTTGAGGACCAGAGATGGACAGGAGTTGCAGTCCTGAGTTTTTATATCAGGGCAGTATAGGGGGAAGCACAAGTGAATAATGATAAAATACAGGAAAGCAAGAATCATAGAATCATAGAATCATTAAGGTTGGAAAAGACCTCTAAGGTCATCGAGTCCAACCGTCAACCCAACACCCCCATGCCCACTAAACCATGTCCCCAAGCGCCTCATCTACACGTCTTTTAAATCCCTCCAGGGATGGGGACTCCACCACTGCCCTGGGCAGCCTGTTCCAAGGCCTGACCACTCTTTCAGTAAAGAATTTTTTCCTAACGTCCAATCTAAACCTCCCTTGGCTCAACTTCAGGCCATTTCCTCTC